>VYXH01006998.1:218389-228663 GCA_013397275.1 Burhinus bistriatus | reverse complement strand
AAAAAAAAAAAAGAAAAGCTTCTCATTAGACTTGGCCTTGCCTACACTGCACTTCCTAATAGTGTCATGATACCTCTGACAGCTTTAATCTAAATAGCTCAGCTACCAGTAGGATACTCTACTAAGCAAGGAATTCAGAGGATAAATCAGCCTGCCTCCTCACTTTAACATTCTTTATTTTACTTATTTCCAACGCAAGGGCCTCCTTTACTAAACAGAAAACAAAATATTCTTCCAGCAACATATTTATTCTAGAAATGAGTTGTCTCCACAGTACCTTTTGTGGGGCTAATCCAGAATTCAGAGATCACTTGAACAGCCTCCACATAAAAATAAATAAATAAATAATTAAAGGAAACCACAGCAAGGCAGTGATGGTTATAGTGGGCAGAGCTGCAATAGCAGAGGACAGAGTAGCTGCTGCCCAGCTCAAGGCTTGGGGTCCTCTTTGCAGAAAGAATTTCCAACATTCAGCAAGGACAGTAGTTATTGTTGCTTAAGGCTATGTCTTTCAGACGAAAGTTTTTCCTGTAGGACAACAGTAACTACTGATTGTATTAAATGCATCAAATAGGGGAGCTCATACAGAAAATTTTCGTTAATGGAGATATAACACTATTCAGAAAAAACCAGAACATTGAAGCGTGAATTACTTTGTCTCATTAAGCTTTGTTAGCAAGAGGTTTGTGTATTGGCATGCAAGCACCTCTTTTTCAAATCTGCTCATTCATTATGAGCATACAGTGAATGGAGCTTTGACTTCAGTTAATCAACACTTGGTTGAGTCAGTTCTTAATGTTTCTTAGAAGACTCCCTGTTCCTCTACCTGGGCGTGAATTATGCCAGAACATCTGTGCGTCACTGACAACAGAACAAGATACTATTTGTTCCAGCCAGCCAAATGTTCATCAAACTGTTTGGCAAAGCAAGAGAGGATTATTTCACTTAAAGGCCCTTTTAAAGCTGTAATCACAGTAGAATCCACTAAGTATATGGAGCTGACAAACAACGAAGTGCAGTGATTTGTCTAACATTGCCCTGGAAGCCTGTGGCAGAGCCAGGAATAAAAAAAAAACCAAACCAACAAAAAAACAAAACAAGAAAAACCCAAAAAACTTTAAAGCCCCAAATCCAGATTTCAACTGAAGGAAATCCTTTTCTTTACAATAACTGTTCCATAAGAAAGATGATGTCAATACAGCCAGTTTGCCAAGCCTAGGGAAAACAACGCAGCAGACATTAAACACACTACACTAAATACAGGTCAACCATTAGGATGAATTGAGAGCATCCTACAAGAAATTATTTTTCCCTGCACTGGCAGAGGGCACATTTTGATGAGCTTTAGTCCATCCTACGACTCCTTCCCAAATGTCTGCACTTGTACACAGGAATCATGACTCATGCAATTAGAAATAACAGCTTTACGGGGATATACAAGAACAATTCATTGAAACTAGAGCAAGTTTTATGACAAGAAGGAGAAGCGTCTTACAGACAGCGGTGTAGCTAGGTTGTCTTCATCGGTCCGGTGAGGAGGACTCATAGAATGTGATCTTAATGCTGGTTTCTCATTGTACTTGAATCTTTCCCTGTTATTAACAAAACAAGTAAGCAGAAAGAGAAGAATTCATTTTCAACAACTTATGGCACACAAAGGATGTTAATCTTAAAATAAAATCTTTTAAAATATACAAGAGAAAATAATTGTCAAAATGTAAATACAAAAATAGTAGAATTAAAAGAAAAGGCAAACAAAAGCGTTAAGCATTCCATTAAAAAAAACAACAGCCAAAAAAACCCACACCAACAAAACTACCAGAAATACATTAAAAGGTGTTCTTCGTATTTCTCAGTTGCTATGTGACCTAACATCTCCCAACAGATTTTAGAATAAATCTAAGTTAACTGAGAAGGCTGATCTAAGAGAACGTTTTTGAAACAAAATTGCTCAACATATGACACAGCATAGGATAAAGCCCAACAACTCAGAGAAGAAAAGGGAATTAAGGTGATGGTTGGCCACACTGCAGGGAAGAAAACTTTGGGAAGACTAAAAAAAATATGAGGTTAGATTAAGGTATATCTTCATATAACATATAAACCTGAAGACAAGGGCAAGAACTACACATAGAACTCAATAGAAAAGCAATGACTTGAAAGGCCAGGATGGAAAGTAACATGTCAAAGAAACAAGTCATGAAGACTATATTAGTTGCATTTCATTTCAGCTCTATTTTATGGACTAAAGTGGTATATACGGGAGGATGGTAAAGAAAGGCCCACAAGACAGTTGGACTCAATGATCTTAAAGGTCTTTTCCAACCTAAATGATTCTACAATTCTAAGACAGGATACAAGTACAGCATGAACAAGTACTCTGTCCAGTAGAGAAAAAAAGTAGACAGGGATTTTTTGGAACAGCTTTTCTCATAAATAAAGCATTTGAACAAAAGGAAATTAAGAATAGCAGATAGGTGAAGATAACCATCACTGATGCACCAGGTCATCCGACCTTTCTCAACTATAGAACAGTGAAAGAAAAGAACAGGCTGAAACAAAATAAAATAAAAATTATAAGAGTTTATTAGATAGGTTGATATAGCAAAAGATCCAAAACAGTAGTGAAACACTCTTCAGAATATACTCCAATGTCAAATCCACACGTATTAAAGTAATTAAAAACTCCTATTAGTCCATTTACCTTCCTATGACTAGCTATATTGTATTAAAATCAAGTCAGACCATTAAAATACCTTTCATTCTTTCCATTCAGCAGCAAATTAGACAGGAGCTTATGCCAAAAAAACACTGAGACGAATTAAGTGTTTATGAACAGAAAGACAACTGTTGGATGTACAATGTAAACTAGTCACTTCTAGGAAGACAAACACAGACAAACTTTTCATGAAGCACACCGCCCCAGCTTTCATCAAAACAGCAGGGAACAGTGAAATATAACAACTGGAAGCATACCTTCCCTTCCAGCATCAATAAATACCAACAACATACATGGACACAAAATAACAAATACAAACCAGTAAATAGTTTAGATAAGCGAAGTCTTAGAGGTAAAAAAGATCAAAAGAAATATAACAGTACAATGACTGTCTCTAACATTCCAAATATGCATTTCTTACCAAGATTTCATTTGACACAAAGTTATCTTTCATTAAAAGAAGGTAAATCTTTGCCTGTCAGTAAATCTGTACTTTTATCAGGCTTCTTTTCTAAATAATACTCAGGTTACCTAACAATTCGATAAAGTTCCCATTGTTTAAAATGAGAGAAAACAGAATTCATGCCCCTGTCGTTAAGAGATTAAGGAATATCAATAAATATTCAAACCAACCCAAGTTACCGGTAATATTTTTAAATTGACAAAATGGGGGTAAAAAGTCTAGATATATTCTTAGTTCTGTATTTGTTGTTTTGAAGAGGAACTGAAAAGGAAGTTGCTTACTTGATTCTATAAACAGAATTTGAAAAGACCATTAAGGGTAGACCACAATGTTGCTCATATCAAGCATATACTACCCGTTCACTCCCTTTTCCAGCCTTCTGCTAATTTAAGTCAGGCTCCAGAAATCACAGGATTATTTCTTTTTCCTCCCACGGCAGGTGAGTGGAGAATGGTCAGAGTCTTGACACCAGCCCTGTGACCTCCTGCTTCAGCCAAAACAGTGAGCTACCACGGGAGAAGGAAGCAATTAGCTGCTAATAAAGGAGATTAGTAAATAATTTCCTAGTAGGAACAAGGTAAGGGAAACTCTCTGGTTCCTCCCGGTACAGCACTGCTCCACACTAACCTTTAACAATGTTTTTCAGGCATCATAATCTATAAACATACAGTAGAATTTTCCTATGAGGTCACAAAGACCAGGTTTCTGTTCAGTCCGAACTACACATTCCTAAACCCAATTCTCTGATGTTTTAAAATAAAGATGCACCTTTCTAGCACCAGATGGCTTGGTTTTATTCATTTACACCTTAGTTTGCAAGTCAGGTTTGTCTATCTACTTTTTATTTAGCCAGATAAACAACTTCTTATAGAAAAGCCAAAATCTCATACACAGAAGTATGTCTATTGCAAGATAAAAATAACTGTGAAAAGAACTTCTCCATTTGTTTGCTTCTTTTAAAGGAGGGAATCTTGAGATAAATAAACATCAAAAAATTACTCAAACATTTCTCACTGACACTATCTATTTTACCCTGAGAAAATGTTACAGTCTATCTGCACAAACTGAGTCACAGTTGGAAAGCAAAATTTTCACCTAACTACACATACTGCATGCTTATGGATACAGTTTTCCTAATACACGTTCTGAGTAGAGGGACAAGTATCATGTAACAAGATCACCATCTGCTGGCTTTGTCGACAAACTGCAAATTTCAGAAATGTTGAATACTACTTCCTTGCACTGATAGCTCATTCAAAACTGTAAATACAAAGAAAGACAGGATCTATACATTGAGTATAGCTAACCTCTTAATATAGACACATGTAAACAAGTATTAAATAAGCTATTTCTACAAAACATAACAGCTGAACATTTATCTTCAGTATTTCTTCCTGCATAACTCACACATTTAACATATTTCTCATCGATATGAAGATCAATTTATGTAATCTACAGAGCTATCAAAATTTCTATTTGCCAACACGTAAATTCAGATTTCCTTAGACACCGCTCCAGTCTTGGTATAAGTACCCGTGAGCAGAGCCATGCCCATACAGCTAAGTTTCACTTCCAGATTTCTTTAAAACAGTAACTTCTTCCATCTCATTTACTTGCTTCTCCCGGCATGAAATAATATGCAATACGGGCCTTGGGAACCATCTGTTGATCACCAATGTAGGTATTGCTACAGTCCCACAGGATAAAAAAACAAATGAAATAAAGCTTCACTACTCCACCCACGTTTTAGGGAACTTTGCCAGATCAAGCTAAATCTTAGATTCAGATACTGAATGGGAAAAGGGGTCAGATTTCCAATATTCTACTATAATCCAGGTAGTGAAGAGAAAAAAATATGGCAAAGAATACAAGGGAGGGAGTAGGCAGAATTGTACCTCAGCCTTCCTCAAAGAGGGACAAGCACCAGTTGGATGCAGAGGGAGGAGTATGCTACCGCATCCCACTCAAGTAACACTGCAGCTGACAGTACAAGTAAGGAATTCAGAGGAATTAGGTGTATTTTTATGCTGCAAATATGGCCTTATAGAGATACCAATATGCTAGATTGGACCTAATAGTGGAGAGTTGCACTGATAGTGCTTTATTGCTTCCAATACCCAGAGTGATACTTTATCATGAGGGTGCTACTCCAAGTGACCAAGACAATCTGATTAGATCCATGACGAGTATCTTGACATGGCACAACACTATCTAACACAGATTTAGCTGAGGTATCAGAAAGCATTTCTAAAGCATCATATATTCCTTGTTTTTGTAAGGTCAAACCTAATTTTTTTAATTGAGGATATCTGGACAGCTCTTCCCAACAGTCCTTTGTATCACTGAGCCTAAAGCAGTAATATGGTAACACACCTGGCAATTTCTCCATTCTCCACCTTTGCTTCTTAAGCCACAAGACTACTATCAAAACCACAGGTTCATATCAGAGCATTTGCACATAAGCAACCAGAAGACCCCTTAGCTTTAACATTGTAGGACTCAGGAAGAGGAGATGCATCAGTCCTAAGAGCAACTTATTAAATGATTGTTAGAATTACACATAGTTAATGGATACAGAGGAGGAAAAGTTTCAGGACACTCAGTATCAATGTGATGTAACTTGCAAGAGTGCCTACCTGTTATCTCTCCAAATCACAGCTTAAAAAATATAAAAATGCAAAACTCGGCACTGTGATATATATAACATAAACATCAGTGTTCCAAAAAAAAAAAAAAAAAGGAACAGTTAATGATAGCCACTTATGAAAAAGATATGTGAACAAATAAAAAAAGGCATTAGACTTCTGAAACAAAACCTGAGAGCATATTTATAATGCAATGAAACCGAACCAGAAGTTTCACACAGAGGTAGAGCAAATACCCTCTCTTCTTCTACAGAGCCTACTGAGTTTCTAATAATATTCTCGCCCTACCTCTGAGAGTGCTCTTTTCACCAAGGATTTCAGAGAGTTTAAACATTAACTAAACTTCAAAACGAACAAACAAGAGGCAATTCTATCCATGACTGAAATGCAGCTACATAAAAAAACCCAGAATATAAATCTTGATAATCAGTGCAAAGTTGCACTGCATAAGAAAACCTAGAAAGAAAATATTTAAGAACAGAACATAGATTAAACTAAAATTTACCTAAGATTCCCAAAAAACAGGACAGAAAAAAGCCTGTGATTTTCAACAGCGTCCAACTGACCAGCTTGACACACCTTCAATACTGCAGGAACATTTTTGTAAGCCAACAGGAAAACAAGCCTTAATAACCTGATACATTTCAACCCTTTACCTGCTTTGTAAACAGCTCTATACCCAACCAATTGGAATTAAGGATGAAGCTTACGTTTACTGGCTCCTGCAAACCTACAAAAAGAGACTGTCCAATGGATTGCCATAATGAGGTGCAGCTACAGGATTCTGCTATACAGTTGCAAATAAGCAATACTGAAATTTTTGCATTATCCTAATAACAAATATGCAGATCTAGGCACAGGGGGTGCTAGTGACCAACAAAGCACATGTATTTGCAATAGACAGCATGATACAAATCAAAACATCTTAAACCAAAATCAGAGAGAGATTATTCAGACGAGGGAGTCATTGCAAACAATCCTCCCCACACAAGAAAACAAAACAACATGGCAGAGTATCCCATAGGCAGCAGCTCTGATTTTTAGCCTCATACGTTTTAACAAGTATAGCTGGCCCAGTCTGACCTTCTGTAATCCAAGATTCATGAAGCTTACAGGAAATATAAAGAAATCTTACTATTTCAAAAAGAAGCCATGATGAAACACAAGACAAAAAGATAAGTGTTTAACAAGAACTAACATGCTCGCAAGAAGATGAATCAAATCCCTCTCTCTTTGTATGCATCTAACTTTTCTTCCTTTATCATAGAATAGCAAAACTTGCTTATCTGCAGGGAGCCACTATTGTTTCCTCTAAAACACCTGTGAGCAACAATGATAGAACATCCTTTAAATCTTCCATCTGTATGCTTGTTTAAATTTCTATATCTACAGAAAAAAGCCATTAAAAACGATTGTATATAAAAGCTCCTTTCAGCGTTATGACCTTAGACTACAACTTGTTTTAAATATTACACATTTACTCTCCCCACATTTTTGTACATTCCTTTTATGTTGAACTGTATAGAAATAGTGAAAATTAATCCACCTCAGCTTCATTAGTTAATATCACTTTCCAGTTTCCATACATCAACATGCAGAAAACAGGACTGCACAAGAACTCCAAGGGGACAGCAACTGTTTTGATCTATTTCAAGAAAAATCTGGCCTGAGAGTCTTCTGCATCTATGCAGCCTTTTACCACATCACTTCTTCCTTACTGCCTGTCCACATTTGTCTGTGCTTCCCTCTCCCAGTTAAGTAATTTTGTCTCTTGCCTTGTGACCACTGTGCTTTGCCACCATAATATCTGAGGTCTGAAAAACATAACCAGAGTACCAGCTTATTTGATAGATATTTAGAATACACATCAGAACAAAAGCTATTATCTACTTTTGAAATCTACAGAGGATGTTACCAAGTCTATAAAGAGTATTAAGATGAAGAGAGATAAGAATGGTGCAAAAAAGTTATTATTTCTACGTTAGCAAAGAGGGTCTTCATGCAAGTCCTGAGTACCCCATGGTAATCACCAGCTCAAGTAACTATAAAACCCCCTCTTCAGTTTCTGCTAAATTTCTCAAACTATCAGTTTGGCCTATTGATTTTCCATGCTAAGTGTTTGTAACTGAAAGGGGAAGGAGAAAAAGAGGAAGGGAAAGAGGATAGAGCTATAGGACATGCGAGAAGACTTACAGAAGCCAGAGAAGATATAATGGAGGAATGTAATAACAGAAAAGAATAAAAGTTATCATTAAATTAGAAGCTATTACTACAGTTTCTTTATATAAAGTACAAACACTATATTCAAGATGAGTCCATGAGGGAGTGTAATAAATGCATACATACAAATTCAAACATACGGACAGAGCTTATCAAATCAAACATGTATTAAATATGAATCACAATCCCATGCAGCACTACAGGCCTGGGGAAGAGTGGTTGGAAAGCTGCCTGGCGGAAAAGGACCTGGGGGTGCTGGTCAACACCCAGCTGAATATGAGCCAGCAGTGTGCCCAGGTGGTCAGGAAGGCCAACCGGATCCCAGCCTATATCAGGAATAGCATGGCCAGCAGGACCAGGGAAGTGATTCTCCCCCTGTACTTGGCACTGGTGAGGTCCCACCTCAAATACTGTGTTCAGTTTTGGGCCCCTCACTCCAAGAAAGACATAGAGGTGCTGGAGTGTGTCCAGAGAAGGGCAATGAAGCTGGTGTGGGGTCTGGAGCACAAGTCTTGTGAGGAGTGGCTGAGGGAATTGGGGTTGTTCAGCCTGGAGAAAAGGAGGCCAAGGGGAGACCTTATCGCTCTCTACAACTACCTGAAAGGAGGTTGTAGCGAGGCAGGGGTCAGTCTCTTCTCCCAAGTAACAGGCAATAAGACAAGAGCAAATGGCCTCAAGTTGCCCAGGGGAGGTTTAGATTGGTATATTAGGAAAAATTTCTTCACTGAAAGGGTTATCAAGCATTGGAACAGGCTGCCCAGGGAAGCGGTGGAATCACCATCCCTGGAGGTATTTACAAGACGGGTAGATGTGGTGCTGAGGGACATGGTTTAGTGTTAACTTGGCAGTGTTAGGTTGATGGTTGGACTTGATGATCTTAAAGGTGTCTTCCAACCTAGACGATTCTATGAATCAAATACCAAATAAAGCGAATACACAAATCTTACCCATGTGTAAGTGGTGTTGCTAAAGCTGATTCCACTTTAGAAGATACCTTCCATGATTCCTCATGTTTAGATTCACCATTTCCTAGTTCTCCCATTACCCAGTCAGGTAAGCAGTCTGGGCTACTGCTCCGAACTCTTGTTGAATTTGGTTCATCAAAATAAATTGACTATAATTAAAATAAACGCAAAATCAACACTAGAGTATATTTACACAAATACATACTTTACAGCATTAATGTCATTTCTTGCAGGAATATCTGCCGTACAAAAACTCTTCAATGAAGTCAATGAGGTGTGCAAATATTACTTTCCCAACCCATGGAAATTAGTACAACAGGCAACGATGTATATGTTTTCCAGTACTTTACTTCTTTCAGTATGGGTAATTTTAGCATAAATTAGGACTATTATCTCACTAAAGCTGATGCCAATGATTGACACAGTATATTCAGGTCTTCAGAAAACAAACTGCAAGCTTAACAATATCTATGTGAAATACTGTTACCTTTTCTTTCACAGAAAGATAGACTACTATGGTCACCTCAGACTACTACAGTCATGTCATTTAAGCACATTTTTCCTTTCACAAGAACCATCTGCTGATTAAGACAAAATATAGCCTCAAGAGTCCTTTATTACATCTTTTCAAAGAATTAGATAAAAAATATCTTTCTGTTCCTTAAGAACACCTATTTTTATAAGCCTTCTTAAATCTGAATTTTGAAGATGAAACAGGTCTCGTAAAAGGTTTTGCACACTGAAAAATTTTTTCCAACACCAGTTACAAGATATGCAACATAAATGCTTGTATTTACCGTATGGAATTCCACTCAATTCATTCAGAATTGTTTTTCAAATTTATGCCAAATCAAAGACTTCAGAGTATTTTCAGAATATATTGAAGCAAGTTCGTCTTGCTTAAGTTACACCCACCATGTATGAAGGTAAAGTTTTCAGTATTCCTGGTTCTGGTTTATGTGTAAAAGGACCTTCCAGCACGCCTCGCTTTAGCATGTGGAGCAAAAGTTTTGCATATAGGTTCCGATTCTTCCTTCCCGCTATTCCTGTGCCTGCTCCCGAGGGTTCACATAGTTTTTTAATCCACAGTGCACATCTTTGTCGTTCTAAAAATATAGATATACATAATCATTATACGTTTTCAAAGCAAATCAAACACATAGAACAAACAGAAGCCATTACTGGTCACCAATTTTGTAGATTTTTCCCTTCTATTCAAAAGTTGAAAGCAAAACAAACAAAAAAACTCCAAATGACCGAAC
>VYXH01006998.1:189844-215010 GCA_013397275.1 Burhinus bistriatus | reverse complement strand
AAAACACCGTATGTGTACATGGATTAAATATTTATTGATATGCCCAGTCATGAATGGCCGTGAAGAACTTCAGGAGGGCCCAGCAGCGCCTGAGGGAGCGCCGAGGGAGGAGTGGGAGATGCCAGAAATTTCCTGAGGGACCCTGATTCCGCGGGGAAGCGGCACAGGAGAGCCGGGGCCGAGAGGTGAGGGTGCAGCAGCAGCGGGAGAGAGCTCTGGGTTGTTTGGGATGTGTTCCTTTGGTTTAATCGCTGCCGGTTGGATATCGGCGGTATCTACGTCTTCCTAGTGATCAATATATGAGGGGAAAAAATGCTTCCACTCAAAGCTGAGGGGAAAAAATGCTTCCACTCAAAGCTTAGCGAAAAATATTTGCCACTCAGCAATTAAAGGTCAATAAATCGGAAGTAGTTTTTGAGTCTGAGCACTGTGTTTGTAGCTCCGTAGCGGGTGCCAGAAGCAGGAGCGGATAACATGAGACTGAAATTGCAGGTGCAGGCTGAATAATTGCAGAGCCAATTTCAGCCACAGTTTCTGAATATTTCTAAGGAAAATTTGTTCAAGTATATCCATGTAGGCTATTTTGAGTGATGTAGAGTTCACTTTAAAACATTTAATATGGTTAATATTGTTCATGTTTCATGGGTTGTTTATGCCCAGTCCCAATGACAGACGATACGAGGGGGTGTTGTGGAACAGGAAAGAGAAAGTGCATGCCTGACTTTTCTACACAAAAGACATAGGTTGCACTTCTGGTTTTGTAGCCATGTCAAGAAAACCATCAATTAATGCAAAAAAATTAATCTCCCAGTACTTTCAGCTCTTCGGCCTCCTCCTGAATCAATGAAATGATTGTATGTACGTATGATCCCAAATAAAACGTCTGACCTCTTTGGTTCATTTATTTGTCTTTCCTGAAAATCTGTCATTGGCCTCACTGTGTGTATAGCTCAAACAAGTAAACTCTTCAGCCCTTCTAACCTTGATTCATGTGCACGTATATATTAAATAAGAATTTCTTAAAGGCATGGTAGAAAATTGGCTGTTTTCTTAGATTTCTCAGCTGATCTTCAGCAGAAGTGATTCTGCCTTAGGGCTCGTTCAGTGATAGCTATGACGGCTGCACTGGTTGCCTACTCAGATGGCACGTAGCCCCTTAAATCAACGTTTGCATAGAAGCAGTGCAAAATTCAATGTTTCATCCATGGTAGAACCTCCTGAGTAGATTACAAAGATTGTTTATTATCTTTAAATTTCAAATTTAAAATAATTGTCATTTAAGATATTTTTGAAGATATGACTACTTTTAATTGGGTTTAAAATAGTGGTAGATTGTTGCAACATAGTAAGACTACTGGGTGGCTGACTTCTCAAAGAGCTGAACTTGCCAAACTTTTCACCTCGAAATCACCACGTAAGATATCCGGATTTGTCACAAGAATTTTCATAATCATTATGAAATCAATTTGTCCAAGTCAGTCCAAGTCACAGGAGACAGACAACAGTTTTGTTAGTCGGTAGAATATGGAAGGCTGAATGGACTTAACAACGTGACCCTTTCCAGGTAGGTTTTTCAAGGGCAGCACATCAGTGTATTGGCCAGGTGATACGGTGAGAGGTTTGCATTTCTGTCCAGCTTTGCAAAACTGCTTTGTGACAGCTGGAAAGGGTTGGGATTTCTAAGCAAACTTTTTTGTATGTTGTTGTTCATTGACTCGTATCTGCACATTGCCTTCAGATTTGAATATCTCTCTGTTGTGCTCATCACAACACATCACAATACAAAATACTTTAAAAAACTGAATTTGATGGTATATGGTGAAAAAGAACATGAGGCAGAGCAGAACCAATGAAATTGGAAGCAGTACTCCAGCAGAAATGTCTTGAATCTGCTTACCAATGCGGAGCAGGCTGGCCAGAGAGGTTGAAGCCTACCTGCATTGATTTGAAATTGCGTAACTTCTATCCAAAAAGAAAGGAATACTAAAGATTCAAGAAATGACGGAGGTCTTGCTTCCAGCCAAAGCTGCAGCCTGGACATGATGAGCACTGATGTGCACTGACCCTCCGGAGGAAATCACTATAGATACATGATTGTAGAACACATAGATATCCCAACCAGAATGCAGAAAAAATTGCCAGTTTGAATTGTAAAAATGTCTTCATTTAAGTAAAAAACATTCAGTACTCTTTTTTCCATCTCATTTTACCATGTTCCCCTATCTCTGTAACTGTCTCAGCAGGTTGCCACAAGTAACATGAGCACAGCTTAAGGCATTCTTTCAAACATCTTAAAAAAAAAAAAGAAAAAAAAAGGCAGGTTTCATTCACTTGTACGAACCTTTGGAACACCTCTAGTTGCAATTCATTTTTCAGACCTTCTAAGCAAACCTTTCATGTCTGAAAAGTTGTGACTCACAAACACCACAGTACTTCAAAGACTTATCAGGTCTCAGATTTTTTCTCCCTCTGCTTGCTTCAGGAGACTAGATAGTAAATTCAGTGTATGAACATTGGCTCCTAAGGGTGATTCTTTAAAATATTCAAATACTGCAGATCCAGCTAGGAAGCAGGGCCAGCTGACATGATCAGTTGTTATCCTGCTGCATGGGTAAGTAGAACTAGGAAAATTTGCTTAGAAAATCTGAATGTTCCTGGGGCAACTCTTTTTGCGCAAAATACAAATCATTTCAGGGAAAAGTAGCATTTCTGTGGCAGTGCACGCTAACTTTACTTACGCCAACCTCTGTGAAAGACAAGTTAATATTAAACTGTGTTTGGTATCTCAGCTACCATCCTGAACATCCCAGTGCCAGAGAGGTAGCCACACAACATTTAGACAGGATTTCCAAACATAGGTTCCTGCCAGCTGATCTATGTACGTGTTAAAAGTAGTTATGAGTATCTTGGCCTATAAGTCAAATGTCATTCCAGGATCCCGCTTAAACATGTTAGGAACCAAAACATAGTGGACATTGTAACAGCAAAGTACCCTCTGCAGTTGCTAGCATGAACTTGTCTGTCTTTCTCTACATCGGGGAATTAAATTGCTGATGAGTACAAAGTATTAAATACTTAATAGCTGCCTCAATCTCTCCTTAAAAATAGGAAGTATAGGAACAAATTATATCAGTCATACTATTAAAATATTCATGTGCAGCCTTCAAAAAAAAATAATTAGAGTACATTCAGAGTTTTTTAATGGTAGCTGTAGCATCTTACAAGTAGTTTGAACTTAATGTTAAATGGTCCTTTTAAAAAGTTCTACAGTAGCTTCTCACTGTGTAGCTTACTTCTGCTTTTAATCACAGAAAAAGCTTTTATACTTCAGAGGGAACCACATATGACTCAATATATTACATTTACAAAAAATATTTCTCTATCACTTTCTAGTATGTTGAAATTATAATTATTTTTTTCTGAATGGAAATACAGACAGAAGCACAAAATTTGCCAGACTGGATCATACCAGTGAACTACCTGTATCATAAATCAAATTAAAAGTACAGTTTACTTCAAAGCTGCTTAATGACCAGAAAACATTACTATTGCTCAATGGTGTACAATGCTCTTTTTTTTAGAAAAAAAGGAATCAGTTACATTGTGTAATATTGGAACAGTGGTAAAAATTAACAGTTGTTTAAAACAACAGTTTCAGGTGAAGTTAGAATCTCAAAACATAAATAGCCTTACTATAGAATATTTTTTTTAAAGTGTAAAAGAACCCTTTATTTGATGCTATTGACATTTAAACCATGGTTGGATACTTGGCTTATAAACTCATTTGGAAATCTCAGTCTTTCTACTTACGTAAATTCTGGAAATTCCTAGGCTGATGACCCTCTGTCTAATGAAAGGTCCACTCCCTATCACAGGGGAGCAATAATGGAATCAGAATCCAGCTAATTACTAACGATGAAGGCCTTTCTGTATAAATCAGTTAAGAGCTAAAGGATTTGATTAGTGATTAGGTAATGTTAAATAAGAACACACTATTGGCTGAAAATTACTTTATTGTAAAGCGACTGCTATTGAGGAAGTCATTTGCAATTGCATAAATGTTGGAAATATGGAAAGAGAAGCAGTATTGTGGGGCTTTTGAAGAAGGCAGAGAAAAGAGAATGAAAGTTAATGGCTGAAACAATGTCTCATAGCTTGTGAAAGAGGCTGGTCGGGATGGTTGTAGGGGAAATAGCTGAGACTGCGTTTGCAGAGAGTCCAGATTTCACCTGGAAATTTACACTCACAGGACCTAAGTTTTCCTCTCTTACGTGTAATGTTTTGTCTCAGTAAGGCAGAGATTTAGTACTGTATTACTTCTCTGATTCATGCTTGATCTTCACATGGTTTCATGTCTGATGGGTCCTTCTTCACAAGAGTTGAAAAAAAGCCACGTTCTGTTGAAAAAAAGAAGTTAAGATCTGAGGTTAAATTCTTGAAATGTGATAACTGAAAACAATATGTCTCATGGACCCTGTTAGGTGAGCAATCAGTCTTTGCATCACTGTAAAACCGCTAGAAGAAATACACTGTTTTAATTCTCTTTTAATGAAAGCTAAGCTACATCCATCAGAAGCTAAGCCAAATGTGAGGAAGGATGTTTTCATCATGTGATGTTTTCATCAAGGCTATGTTTTTTCCTTCACGTGCAAATGACAATAAAACTTACAAGGAATATTCTATGCAAGGAATATTGATAAAACAAATGCAAAGCATTTCCTCTTGCTAACAAACTTTGGTATTTGGTCTGTTTATTTATCCTAAAAACCTGTGTTCCTGTGAAGGAGTTCCTCCAGCATCAACTCCTCACTACAGCTATCAGCTGCTTTCTAACAGTCTTGGTCCAAAGTCAGAACCAGCGTGTTACGGATCAGCATTACATGGGAGTAATGCAGCAGAATGGGAGTGACTACATCAGGTTCTCAAGGCTGCAGCAGCGCTCAGGCTCTTTTCCCCTGTAGAAGACGTTGATCCAAGGATTCATGAGATCCCAGAACAGAACGGGGATTAAAGCAGGGCTCTGAGGGATCCAAAAGAAAAGTCTTGCTGTGCCTTCTCTCAGGCCATTTCTCCCTAAATACCCAATAAGTTTAGTACAAGGCAGATGGGGCTCGAAGATGAATTATGACATCCCCCCCACACTAAAGTACTTGTTATTCCACCAACAGAAGCTGCTTTATGATTAGCCTAGCTCGTACCTTTGAAACAGGCGGGGAGAGTAAGGTTGCCATCCACACATGGAACAGCTACAGTATAGGCACAGGATTTTTCTTTGTTCTTGCAGAAGAAGGATATAGTTTCACCATGCTGAATGCCTTCCTTAAGGTCGTTCTGAACTCTCTTCTTCTCACCATTGTATAATACTACAGCTTTCTTAACTGGTATTTTACATGGGCCTGTAAAACAATCCAGTTACAAGCAACACTTAAGAATAATCTGTTATAAACAACACGTAAGGATAATTTGTTTTGAAAAGTGGGTAGATCAGATCCCATCAGAAATCTGTACAGGTGACATTTGGGAATGAAAAGTAATGTGTCCCACACATACGTAGTACTTCTGCTGGTATTACAATGCTGAAGAAATTCAGACCCCTAAGTATAGGGTCAAAAGCTTCCAGTGAAAATCCAGCCTCAGTAAAATTTCTAATTATATTAAATAAGAAGAGGAGAGGAAATACTTGGACAAAATAAAGTTACGTGGCTGATTATTGAAGTCAATTCAGATACATCATGTCATACAACGTTCAGTGTTGGGAGTTGTCTTTGATTATCAGGGCCTTGAAATTACTATTTCAGTTTTCTTTTGAGGACAGCTCTTGCACAAAGGTGTAATAGCTCATCAACAATCAGAGCAGTGGTCTTTTAGGAAAAATCACTTTGATCCATGGTTGCTAACAGATAGTGTATGTATACCTTTACAGGTTGGCTTTGAGGACCAGTTTCCAGTCTTTTCACATCGGGAATGCTTAGGTCCATCCAGCACATAGCTGGGCTGGCAGCCAAAGCTGACGCTTTCATTATAGTGGTATGTTCTACGAACAGCAAACTCTATGAATCCATTTTCTATTCCTGTTGGAGTGGGGCACGTGACAACTGCGATACAAAACCAAAAACAAAGCTTTATCTATGTTGCGATTCTAAAAGACGCACATTTACTTTGAAAAATACATAAAACTTCCATGGTGGTTCATTTCAGCTTCTTGCACAGGAAAACATAACCAGAGGAAAGATAGTTTAAAAAACCACAATAAATAAATATTACTTGTTTTAAATACACATCTATTGTAATCTGTGGTTATATCCAAAAATTACTTAAATGTCACATAGTTTCAACTGAAACCAGCGAAGTGCTTAGGACTAAGGGTAAGGTTGTCTATTTCTTAGATTAATCCTAGCACTTAGTAGAGTAAAATGTTGGCTGTGCTCTGGAGGGCAGGCTCTGATTCCCCACTGTGAGCTACATTTAGCAGCTTTTGTTTATATAACCTTTATACCTGCAGTAAATATTTTGTCAATCCCATGTTGCGTGCAATCTTGTTAGCAATCACCTTGTATTCACGAGTCTAACTTTCAGAACAATTCTACTGTATGTTTGCAGTAACAATTGTAAAAAAAAACAACACTAAGGTTGTTCCTATAGTTTTACGTATACAATTCTAGGGAATATTTTGAGGTGTTGATAAAAGTAAGTTACTTACCCTTGCACTCTGGAATGCTGCTCCAGTTCCCATTGGCCGTGCAGGTAGCTGTCTCATTCCCAATAAGTGCGAGAGGAGGTACACATTCAAAAGTAATCATGTCCAGGAAATTAGAAATATTTCCAGGCTTTAAGCGGCGGTAAGAAAGGACTCCAAATTCAGGAAGCGAGGGAGGTGCACAAGTCACCGCTAGAAAAGCCCAGCATTCATAGAAATCAGAGCTTAAAGATCAAATTATTGCTAGAATCACAGGAGCAACATGCTTATATCCACATTAACCCACACCGCCCTTTACAGAAGCCTAGCTAACAAAAAAAAAGTTCAGATTAAAAGTCTCAGGAGCCTTAGAGTATGTTATTCATGATCTTTGCTGTATTTTTCAGTCAAAATTATGCACTATATTGCTTTTTCGGTAAAGTGTTTATGCAGAACAGGTTATAGCAAAACCACGTATAACAGCTGCAAAGGCATGACAATATCCTCTTTTTATACACCGGGAGAATGAATTTGAGTGGATAAGCATCTTACCCTCAGCTATAAATAGCATCCCTGATCCTGGCTTTTTGTACAGACCCTTAAACTCTTTCTCTAAAACTAGAATCCACACATCTAAACCCGAACATACAGGGTTGTTCTTGATTTTTCCTAACCATTTTTTGCACAGCACTATAGGAGGCCTCTGAATAAGAGTATATGTAATTCTGAGCAATGTAAAAGAATCTTTCTGTAGTAAGAATAAGGGTAGAGTAGTTCCTAGTATTTAAACACGTACGCTGACACTGTGGAAACGTTCCACTCCACTTTCCATCTGCCATGCATTGGCTTGTTCTTGTCCCAATGAGGTTGTAACTGAAAACAAAAAGACCTGGTTATCAGAAAGTGTAACGAACACGGAGAAGAATGAGGTTGTTCTTTGCAAGAAAGATTTCTCATAAACAGACTTAAGACTCGAGTTCTGAAATCTTTCTCTAGTTCTAGCGCTTACTGACCTCAAAGGAAATTTAGATTAAAATATGAAAAATTGTTAGTATTCAACAATATCTAGACAAAAGTATCTAGACAAAAGGCTTGATACAACAAGATGTTTTGCCATTTCAACTGTATATTCTATCTTATATATTAGTTTCTACAACTGATTAATACTGTGGATATATGTAAGTAGTGAGCATTGATCTGTGATTGCTAATGTAAATGTTATGGTTTCTTGGGAGGAGTTCCTAGCTAATTATTGCAATTAGAATCAAACTATTGCAAAGAACTCAGCACTCTTAAGAACTAAAGTCACTGAGGAGCATTATTTTATTCTGATGCCAGATAGCCCAAATTCAATTTCCATATGCACTCTAAATGCTTCTCTCCCATCCTCTGTACTTACATTATTGGCACTTACTCTGAGTTTTAAAGAAATGTTCATCGTGTATCTATCATTTCAATATCACACAGCTGAAAACCAGTAAATTATAATTAGCAAAATTAAATCAAGTCTGATTGCTACCTTTGGTGTCATAGTTGAATTTATTTCTTCCTTATCTTGTTCCTGGTTTGCAGTGGAAGGAGGTAGTGGAGGCTGTTGACCCTCTTCAGTGAACTCTAGGCTATGTCTCACCTATGACCTTCCCAGGTAAGCACTGTTTGTTAATTAATTACTCAAGTAAAATGAACTGTATGCTGCTATCAAATATTTCCCTGCATTCACCAGAACTCTTTTTCTTTAAATGCATCCTTGTTTCTAAAATAGGCAAGTAGCCTTGAGTAAAAGTGCATTTGCTCCAGGGACCAAATTAGGATTAACCTCATGTTTACATTTACTGAGCTTGGAAAGGCATAGAAACAAAATTTTCAGTCTCCAGAGCCTAACAGCATAACAACTTAGATGCAGATTATCTTCTCTCTGCTGTAGGATTTCATCTCATGATGTAATAAGAGGATTTACAAAGCAGGGGAAAGCAGTCCAGAATAAACCTTTGCATAAAATCTTTGCTATTTTGATGGTTTCCATATCTGTAAGACATGGCTTTGGAGTAGCAAAGCTCCAGGATGTTATAGCCAAGACTGAACAGAGGAGGATCACCAGATGTGCAATTTTTTTTTTAATTTCGGAAGTGGAGGTGGGCTTTTTTGTTCATTTTTCTAAGTTCCCTGGCTTGCAATACTGGAGCAGGTCATACTAGAATATAATATTGTAGTTCAGGTTATTTATTTAACAGCATGAGGAAGTGAACACTTACCCTGGTTCACATGAAAAACTTATAGAACTCTGATAGTGGTAGTCTATAAAATCAATTTTTCCATGCTTCAAGGGTCCAGGACTGGGACATCTCTTTGCTGTTAATTAAAGATTAAAAAAAGAATATTATTTCATGAGGCATGAAGCTAGGATGGAATGGAATGGAAATGAGTTGATCCTAAAGGGGTTTCTTTCATCTTTCTCCACTTCCATGTACTATATTTCATAAGTCTAGCTATTCCACATTTCTCTCAAAATAAGTAGTTCTAAAGTTTTTGTGATTAAATAATTTCTAACATTTGATTGTCTGAGGAAAATAACTTCTATGCAATGAAATGATAAAAACGAACAGAGAGGGATACAATAAATGCAGGTGTTACCAAGCAGCCTATGTCATTAGAGTATAAGCACTGCTGGGCTGAGTCAGATTAAGGTTCACCTTGTCCAGGTCCTATTCCATCACCATCCAGGAGCAGAAGCTTAAGGGAAAGCGTGGGACATGTATGGGAAGATCCTTCCCCTGTTACTTGCCCCTTTTCTCCCTCGCACCCAGTTGTCTTCCAACAAGTAAGGAAGCAATTGGAAAACAGAAGTATATCAGATTAATCACATGGACTACAAAATACCCTTTTCAGGTCAGTGCATGGCATGTCAGTGAGGTGGCGCAAAATCTAGGAACAGGATTTACTTTGTTTTACTTACGTAGGCACAGCAGGGTATTGACAGGCCACTTGCCAGTCGGGAGGCAGGTGTACTTCCTTTGGCCAGAATTGGGGACGAACCCAGGTCTACAGGTATATTCAATTTCCTCACCCACGTCATACACGCTTTTGTTTACATCAATTGTGGCAAATAGCACTTCTGGCGGCCTGGGACAGACTGGAGGAAAGGAGACGCTTTACAAGAAATTGGGCAGAAAGTTGGAGTTGTTTTTATTTCTGAAGTGGAAGCACAGGTTTTTGTATTATCATCAACTGTAGTATGTTCCTGCACTGAGCTAAACAGTCCTTCTGTGAGCTATAGGTACGTGACTTGCTGAGGCAGCTGATGGCTGCTATAAGTATTAACCAGAAAAAAATATGTTCTTCCTCTTCCCCTCAGCAGCTCTATTCGTAGCCCTAGTTACATTTCGTGTCACTTTTTTTTTTTTTACACTAAAATTTACTTTTGCTTCAAAATGGATTTATTAAGGTATTCTGTAAAGTGAGTCAATTACAGTAAATTATCTTGGACAAAAGAGGGTGAGAGGGACTTAGAATCAAACTAATGCATTTCATTTTTAATCTAAATTAGTTTGGTGGGGTCAGCCTGAAATGAGATTATTATCTTCTATTAATTAAATTTATTTTTCTCTCATTTCTCCAATTTTTCTGTTCAGTAGGGCAAGTATTCTGTTGCATTAGACAGTTCTGATTCCAAACCAGCTTTAACACGTTGACAGCGTGAACAACTCATCACTCGGAGAGTGAGAACAGGAGGGGAGCAGCAAGGGAGGAACAGAGGGTGCAGACTGCGTTCCTGCAAAGGACATGGAGAGAGGGGAGAGAATAGAGGAACACAAAGCTCGTGCTGTAGAAACACAAAGCAAACAGAGGGAGAGGGTACATGAAACAGTGCCCAGAGCTCTTTCCGTGGGGGAAAGGAAGAGAAAAGTGAAGCAGGAGCTGTTCCAGGCAGCCCCTGCGGCAGAGGGGAACGCGAGGTGAGCAGAGAGCCGGGGCAGAGGGACGGACCGAGGTTGACTTCTGGCCCACACGATGCCCCTGGCATGCAGGCAGCCTGGTTTCCACAACTTCTGTCAGTATTTCTTCTGTTTCCCTCCATTTTATACTTTTGTATACAGCAGTTCACCTCACCATAGGAAGAGACGGAGGAAGGAATGGAAGGGAAAAAGAGAGGAAATAACTTGCAGAGAAAACTCCCCTTCAAAACACTTCACCAGAATTGTCTGAAGGCTTTAAAATCCTGTTGCTTTCTCCAGCCTCCCTCATTCACGCTTCAGGACAGTATTGGCTGTTAGAAAGTGGAAGATGCTTACCTTTCGCTGCAAGAGCACAGTGGCTCAGAGCAACTACGCACGCAACCAGTGCCAGGGAGTGCATTGCTGCCAGTCCACAAGCCCAAATGACCCTCAGTCCAGTGTTTCTTCCCTTAAAAATAAAGGCATCCACAAAAGGATGGTTACATATTAACTCTTTGTATTTATTCCCATCCTAGTAAACAGAAGATAAAAGGTTCCTTGTGTTGCTTATAATAAAGGATGAAACAGCCATCACATGTTGCATTCCTACATAATGCACGAATTCAATTAGCGATCTGAGCTGAAGACATCTCCTCTCTGGTTGTTTTACAGAACATCTCCTGTTGGGACCAACGTTTTTGAAAAAAACAATATTATCTTCTCGGCATCTTTAGAGGATGAGGAAGTTTGGAATATGATATTGGACCAAATAATAGAACTGCAAGAAGCTTTCGTTTATCCCTTGGGCATGTACATTTCTAAGTACCAAAGAGTCCTGAGAGTTATAACACAATCTTTTTAAGGCAAAATGATTAGTGTTGGAGTGACATTGGTATTGCCATATGCCTCCAGTGATGATATCAACTTTATGCCAGTTTACGCTAGATGATGATCTAGCCTGAAACTTCAGGCTTCAGGGGCCTGTTTGATCAGATTCGTGTCGTCAATAAGCATCTTTCAATTAACAGATAACTAAAAGCAGCAGAGACAGGGCTTACAATGGCAGCGCTGCAGGAAAAGTGAAATAATGATTCTGCACCATGCTTATTTGTGACAAGGGGGTCAAACTTAAATCATATTTTTGGGTGGTATAAAAATTTGTTTTTGTGCTGTGATGTGGGGTCATCAAGTGAAAACTCCACAGATATCAGCTGAGGTTCTGATCACTGTAGTTCTCCTAATTTAGCAGATTTTAACTGCAGGAGCATCTGAAGTGCAACCAAAATAACATTTGTGTAATCATTGTTCCACAGTTTGGTGTTTCTAATCTAAGTATCCTCCTTCCCTGCTGACTCACAGCCTGTGAGGGGGAGTGAGGGACATTTGAAGCTCTAACGAGAAGCTAGGTTATGTCAAACTCTTACTGCTGTGATCTTAAATAGTTTGTTTATTTTTGTTTTACAAAGTTTTTCTGTTTGCATTTAAAACACAAATTTGAGCAACAACATTAAACAATTAGGAACATGCTATTCTTCTCGGAGAGAAAATGCCGTGAATGTCCTGCTCAAAATATTTACCAAATACACAGTGCCAAAGGGCAAAGTACCACTGCTAAATCAACAGAAAAAAATGGACTTCATTTTCTGTATTTACATCTGATTATTTTTCCATTTGTCACAGCCTGCTTCTTCCTCTTCTTTTTCTCTACAAAATTTCACAAGTATCTTTTCCCTTCCCAACACAGTGCAATACCGTAATGAACTTTCTTGCCTCTGGTTTAAATACTTCCTTAGATCTGCCTGCTATTTTGATTACATTCTTTCCTGTGTTTAAAATAGCACAGGAATAGATGGGCACAATTCTATCCATTTCAACGTTGACCATATCAGCATTTCTCACTGTGCTCAGCAGATGGCAGAAGGTACTCTACCGTATACTATCCAGATACAAACATGTACTGAAAAGTTTTCTGTATTACTTTAACAAGAGGGGGAAAAAAAATGGGCTTAAATTATGTGCACATTAATTTTTCCATACATTTTGTGTGTGATAACTTTACTGCTTTTAAAATTGAAAGTAAAACAATAATTGCATGTGAAACTGAAAGAGGAATGAATATTTAAGTATGCGTTTCACACAACTGCATAATAACTGCCAATATTGTGATTCTTTTTGAAAACTTATTTCTCTGCAATAAGAAGCATTAGAATGTAAGTTACAAATAACTGTCTTCTCCAGTAAGTGGAGAAGACGTGATTATTATTGTATGGATTCACCTTAGCAGAACATGAGCAAACCAACGTAGTTCTTTCTGTATTTGCTGATAGTATACAATTATGTATATCATCTGACTTTCCATCAAATCCAACCCACTCCTTTAGCACACATGCTATTTATTACTATAGCTCCTATAAACCCAGTCGTGAAGCAGAACTTTGTTTCATTATTGAGCATCTAAATACAGGGCAGACCGATGGTCTCTACCACAAATAGTATTATATTCTAAGGAGAGAAATGGTAGCTGCAAGCGGAGAAAGTAGTGCAAGAACACGCTGAGATAATATCAGCTAGCATGATATGCGGAGTATCTGTATCACAGCAGTCTAATTGCTACCCGGTTTTGTGCTAGCATAACCTAAAAGGAGAATATGCAGGAGGGATGTGAACAAACTGGCTTTGCAGAAGCGGTGTTGCCCAGATAAAAAATATGAAGGGCAGCACAGCAGAGATTGAGTGCATGTTTGAAAAGACAGCAATTGAATGATGGAGACTGGTATCACTGGCTGGTCAGAGTGGTTTCAGTAAGGAATAAGAGAGAAGGGGATAAGCCAGCAAAGGCCTTAAAAGAGAAGGTAAAAATGTCATATGGAAGAGAAGGAGAAAAAAATAGTAGAGGGATGCTGGAAAAAAAAAAAATTATGATGAAAAACAGTCTATGCAGCAGCATTCTTCATTGACACCAGGAGTCAGCTGGAGCTGTCATGACAATAGGAAAAGATGTTGTAATAATTGGGACGCCAGATAATAAGAAGGTATTCAAAGACTTTCAGACAGGAATTGGTCTCTCCTAGCGATATTATGCAGAAAGTTTGCAAGAACTAGACAGACTGAAGGTCAGTGTGAGGTAACAGTTCCCCCAGCTAATGAGCCAGACCTTATGTCCTTCCTCTAATCTGTCTGTCTGCTTCTCTAGTTGATGCTGTAATTTTCCTGATATTGTAGGATATGTCACACCTCAGATCTGCCACAGACTTCCTGGCAGTTTGTCCTTCCGGACAATGAGTGTTGGGTCTGCATTACCCACCGTTCTAAAGATTTTATGACTGTTCTTCAACCAGAAAATGCATGACACAGCCAGTTCAAAATGCAAATATTTCTCAAATCAACAGGAATGTCTTGATTAGGTACACTGAGGTAGAATATTAAAGAGAAGCCTGAATGCAGTCCTCCCTTATGTGCCAGTATCCGCTTGCTGAGGCACTCTCTCTGGCATGAAAGCTGGCCTTGGGACTGTACTTGGACCAACACTCCCATCCTTTTCCTGCAAGGGTAAGATATTCAGATTCCAGCTTCCTTCACGCTGTTGCTGTTGTTTCACGTGTCAGTCACTGGGTTTTCATGTGTACACCCATTCCTCTCTCCGGAGTACGAAGAGGTGATGGTCAGATGGGTAACGGATGTATCCGTGTTCCTCTGCAGGAGTTGGTGTTAAGTCACGGGTCCAATCATGGCCCTTCATGTTGCCGAGATAGTTCTATTAATATTTGTTCAAAGTTCATTTATGCACTGCACAAACATTTTTATCGCCTCTACTCAATACATCCAATATTGAAGTGAGTGCTCCATTGCACTGAAGAGATAAGTAATAAAAAGGAAGAAGGTAAACGGAGTCATTTTTAGCCTTAAAGAAAAATAATTGCATTCTGTTCTGGACAAGTTGAAACTATTCCTACTTCCCAAATATTAGTTGCATTCATGTAGGACGGTATAGACAGTTTAGGTGTATATGTTCATTATGAGCGAAATATTCAGCCAGCCAGAAGCCAAGATCCATTTGCAGTGAATTGTTTTCTGGTGAAAGTTTGTATTTCATGTGTTTGGAGATGTTGGAAGCAAACACACAGCAACTGATATTGACCTGAGAGAATGTCTCAGTGACATAAAAAGTGAACAGTGTCTATATAGTTCTTAAAAAGATTATTTTCACTTAGTAGCATATTTTAGCAGTAAACTGCAGTCCTAGTTACCACTGATGTTCCACAATGGTTTTTCTGAAGTTAGTGAAATAATAACCGTGTTAGTCCCAGACCTTAAATCGCTTTAAGGACCCACCAGTTTCCTGGAAGTGTAGTATTAAAATACCCAATCCTGTGTTAATCTGAGATGTCAGAGGGCTGGCACTAACAAATTTTCCAGGTGACAGCAGGCCTATATTCTCTCACAGAGGCATGAAGGTGTTCTAGTTTTCACATACATTAAATTCACAGTGTACAAAACCAGAGAGCATTTTAAAGCTACTTCCTCCTCTCCGCCTTCTTATTTCCTGCACAGAAAACCCAGAGGATCTCTCACAGTTCTACTGCGACCCAAATATTGTGAAACAGTCTGTTCCTCTGATAAACTCATCAGAACTCTGTCTAAAAAATCTTGCCTTGTATTTCTTTATTGAGAATGTTAAATTATGAAGCCTTGGGGGCAAATTATTCTCTATGAGAGTTTGAATCTGCAGTGAACCGATCTGCAAGGGACAGTTTTTCAGATGTCAACATAAAGCGTGGTATGAAGCCACAGACCTCCTCACCCTTTTTTGCCTTGTCCCACCTTTTTGCCTTTTCCCTCAGTGCAGGTGTAGAGGTACACAATTGCGTTCAAAGAAGCAGCCAGCCATTGTAACGGAGAGGTCAGAAAAGACAGGGTGCTCTCCAAGCTCGAGCCAAGCTGTTTCTCTTCTCCCGTCAAACTTGAAACAAAGCTTTCAAGATTCCCTTCATCATTATTGTTTCACTTTCTATTAAGCCAGATGCCACAGATTTCCCCAAGAGCAGCATCTGGCCTTTTAATTTTTATTTTTTATATATACATATATATATACACACACACATATTGCCTCAGGTTGTCATCTTGTTTACAAGCTGGAGAGGGTTCAGACCTGGTCAGGATCTGATGCAAGTTCTCCAAGGAAAGCGCAGTGCTGCGGGAATGCACTTTACACTTTCGGTACATCAAAAATGTCATTAGCATTTTACCACTTTTGTGATCCAGCAGAGTAATCCTTGCTAGTTTTCATCCTAGCATGACTCCATCCCTCCCGATAAAGGACATCTCTGGGTAAACGAGAACGCTCTTTAATTGCCTGTGCCTTCCTCGGCACATTGCCATAATACTATCAGAAAGCCCAGCTAACAGCAGATTTATTTACTGCCGTTCTTCGGTTTTCCCAAATGACAGATAAGGGGATCAATAATCAAGAAGCTGTTTGGTGTAGTCATCCACATTAAAAACTTCATTGAAAAGTGCGTGTGTCTAGAAGCAGCCCAGCATCGATGCTCTTTGGCTGTGTTGGAGGCATCTGTTGGTATCACCTAATAAATCGACGGCTTCAATCTAGCCAGATCCTATGATCTCTATTAACCCATGGATATCATCTGTTAAATTCTCTCTGGGCAGAAGTCCAGAGTGTTCCACATAAGTAAGTTTACCTTCTTTGTGATTCAGCTCCTGTACAGTGTAATCAAAAAGTGGATACTGATCTCTCCTAACCCAAAACCTTCACAAGCCAGCCCAAGTCTTGTCATTGGCTTCAGCTGGGGCTTTTTAAATGGGATTTTATCAATGTTTTTATATGTGATTTGAATCAATTTATTTACAAGTAACAAGATTAGGAATTATTCCCAAATCTTTATTAATCAACACAAACAGTTGACTATAATTTTTCCTCATATCTTTTTAATCCGGTATTCTTAGCAAATTTACTCCAAAAGGGGGAATTCCTCACTTCACTGTTGACTGACAAGTCTGAAAAAGCTAAAAATGTAGTCTCGGATTTGAAAATTTCACAAAATGTTGGATCCAGAGGGAAGGCCATTGACTTTTCCAAGCTGATCTTTAAGAGTGTTCTTGAATATTTAAGCATAAGTGGACGAGTTTAGGGCTAATGCGATAGGAAAGATTAGTTTGTTTTGAGCTAGACATTTTACTAGAAAAATCGTGCTGCTGTTGAAGCTTCCTCATACACCGCTCTCGATGTGGCCTGTGTCTGATGCTCATGACATCGCATTATTTTGCGTCTGGATCCTGTTAACAGGCTCATATTGTACCACAGCGTACGGTACTTTTATAGCGTGGACCATTAGAGAGCAGGAAGATATCAATAAACTAATTTCACTTTGTGACAGCCTCTAATCTCCAGCAATAAATCCTGGGCAAAGCCCTTCTAAGAGGAAGCAGATTTTGAAGGGGCCAGTATCGATAACTGGAATCGGATTTTCAGAAGGGCTCAAATTGTATTTAAACAACTAAATGAAGGCCATGCTTTTAAAAGTGCTCACTTTATTAAAGTACATTTTTGGTGTATTGGGTTCTTTGGAAAATGTAGCTATCTCTTTTGGTTTCCAAAAGGCCACTCAGCTACTTTGACAATCTCCACATGTGCGTACATCTCTAAAAATTTTTATTCTAGTGTTGTAATCTGCGTCATCATCTAGCCAGGTTTTTCTTGGAGGTTTGGATTTATTTTGTAATTTTATATAAAAATAACAAAAATAAATATCAGAGGTCGAGTTTCCTTTATTCATTGCACAGGGAGACACAAAGACGCTGCCAGCATTTTGGCAACAGAGTGAAATAAAACTGCAATCGTTCCAGCATTGCCAGAACTGATATCAGTGACATTCTCGTAAATTTAAGTCTTGAAAAGAGATGTCCAGATGTTTTGGAAAGAACACATCATGAGTGTTCTACAAAGTGCAAAATATTTATGATACAAGTTGAAAGTGCGCCGAAAGCACATGCATGCATGCCTGCTACACATTTTTTTTCATTTATTTATTTTTGTATTTCTAGGGGGAAAATAAAGGAAAATCTCATTTTTCTCCCTTGTGTCACCTAATCATGTGGTCATTAACGAGAGGGTCATTGTTTTTCCATGGACATCAGAGTATAATCAAGTTGAATAATATTAGTCCGCTGTACAAGTCGGCTTAACTGCTGTTCCAAACCTTTTTAAAGCAAGCTGCCCAGCTCTTCCTCGCAGACATGACAGAAGACATCTGGGACAAAATCCACTGGCACTTGCATATGGGATGACCTGGTTTTGTTCCTTAGCAGCATTGTGGGTGAGATGTCTGATTTTTAAATTATGTTTTCTGGAACAAAACTATTTTAAAATGTAATTCACGTTGAAAGAGCATCTGTAGCATTTTATTTACATAAAATAGCAATTTGGGACTATTAAGGTCACCATACCTTGTGAAACTGAGTAGTAGCATGAGACTGACTTAGCGCAACCTAAGGAGATGTTCCCTTGTTATGATATGTATTAGTCTGCTAATCTTTTCAGTCTTTAATCCACAATACTGGATTAAAAGACCAAAAATAGTCTCTACTGTCGTTAAAGGACAGTTTCTGGGTTTTTTTTGAAAATTAAAATTCCAGTGGGGAGTTGAGTGGATGTTAAACATGAACAACCAGAAACCTTCCTCGTGTTACACCTCTGTGGCAGAGAGGTTTTCCACACTTCATTTTTCAGTTAATTGTCACTTTGGGGTTTTGAAATGTTTTTTTTGAAATTACTGTCAGCTTGTTTTGTGCATCAGTGTCTTCTCTTTTCAGTCCTTCTAAATTAAACAAATATTTTAAAGCTGTGTTTGTTCAGCCAAACTCTTGTCATTTCAATTATTGCTGTTTCCGTAAGTGTAAACACTTGTGTAGAGCACAGACGGACGTGGTATAATTGGAAATTATAGCACTGAAAATGGTATTTTGCTTTCTCTACATCAACGTGTCATAGTATAATGGTGGCACAAAAAAAGAGGTGAATACCCTGTATATTCCAGCTGATAAGAGTTTGGTTTCCTCTCACATTTATTCTCTAGAATAAACCAAATGCAACATGAAAGTTACTATTTCCTGGATATGCGAGAAATGATATTCAGCTGTCAAAAACAATAATTTGAAGTTCGATATATATAATATCTACTTACACCTCATCTTCACATGGCAAAATTCTACTCAGCTTACTCTTGCACAACTATCATCTCTTTCAATAGAAGTTTTGTGGGAATATGGTAAATAAAATACACCACACCTTTCTGTTCACATTGAAATAGTGGGAAATGTCACTGTGACTTCAGTGTCAGCGAGATGACATCACATGGCCCATAATTAGCATAAAGAAACTGTAAGTATTGTCCTGATAAATCAGGAGCTATCTGATGCCAGACATACTGATGTTCTGAAATTGATCTTTTCCAGCAGTCAAGCAGTATAAAGTAATTTACTCTATGTACCAGTTTAGTGTCAGAAAAGCACACTGGAGATTCCAACAGACTATCGGGAAAAGGCGTCAGGACAGTGCAGTGCCCCTGCTTTCCTCACCTCGTTTTGACAGGCATATTTTACTCTTCAAGGGATCGCATAAAGACAAACCTACGGAGATCCTTTTACCCGCAAACGTAAACCCTACCTGCACGGCTTACACTTTTAATGCAAAAAGATGGGAAAAAATTTTTTGAGGGTAACTTTTTGTCAGCTGGCAGTAGACAGTAATACAGTAAATACAGTAAATATTTTTTCTTTAATTAAAGAAGACAAGTAAGGCCCTGGAAGCGGTGATACTGGTTCAGGCAGGGCCCATCTAACCATCTGGAGTAATTTGTCACCAACAGTGACCCCAGGTGCACACCTGAGAAGTGAGAAAAGGGTAAGCAGATATGATACTTCCTCCTAAGAATCTCTCGCTGTCTGAGCATTTTCCGTTTAGGGAATTTTCTGAGCCAGCTGTGGTCTGTGTTCAGTAACATCCAGCTTTCTCACTCCCCTGAGCCCACCTAAGCGTCCTGCACCGGCACTGGTCCTTGCGTTTGGTTCTTCTGGGCAAGGAATGCCAGGGGTCAATCGTCCATTGCAAAAACCACCTACTTTGTTTCTTACAAACCTGTGTGCCATGTTTCTCTAAATAAATAATAGACGCTCTCTTGTTTGGTTGGTACAAGAGAGGTCTGTTCTTTTTTCCACATCATTGGAGCGCTTTGTTTGTATTTCAAAGTCTGAGTCTTTCTGCCTTTTGTTGTGTGTACAGTTGAAGACGGAAAATTTGCCTACACCAGAGAATTGTTCTGATGTACTCAAAAGAATGTGAATTACTTTTTGGAAGAGATATTCAAAATTTTCCAGAGTGATTGCTGGTGGGAAGGACAAAATCTGCAAAACAACAATGATAGCAAATACTCCAGCTGAGGCAGAAATTTTTATTTATACAGTCTAGAAAGAGACAAAACCCATGAAACATCCCAAAGGACCCCGCATTTCAGTGTATAACAGCATTAAGCTCTGATTCAGCTCTATAACTAGGAGGTGTTTCACAGTGCTCCTAATACGCCTGAGAGATGAGAAAGGAAAACAATAGGTTGTCACTCAGTATTCTGATGAGAACACTGATATAAAAAATGTATTTTACACTCAACATTCTGTATATTATGAGCCCTTTATTTCCAATTCTGTGGAGAGCTGCTGTGAGGATAATTCACCGGCAGCTACAAGCGATGTGCATGAGGAATGGTTTCTGCACCACTTCCAAGGAAACGCAAGTTGAAGTTATGGCATCATTTCCATGTCACAAAGGGAAGTAGGATATTGCTGATTAGGACTTATCAATGAACTGCAATTTCATCTCTGGCAAACGATTAATTATTACGATATGTCTTTTTTTTCCCAGGATTTTTCAGAAATATTTTTTCTGTGACATTTCATCTCACATAGGACTTTTTTCTGTACTTAGTCTGCTTTTTGACTGTGTTTTAATACCTACATTCAAACTTTCCCATTAGTACTAGCATGTGTAAACAAGCTGCTTGTCACGTGGAATAATTTAATAAAATCTGGCTAATGACCCAGTATTTCCCAACCTGCAATCTGAGTAACGTTGAGGGGAAAAGGGCAGAGAATACAGAGACACGGGTAGGGTTGTGCAGTCTGTAAATGCACAGATGCAGGAAGACACAGAAAGATGCAGAAACCAGTGTTGATACAGAGACACACAAAATATTTCTACCTCCTTGTCACCGCTCGGATGACAGACATACAAATACTCACACAAATGCATTTATTTATGTTACCACATCCTACCTTTTTCTAGTTTTAGGAAACATTTAGGGTGCATTGTTGCCAAAGTGTCTGGATAAGAACAATAAACAATTTTGTTGATGAATGTGTAGTAGGATCTGGAAAAAACATAGGAGTAGTGGACATTATCTCATAATTAATAGCTACTGGTACATGACAAACAATCTTATGAATGGGAGCTTCAAGACTAAACTCTATAGGTGATTTCAAAGAAAGAGAGAAACAAAGAATGTGTTGCATGGAAAAAGAAATTAGGAAAACCTGGCTTCTAAAATTTTACTCTGTATGAGTGGAAACTGATAACTGCTTTTCACTTAATTACGGCAAGTAATTATTCCACAACCGTTGCTGGTAGAAGTGTCTCATAAGCTGACTGTGGGGAAATTCCTTTGGAAGATGAGACTGGGTGAAGCAAGTCATTTTTAGACAGCGGGTTTGCAACCATCAAGTCATCCTTCCTAAAAGAGATTTGGAAAATAGCTACTTGTCCTGATAGCTCTCTAGAAAAGGAAGTGGTTGTAATATGCTTTGAAATGTGAAGAGAAATTAGGTTGTGAACTTCCTTATAGGTCTCAAGCAGGAAGTGATTCCTGTTTGTTGAATTTTTCTTACAAGCAGGAAATAATAAAATAGAGAGCCACGATTGCCAAAGAAGCTGACGAAGGTGTTCTCCTTGGCTTTGTCTTTGAGTTGATCTGATGCAGGGCAGCGCATATAAATAGGGACAGAACAACCCAGACACTTTTGCTCTAGGAAAGACACACTTTTCTTATTGCTTTTTGATCCAAAAATGATGCAGGCAGTACCGTGCTGATCCAGAGAAGGCATTTCACAGGCAGCAGAACGACTCCAAGAAACCTCTTCCAGAATGAACACAGATGCTTGCACTTACAGACCCGGGATGGCACTGATGCAAACACAGAAAGGACTTGAGAAGTTGTGCTTGTTACAGCAATAATCATATTCTTCAGAGAAAACCTCATAAACGATCCAATGGGAACTTCCATCAGGGACGAACTCTCTAGGATATTATCCAAATATTCATACAGGAGTAAATTTGTTATCAGAAGCCCCCGTAAGTGGTGCTTTGGAGTCAGGAATTCTGAAGCTGCTTGCCAGGAGATTGGAAAAGCTGGTACTCTGATTTAATAACCACGTATACGCCTGAACACAAACGATGATAATGCTGACTCCTGGTCCAGATGGCCTGAATCAGAAACAAATTGCAAACACTACCCAAAGCAGAAGAGCAAGTCATGGGCTGCTCGTGGGAATGTGTGCGTGCAGGAGGAGATGGCAGACATCTTTCCTCCAGTTATTTGCAGCGGAAGGATGAGTTCCTCTGTCACCTGAGTGCAGAGTAGGAAAAACGGGTGTCCAAGCAATTAAAAGCCTCCCAGCAAGAGGATGCTGATGTTACGATAACATATCCCAGAAGCGGCTGGTGAATGGAATGTAGTAGTGTCCCCTCATAGTATCACGGTAAAAGTATCCTGGTCACGGTGACAAATCTTGATATTTGAAGGTGAACGTATATATCTATACACACAAGCATTGTGTAAGTGGTGCGTATCCAAAATAGAGCAGTAAGAGGAGTTACGTTATACACAGTAAGGGAAGGCTGTGTTGCAATGGTTTACCTAGCTGTCTGAGGATTGCAATGCACACATAATAGATTTTTTTTCTCTTGCCTAATGTGTACAATGTACAAATAATTATTAGGTTTGAGATAAAATGGTTGCTTTACAGAGACAGAATAAAGCGATTCTAAGGTGACCACGCGGTGTCACGACTGGTGTCATTTGGCTCTTCCCCGGGGCCTAACAAAGCAATCGGTGGGTGCTGGAACGAAGAGCCTGGGGCACTCGCCGATGTTTCGGTGAATGAATCTTGCCCAGAGTCACTCTCAGAAAAGAAACTGGAATCCAAAATGATTCAGCAGGTTTGTGAGATTTTAAGGAACAACCAAACGTACAGATTGCCCCAAACCTGACGTAATGCGAGCTGCGTCTGAGTCAGTCAGCTTCTCCAGTTTCGGTAGCTATGTTTGTAATACAGCACTAAAGGAATAGAAATAAATACGTTCCATATTTCTTGATAGAACACTTAATGAGAGTACAAAATGTTTCTTAGTGCTCCTCATGCTTTGGCATAAGTTAATTAAGGCAAGGAAAATCTATTCCCTCTGAAGAGGAATAAGGGATTTGAAACGTGTACAATAGGTAGAAACCAAATGAAAAATCTTTATATTTTATTGAATTTCAGATCAAATTTGAAAGTAGTTGCTTGCAAAATAACAGTCCGTGAAGCAAGGGCATATGGACACAGTTTGTAGGACATCTGGCTTGATTCTATAAGTTTAGAAAAAAAGCGGGGCTAACCCTGTCATCAGTTATCTGATGAAATGCCATGCACATACCAGTTCAGCCAGACTGCACCCAGAAACCTCGGTTTTAAAATTAAGAATAAGATAGCGTGTAACGTTATTTCTGTTCTGTGGTAAATGTCCATGTGCACTTTTCTCATCAGCAAAAAAGACTTCATTTGAGTTAATTGGCTTGCTTGCATTTTTGTGAAATATAACATATTACACATGCTTACACAGACAGACTTATGAGTATGTAGATATATTGGGGTAGAGGAACTTTTAATAAGCATCCACTTCCCCTGTGTGAAAATTTGTAGCCATGGGAATAGTATTTATTACAAAAAATTATGATTAGGACTTCGTTTTTTTGTTTAGCACATACATTGTGTTTTTACGCACACACAGTCATGCTTTATGTGGTGTTTTTCTGAATGTATGGAGATACTGTATAAATTGCAATATGGGAGAATGTATGTATGCCATAGGCAGATAATTTTTCTATGTCCAGGGATTTGTGAACGTTTTGTGTGTAACAAGAATAAATTAAGATGAAGTGTTCTACTGTTTTACAGAATACTTTATTACATCGTCCGTGTGCTGCATAAAAGCGTAATAAAAGTATTTTGCGTATATGTTGGATGCATTAATTAGTGAAAAAGACTTGCTGTATGTTTCCTATGCTTTTTGTTGAGGATAGAATCATAGAATCATTTAGGTTGCAAAAGACCTTTAAGATCATCCAGTCCAACCATTGACCCTACTCCACCAGGTCTGCCACTAAACCATGTCTCCAAGCACCACATCCACACGACTTTTGAACACCTCTAGGGATGGTGACTCAACCACCTCCCTGGGCAGCCTGTTCCAATGTTTGATAACTCTTTCAGTGAAAGATTTTTTCCTTATGTCCAGCCTAAACCTCCCCTGGCGCAATCTGAACCCGTTTCCTCTTGTCCTATCGCCTGGTACTTGGGAGAAGAGACCAGCGATATTTGTGTTGTATGGTAAATTAAAGATATATGGCAGCCTGCAGTGGGGCAAGACAGCGAGGCCACTCTTGGATTTGTCGTATGTCCAGTGGGAACCATGTGATGTACGGTTGTTCAGTATGGCCTCAAACAGCACCTGCAGGTACGCTTCTGGGTCTCTGAGCTGCAGGAAGGGGAAAGGTTTGTGAAGGAGAGCGTCTGGGCTGCATCTCTGTTTGTTGTGGTGGTGGAATAACATCTCTCACGGTCGGTACAGGAAGCGCGCTGCGACGGTGGCAGAGAGCAGCTGGGTATAGGTTAGCCACGCTCTTTGCCATGGTGGAGGTTGTGCTCGTGGCGCGGTGTAGCAGCTGCACCGTGCAGAGGTAAAAGGGAGGCAGTGCCGCTGCAGAGGGTCACCCCGGCCTGCCACTGCCAGGTCCCTGCCCGGGCCTGGGGGGGCTGCTGAGGGCAGCAGCACCGCTTGTGCCGGGGCCCGATTTGGAGGGGACGGTGTCAGCTTCCATGGCCGACACTGAGGAAACTCCGTGTGTGTGCGAGCTGCCCTCTGTGCCTGCGTGCCTGTGTGAAGGGAGGCAGCTGCTGTGTGTGAGGCAGAGAAAGAAGGCAGGCGAGGGGGTGTGTGACTGTGCGAGAGTAGCCCATGCGTGGGAGGGAAGCCCGTGTGTGTGTGTGAGGGGAGCTGGTGTGTGAGAGGAGCCAAGTCTATGTGGGGAGAGCCAGTGCGTGTGCAGGTGTGTATGTGGAGCCGGTGTGTGGGAGGGAATCCTGTGTGTGAGGGGAGCTGGTGTGTGAGTGTGTAAGGGAAGCCTGTGGGTGTGGGGGGGTGTGTGTGAAAGACAGCGGTGTGTGGTTTTGGG
>VYXH01006998.1:44767-179890 GCA_013397275.1 Burhinus bistriatus | reverse complement strand
AAAAAAAAACAAAAAACCAAAACAAAAAACCCACTTGGGAGCCTAAATTGTATCTGCACACAGTTTCCATGATTCCTCGAGCCAGCCTTGTGTTGGCCTTTTGCCCTCAGCCTAATCTGTGGACTGTGTATCTGTGGGCTCCTTCTCAAAGGACAGTAATTTTAATGATCTGCAGATAATCTGACACACAGATTATGAGCATACAGATGAGATGCTTGTTGTGCATTTGTCTTGTCAGCTTTTATTTATTCTTCCCCTCCTTCGGCTGTCCCTTTCCTTCCCTTTGCAACGTATGTCCCGTGTTATGAGGAAATATGTTGCTGTTAATTGCCTGATACCAGTGTAAAGTGAGATTCTGTTCCCTTCCCCACAGCCGAACTCTGAGAGATCTTTGTGAAATTACCCATGTTCCAAGTTTTTACTGAGAACAGTGTTGACGTGCAGATGAAAGTCCCAAGTCTTAATGACTGCAAATACATCAGTGTTTGTTCAGATCAGGAAAACCCTTTGGAAATGCATATCCCAGTCGGCCCTCCTTTTAGAGCGCTTTGGTTTGCGTTGCTGGGTGGACTTGGAGCAGGCAAAGTGGATTTCCTTTGGGTGATCCCCAACAAAGCGCTGCGTTACAGCAGCACATTTAATGTCCTCCAGGTGCTAACGGGTGTTTGGTTCATGGATCACACTGCAGCTCATCCAACGTAAAACCCCTGTAATGTGGACTGTATGGGTGTCTAGTTCTTAGCACTGTTTTCCTCTGCAAATCTGTTCCAGTTGGAGCATTACTTGGTAATGCAGACGTATAGGTTATGCTTTCAGCAAATGTTTGCTGTGCGGGAAAGGAGATGTGTTGTCTCTGAGCATCATTGCTCTATAGAAAGGACAATAGGGCATCTTTGTCAGAGGAGGGAAGGTACATGTATCCATGTTTGTGAGGAATCTCTGTTACTACAATCGTGCATCACAAAAAAAAAAAAATCCATTTATCAAATAGGTGCACAATACACAATTCACTAAATATACATTTCACTCTATGTAGAACATGAGAGTAAAATAGAGAAATATGCCATTGTACTTCTTTTTTTCTAGAAAATTTCCTTGGTGATATTGTGCTTATCAAACTGGAACATAATTAAATCTTATCTTGCAGCAAAAGCTTTTTTTCTTTATTACATTTCAAGGGCAAAACCATCTTCACCCTTCCCACACTTCTAACATGTTAAGTTTTGTTTTGTTTACTTGAATCAGTTAGATATCCCGGCAGTGTGTTCCAGTTAAAAGAAACTGACTGTTCCAGTGCCCTGGATGTAATTCTGTGAAACTCTTCAGCTTCTAATTAAACACGTGGGAGTGATAGCTCATTCCGAGTTGACAGATAAACTAGTTTTGAGTCCTGGGCAAGATAAAGTTTGGCATATTCTTTATTTTCCCCCTCTGCTTTGGTGTAATACTACACATCAACTGCTGATATGCAGCCACATATGGTGTTAATTTTATACAAAATTTTTGTGTATCTAAGTGACTTATGCCATGAGTGGAATTTAATGAAATGTTGGAAAGAAAGTTGCAGAAAGATGAAGAAAACAGATTTCACTGTTGGGATGCAATGGTAATTACTTCTTTTATGTTTGTTTTTGTGGGTTGTTTCTCTTTAGGGTAAAAGGTAAAAATAGTAAGTTATTTGATAAATACTTTAGGCTCAGTTTCTCAGTTTTTACATCTGCAGTAAAAAGCATAGAAGTATAAGAGCGAAGGACTCTCTTGTGTATAATTAATAACAGGAACTACCCTTTAAGTGTTCTTAAATTCTTGTAGATGCTGAACATTATAATTCTGACCTATTTCAGCAGTGCTTGTTGAAGACATGTGGAGGCTGGGAGTGCTTGGGAGTTGGTTATCAGCTGCTGATTTTTCAATTGCAGCTCTTTATGAATACTGCCTTCCATAGATGTGATTGATAACAGGTACCTTGTAAGTCAGGCAACCGAACACATACGTACGTATCTTTCTGTGGATTTCATTGTCATATACTCTGATCTCTTAATTATAATTTGATTTACATGAAGTTTTTTGGTTCCTTTCTGCCATTATATGACTTAGACTGTAAGGTACCGCAGGCACACAGGCCTTTTTTTTCAGAATATCTTCTGATGACTTCATGTAGATTTTGAAATGACATTCCTGTCTTTATTAATTAAAATCTTTTCATCAAATGAGCTTTATTAGAAGTCTGGAATATGTCCCTATGAATGTAGACGCTTACTGGAATTATTATTTTTGTCTGTCTCTTACTGTTTACAAAATATCTTTTTAAAAATTTATTTAGACTGATACAGAAACACATTTTTTAACTAAAAATGCAATTTTGTCCAGAAACACCAAAAGTACGGTCATTATTACTCTCTTAATTTGCTATTTTTTAGTTTTTAAAATGAAGCTGTAAAACTCTACTTAATAGTTGTCTTTATATGGTGGCCAGTCAAGACGTAGAAAAACATTTGCTCTTCATTTACCATCACATATGTAGGTTTTGGCACTGTGAGAAGTGTCTAGGAACGGACCATGATCAACAGAAATAGCTTGTATGGCACATTCAAAGCTTTATTTACCTTGCGTAATAATTGTCAAGTTGGTTTCTTTTTTCTTTTTGTTAAGAAAATAACCCTTATTCATAAAACAATTACAATTTTTAACTAGAGTTGCAGCCATTGCCCCTTTTTTCTTTAGCTTCAATCAAAATAATTGTATAAAGCTATTAATATTGTGTATGTTGCAAGTATTTGCATATAGATAAATGAAGTTTGTAATTGCATTTGGAAGTTGTAATTTTTAATTCTGGAGCAAAACTTTATGAAGATTGTGTTTCTGAAAATTAGGTATTTTTTCCCTCCAAATGATCCTTAAAATTGAGTATTGGTACCAATTTAATTAACCATTTTCAAATTTTAAATCTTTAAGAATCAAATGTTTAGAAGTTGGGGTTCTTTATGCTTGGGTTTCAAAACCACTAGTAAAGTACCTGTGTATCTCTTTAGTACACATTAAAAAAAGATTAGTGACTCAAAAAAAGTGGACCAGATACTATCCTTCCTTATTTTACTATTAAATGTGGGAATAGTGCGTGCTACAAGGTACAGACTGAAGACAGATATTCTTATTTCAGAGAGTGTTGAACTTTGTTCTCAATGTAACTCTCTTGCCAAAGCACAGATATTTCACTCTTCATTTTCATTTCAAATTAATAGCATTTTTAACTTCTCTGGAATGTGTGCTAAATGTGTTATTTTAGTTCCTCAGTAAACAAAACATTATTCATGTACGAGGACGAGTTGGAAGAATAGTTTATCTTCTTGTTTCAACTTCTAGTCTATGTCGGGGTTTTATTTNTTTTTTTTTTTTTTTTTTTTTTTTTTTGATTCACCAGGGAATTAGCCAGATCTACTTCAAAGTATTCTTGTCCTCAAGAAATTGGTCACTAATAGTAAAAAAGGTGAATCTTTCTATTCTGGCAAACAGTGCAAAAGTAAGCCTTATCTTATGGAAAGCTATTGTGTATGTTAATGTTTTAGTGGGTTGATTTTAAAAGTTTTTCCTAAGAAGCTGTTGTTAGTAATCATGATCTGCATTCTTATCACTTTTCTCTGCAGATAAGCTGAAACAGACTTTAGGAAAGCACAAAACGATCCCCCTCATAATTGTTTTTGCTTGCTAGAGTATGTCTGCAGTGTCCTTCTTTCTGCTTCTGTATCACACTGCATGCATTTCCATGGCAGCTTCTGGTTCTCTGGGCAAAGAAGTGTTACCCAGTGCCGCCTGTTCTCTAGTACCTTTACCTGAACTAGTTTTCCATTTTTTGCACACAGGCTTTGAGCCACAGAGAATTTTTGTGTGTCTGAAGATGATGACAGCCTGCTAGCTGGTGACAGGTTCTGGGCATCTCAATTTTCTCCTGTTCCAGAATTTTATAAAATAAATGGATTTCAACCTAACAATTCCCTGAATTTGTTTGACTCAGAGGAAATGTTAAAAAAATAATCATGTTACAATAAGTATAGAAATAGACTAATGCAACAGAATTGACTGTAAGGGTATGTATATTCTTTTAAGTTTTTCCATCATGGCAGGTTAGTTGATTGAATTTGTGATGTGCCTTAAAATTAGTCAGATTTTGGATTGCTCTTACCTTGTTTGCTAACTTTTATTTTAAATGAATTAGATTTGAGAGCATTCCAAGTATGTCAGGTTTAGATCTTCCTTTCTTGTCATCGACTTTTACAATTTACATCTGTTGGATATATTTTTATAAAATGGAACTTCTGTTTTAATACAAGCGGATGCAAACATAGTAGAAAGCAATAGGTACTCTCCTGGGCATGGATATTTTTCAGTTCTTCTGTATGTGTATAGGCCTGTTGAGACAAATGTTGCAAGATTACAGAAAGAAGGAAGAAAAACATTATTTTGGTTTTTTCTGTTTCAAATATTCTGCTGCTGAGATATTGGTCAGAATTCCTTTTGATGTTATGGAGAGATCCTCAGGTGTGAGCCTTTAAAACACAGTAAAGGCTCAATAAATCTGGTTGTGCATCTTAGTAAAACTGTTTCTTGTGGTGTCTCCATTGCGTTGTACATCTGTGACAAATGAACACAACTGTTGGCAACCATTTGAAGACCCTGGGGAAAAATAGTGCATTTTGTTAAGTACGAAAATTTATTAAAATTCCATTCTTACATATCAGTGGGCAAAAGGTGGTGTTTTCTCATGGTGATGGTGATTTATTTATTTGTGTTGCTATTTGCTTGTCTAAATCTGGCCTATACGTTGGTACAAATAGTGTAGGTTCTTTAATGTTAGTTTCTGAATTGCCTATGCAGCAATAGCCCTGATTTACCTCTAAAAAGGAGTATTGAAAAACTGTGTAGTTGCTGAAGAGGGTTTCAAAGTGCAAGTGGCGGACATGTTTTATACATTTTTCTTAGAAGTGATATTGTTTCCTAATAGATTGTACGGTCCTTATGCCAACTGCACAGCATGCTGTGGCATTAGATGATTTTACCCTCTGGTGTTCTGTATGCTGTTGCCACTTGTTTCACTGAGTAGTACTTCTAAGTGTTTTGTTCTGCCTTAGATATCCAGGTGTGCCTCATAAATACTGTAGGCTGTAAAACTGATGCCTGCCCTTGTTGACATATGTGTAGAAGTCAGCAAAGCTTACTTTTGATTTCTGCAAAACTAAAGTCTTGTGTTAGCTTCCTGATGCTATATAATGAGAAATAGTTTAGTTGTCATGTTTGTATAAAGTTCTGTTCATTTGATTAAGCTTGAGCTTGGGTTTCTTTGAACACTTTGCAAAAACAGAATTATCTTGTATATTATTAAACCTGGTACAAGGCCAAGTGTCACTTTCATTTTAGAATGTGAATACATTACAAATATTTAAGGCTTGCATTTTATTCATAATTCGATATATGCTGCATCATTGTTTCATGGCAGCAAATGTTTTACGTAGTTTCTGTGGCTTTGGATACTTGACAACAAGTATGCTGAAGACAACATGGGTTGTCTTCAGGGGTTTCAGGGGTACTCCCGAAAGTCCATCAGACAGGACATCCGTGGAAGTCTAGAACTGCTTTAATATCTGGGACAGGTAGAGCAGATGTGCTTGACTTTTACTTTTTGCTCAATATACAATGATAAAATCATAGAATGGTTTGGATTGGAAGGGATCTTAGATCCAAGCCCCCTGCCATGGGCAGGGACACCTCCCACTAGACCAGATTGCTCAAAGCCCCATCCAACCTGGCCCTGAACACCTCCAGGGATGGGGCAGCCACAGCTTCGCTGGACAACCTGTTCCCATGTCTCACCACCCTCAGAGTGAAAAATTTCTTCCTGAGATCTAATCTAACTCTCCCCTCTTCCAGTTTGAAGCCATTACCCTTTATCCTGTCACTACATGCCCTTGTAAAAAGTCCCTCTCCAACTTTCCTGTAGGCCCCCTTCATCTAAGTCCAGGTTTCTTTTTTTTTTATAAATAGAATAGAAAATGTAGTAAGAACACTGTAAAATATTTGGTAATAGAGCTGTTTCTATATTGGGAAGAGGGAGGACAAACCTTTGTCACTGTTGCATCCCTTTCCTGGTTTCTGTAGGAGGTCTTTGACTTCAGATTCTTTTGTTTCCTGCCTGTGCCTTAAACTTCTCTCTGGATCTGTGTTCTTGTTGTGCATATTATAATCCTGTGCTGCAACTACAGCTCCAGTTGTTAAACCCAGTCACTGTAATGGGCGAAGTCCCAAGGCTTTTTCCTGCCACTGTCATCTTAAGTACTTTTGAATCCTTAGAACAATCAAACATGGGTGGTTAGGTTAACGTGACTGACAGTAACTGAGACTTCATGTTAGTAGATAGTGAGTGAACAAATTCATTGATGCAAGGCCATGGATTTATGGACACATCCCAATTGTGGAGTATTGATTATTTAAGTAAATGTATAGCTGCAGATTGATGAAGGGAATAAGACTTTATCATATATCATGAATGTATTAGGGAGGCTTAATTGGGTTTATGCAGGTTTTTATAACAAGCTTTTTGTAAAAAGCATTGATAAATATGCTCAGTAAATTTTAATGAAGTCCTAAACACTATCCATGGAGCTTATTTTGTAATTTAAATCAACACATTAGAAAGAGTACTAATTGTAGAACTTGCTGTAGAATTAAATTTCTAATAAATCTTGCTCTTTCTTGGCTTTTATTCAACTTATTCAGATATTGACCTTTGAATTCTTACCATTGCCTATGTTTTACTGAGCTTTGCTTTGAAGGGGAGGGGGGATGTGTGTGGTGTCATCTTTAAGCTTTTGTTGTAATGATTGAAAGGGCAGCGTCAGACATACAGATCATTTGACATTTAACACGGCAAAATGAAAAAGAAATTGGTGATAAAATCAGTGGGGTTAATTTTAGAACCATCAAATATGAAGAGAATGTGAGAATGGAAACTAGACTGTCCAGCAGGTAGCAGAACGGATGTATTTCCAGGACTTCCAAAACGCAATTCCTATCAGTTCTGCAGTCAGGGGTACTCTTTGTAAGACTGTAGGATTTGTATGCATGTTGAGCTAATAAACGTTCTTAATATTTTAAAGCCTGGATCTTGCAAGCTGCTTTGTATGAATGGGTCAGTATCGCGGTCAATGAACGTCTATCTATTACGTTGTTCTATATAGAACAACTGTTGGGATCTGACCTTAATCTGTAGTTAATAGTATAGGCTTTAATACTTATTTTTATTTGCAGTGCAGAGTTCCTCTGAGTAAGTGAAGCCTCATGTTATGCAGAATTCTGCATTAGTATTTAGTAGAGAAGCCCTTGATACAGAAGGTTTAGTAAGCTAGAGAGACACTAGTTGTCCTGATACGTGCACGTTATCCTATCACTTTCCATATGTATCTTCTTGAAGTGGAAACTACTTGCTTGAGCTTGGTATTGAAATTTCAATTTAGTAGCATGATGATATCTTAAAATTTTACATAAAAATATTCTGTCATATATATTTGATATAATTTAAATTATGCTGTTATGGCTGTATGTAAGGACAGAGCTATAAAGAACACCTGAAACATTCATTGGATATAATACCTCATCAGGAGAGAGCGGCCAACTTACAGATCATGCAAAAAAATTTCTCATTATACACGTATCTTGTAACAGTAATTAAGAAGCAGTAGTGAGAAGATGCCACCCTTACTTCCTAGGTAACTCAGAATGACTTCATCCCCTGTGCATGTATAATACATAAATACACTGTGTGAAATAATTTGGGTAATTTTACCATGCTACACAGTGTTGATCCTGTTAGGAAAAGCCCACAATGCTCTGTATTTCTCAGCAAATAAAGTTCTGCCAGGCTTAATGATATGGAGATGATTTTTTGTTTTCATTTCTAGACACACACATGCACACTACCCTTATTTTAGAGTATAATTGTCAGTGGAGCAGAATATGGTATACTTGTTGTCGGCAGGTAGGTCCTCGTCACTTGATATGCAACTTTGCTGTTGTGCTGTTTTGTGTAAGGAAAGCTCAGGTGATGGCCCTGAGTGTGTGTTGTGGTAGGAGAAACTGGCCCTTGAGCTGTGTTCTGTCTGTAGTTACTATTGAGTTTTAGGGTGAATGAGTTCTTCTATTCAGGTTATTTTGCTATATGCAGTTAATTAAATTAAGAGCCTGACAGAAATCTAATGGGTGATGGGAAAGAGAATGATCTTGCTTGAGAAAATGATCAGAAGGTATTTTCTGTTGTTCCATCTGTAATACAAGAGAATGTTTACTTCTTTTGTGTGTCCTCCCTCCCTGTTACAGCCTATTATGAAAAAATAGAACCCTTAATTCTAGCTCTTGTTGCACAGGCAAATTATTTATCCCTAGGTTGAGGCTTGAAAACAGAATAATTTATTCTTCTGTGGTATCTCTTTCTGCAGTTGGAAATTCATTCTGACCTGATGGTGAGATGCAGGGTAACAGATGCAATCTTTGGATCAACCAGCTACAGCTTTTGTGTTAACCAGTCATCAGGAAATATCACCAAATTACTGGAGTACAAAACGCATCTGTTGGAAATATGTTTAAGTCTTTTGTGAAATAGGATGGGAAAAACATTACTAGAATGGGGAGTGGCTTTAGAAACAGCTGTGCTGAACAACGAAGTGTGGACCATGTGAATGGGCTCTTTTCAGAAATCTGAGCAGACCCAGTTGGAGTTGGGTTCGTGTGGCTTCTCTCCAACTGTTTTGTTTCTTCTGACTGTTGCATAAGTGAATTCTGTAGTTTGTTCGGTTTTCTGTCAGTTTGAAATCTGCCTGTGTGCAACTTGGTGGGCAGTAGCCTAAATGCGTATGCGGCTTTCCGAGAGTTAAAGCCTGCAGGTTTTAGTTGCTTATAATTCCAGATGTAGTCTCAACTTCACTAGGTATATTGCCTCTTTATTTCTGAAGGAACGCTGTCTTTATTTCCAAAAGGAAAGCATTTAGGCTATGAATCAACCGTGTAACATTTGCTTAGCCCTCAACTTTGATATTTTGTTAATTGGCTTTAATGGCATAATCCATGTTGCCGTGAGGATGCTTTTCAAGGCCACATCTGCTCTTAGAAATTGATGTCCTACTGTGTTTTATAACAGCATGTCCTAATTCTAAAGTTGCCTATCGTGTAGCCCCGACACAAGTGCTCCCAGCCTTTTCCTTTCCTCCCCATCTCATGCTCTCTCTGCACAAGTGCCACAAACCTCGCTTACCTGTTCTTAAAAACAGAGTGGCAATTACAGCACCAGAACTTTGCAGAGTATTGATGTGGCACTTGAAGTGGAAGCCCTGAAGGAAGATAATGCGTTCTGTATTACTTGTTAACACAGGATAAAACGTCAGTTTCAGCACTGTCATGGTAATGAATGCTTCAAAAATTTCAGTCTGAAAATAGAAAAAAATCTTTTTGCTACTGCATATTTTGGACTTTGGTTTTAGGAGATGTAGAACATTGGTTATTATTTAACACATGTAGTATCTGCATAATAGTTCTAAAATCAGTCAGTGCTGGTTTTAAAATGGGAATTGCTTTCAAGTTGAGTCGGGGTATGGAAACCTTTCTCTGTATATCTTATTTGTTAAGTTATCTCATGAGACCAGTTTACACAAAGGTTCTATTGAACAATTTAAAATGTCAAAGCTTGCTTGCCTTCAAAACAGCTGTGTCCAAAATGGTTTTTGTGTTGATGGGAAACTCTAAGCTTTCTCTAGAAGAATGCACTAAACCAGTGTGTTTTTTAAAATTGCGTCTGTGTCTCCAGACCAGTTTTTATGAAAAGAGCCATTTGTGAAGATGTTTTCTTTCAGGGTTAGAAAAAAGCTGCATGTTGCCTCCTGAGAAAAATACCAAGATCTCTGATAACACAATTTTTTACATACAGATTACTGATATGTGTAAAAGGCAGAAATTTATCAGAGATCCAGATGTTAGAGCTTTGCTTATTAACCTGTGTGTGCATACCCTTAGGCTTTTCTTTTCACACATGGACTTGCCAATCGTAACATGCTTATGGTACTGTGAACTAAAAATATCTCTGGTTTTTCTAAATGTTGTCTTTAGACAGTAATGCTCTGCATTTCTGTCATTGATTTAAGGCTTTCTAAAACATTAAGAGTGTGCATTGGGTCTCATTAGACTGGTATTTTCTCCACCTGTAAAACAGGTGATATTTAGCAGTGCTTAGGTTAAACAGATTGTGTCAGGATCAAGGACATGAGATAAATATGTAAGACAGGACTTTGTTTTTGTTTTGTTTTTCATCAGTGTGGTACAAAGTCGGGTGCACAGATGTATTTATGCTTTACAAGAATCCTTGTCCTAAGGAGTTTGAATATTGAAGGGATGAGTCAGTATAAGAACAGAACAGCGAAATTCAGAGCAGTGACACGGGAGTCTGTGCAGTGTTGCTTGATCAGAGCTTCTCCTGTGTTTGCCCTTGCTCTTTATTCTGCCAAATGAGGTGTGGGTTTTTTGGCTGGTGGGAAGTTGTGGTTTTTCAAGCAGAATATTATGCAGGAGGTCACTGTCTAGAAGCAGTGTCAGTTAGTTTGAGCTTTCAATGAGGAATTACTTTTATAACTTGTTACACATGAAGAATGAGTTATGTTATCTTACTCTTCCATTTAGTTTTCGGATGGGGAAGTGTATTCTATTCTAAACTCTTCTGCTTTCTGTAGGACACTATGTGACTCAAGGGTTGTTTAAATGAGAACAAATTTATAATGGATACCTTTCTCAATGGCTGCTTGCTCCCGTGTAATCTGTTCGTAAGATCATCCGTTTAGCTGGCATTAATTCAGTTCTGTGATGAGTTTCTGTAAACTGCAACAACCCTGCCCGTGCCAGACCCAAGCTTGTCACTGCTCCAGTATTGTCATTTTATCACTTGCTTGACAGGTGCGAATTTAAATTCTGATTTCATAGTTAAAAGATTTTATGTATTTAGGTTGGGAAGTCGGTGTGCTACTTCCTCTGTTTTAGTCCATTACAGGGTTTAACTTAGGAAATCCATGCGTGTCTGAGATTTTTTGCAATTTACTGCGGATACCGATAGTGTCTACTATGCTGGCTTTGTTAAATCACTGTTTGCTGCTGAAAGGTTATGTATAAGGGCTGAAGATGCGAACATATGTTAAGGACAGAGTGTGATTACATTTCTGAAATTCAGAATCCTCCTTCTAGACCATGGCATTGGTTTTGGGTCATGATTAACACAGCAAAATTTCATTCAGTCATACTAACTGAATCTGGTTATTGTTGCTGGATTCTCTTTACAGAGAAGAAACTCCTTAAAAGCTTGTTTAGATGGTGTTCCATCCTTAAAGATAATAAGATTAAAATGTGTGACCAGGGTGGCTTCAGAAAAAAATGGGATGGTGGTGGGATACTGTCACAACCTTTGTGGGAATAGACAATGATGCAGTAAATCAATGTCATAGCGATTTTGATTCTGGTGGAAGCTTGGTACAGCTGCATCTTAAAAAGCCTTGAAAAACTATTCATAGTAACTAATTTCTGCAGATAGCAACAAATTCAGCATGCTATCACCATCTTTCGGATGTTTCCTTATTTGAAGTTGATGGAATGAAACAGAGATGTATTAAAAATACAGCACATAACATAGCTATAAACCCTCAGCATATAACATAGCTATAAACCCTCTCAGTTCTAGAAGTATTTACAGTTAACTGACATCGCTTCTTTTGTCCTGGAACACCTTTTTCATCTTCAGCTCCTCCTTTGACCTCAATTTGAGTCAGATTCTTTCTAGTTTAGCAGCTCTCAAGCTGGAGAAGAGAGTACATAACTTATCTTGGAGATGGCAAATGCTTGCGTACCAGCCTGCTTCCTTGCAGGGCTGTGCTGGAGCCTGGAGCAGTGGGGCAGAAGATTTAGCCTGAAATGCCTTGGCTTGCCCTACCCTGCCTCTAGAGTCCAGGTAGTTCCAACTTCTGGGGTGAAACTTGTGTGGGCTAATTCCTTCTCTCCCACCCCGGAAGGGATTTGTGCCTGGCAAGAGTTTACCTGCCCTGAATTTATGCCATCGTGATAGCTATTTACATGAAAACGTAGGAGAAGGAAATGAGAAACAGGAAGCAGAGAAGAGAGCACGGGAGGAGCCTTGGCAGAGGGCGAGTGCCGTGAACAAGAGAGCTGGGACCCTGCCTGGGCATCCTCTCTCAGGACAGCCGGTGGTGGTTCCGGCGTTGTACGGGCAGCTGGGTTTATGCTTTGGTACAGGTCTTCTGTGTTTTTAGAACACTTTGAATGTCAAACTTTGAGAAGGGATGTATTCCAAGAAACAAACTTTCACAGGGTGTTGTTTAGCATGCATTTGAAAAATTTCGGCTTTATATTTCACCACTTTTTCACCATTTAGATTTTATTTGAAATGAAGTATTTTCTTCTAGTTCTTGTGGAGTCTTTAGCGGGGCCTTTATTTTTTTCAGTTACTCATATTTTATTATTAGCTATAAGAAAAAAATAGTTTGTGCTGTTGAATTTCATTACAGCCTTGTATGATAGTACTTGCATCAAAAATGTGATTAGTAAATGGCAGGATCTTCTGTTATTTTGCTCTGCCACTAGCAGTCATTTTAGCATACACAAATATTTTAGAAATGTATTCTGAAATAATTTTTTCATTCGTTAAATGCTAAGTGTAGTCATTTAATATTATAATGAGAAATCAATTTATAATGAAAATCCATAGGACCTCCATCTTTTTCCTTACTTTACTGTCAGATTCCTTTTCTTTTATTACTCTCAGCAAATCACACTCTGAACTACAACAGTCAGCTGACCTGAGCTAAAAATAACTAGGAACCCCTACCCTGTATATTGTGACATTACAGCCTTTTAGTTATGGATATCTTATAAGGAAAAACAACTTTTATGGTGTGCAATCTAGGAAGGCTCTGGCACTCTTTGTGGGGCATTTAATGTATTGAAACATGCTTTAAGTTTAACGTGCCTGAACAGCGTCGTGTGTTACGTTGTTTATCAGAGTAAGAGATTCTGCGAGCAACCTAGTGCTGTGTAAGTGCAGTTTAGATGCTGTATGTGCTGGGTTTATCTGAAATACTTTATGGTAATAGAAGATTAACGTGATACGAGAGGACCCCCAAATTTTTGAGTCCCTTCAAGCCCTACTGATGAAATGATGTTTTTTCCTGGTGTGCGGTGGAGAGCAGAGGCTGGGAGAGGCACCCGTGTGAAGCAGGGCATTTCCTGGGAGGACTGCAGCTTCTGTAGATGCAGTTTGACCTTATCAGGTAGTACAGGTATCAGTATCGGCGTAGCTTTGGCAGCACAGCATTCGGCAAGCTGTAGAACCTGCCCGAGAAGCTGAGTAGCTGTCTGGCAGCCAGTCTACGCTGGACCTGGCTCTGTGGGTTGCTCTGCCAGGGGTACCTGCATGTGCCTGGAGCAGAAAGCATCGGTTCTTAGCGCTGCTTATGGCGGTTTGAGCAGCGTGGCCCCCAGCCCTCAGTTGCCTTGCTTTTACTCCTTTAAGAATGGATAAAAATCTGAAAAATGATCATTATACTTACAACCTATTTTGTTTCTCTTATTTAAATAAGATACTTAAAACACTTGGGAACTGGCACTTTAGGGCCATGCCATTTTTAGCTTGTAAGGAGAATTTCTCACTTTTCCCCACAGAGCACCTCTGCCAAAGGAAACGTACTTCATGTTTTAAGTGGTAAGACTTCGAATCTCTTGCATAGGAAGCAAGATATATCTAGAGCAAACTACTCCACCTCCCCCAGACATTAATTATTACTCTTTAGAAATAATTAACTAAGGACTATTGATACTGCCAGCCTCATCTTAGTACCAGATAAGATCTCCTTGGGACTTGGAATGTTTGTTTCTGTGCAGATAGTTCTGAATGAGCATTAACTGTGTGTGTCATCTTGTACTTCCTCCTTGTTAAAAATGTCAGTGGATTATTTTACAGGGTTACACATTCTATCTATAAAATTGTAAAAGGAATTAAAAAGATGATTTAAAACACTTAGTTTCACTCCTGTTAACGTTCTTAGAGGTGTTGGTTGTTGGAAATCATTAAATATTTGACTGGGCTACACATTCTCTATGATACATTATTTGAATACCACAGCTTGATTTTTTTTTTTTCCCCCTGATAAATTTTTTCCTTTCTTTACTTTTCGTCAGTTACTCTGTAAGTAGGTTACTTCAAGAATGTTATGACAATTAAAGATTTCTTATCCTGAGTTTAATGGTGATGGTAATAAAAGCTGTGCACTGAAGCTTGCTTTGTGCTGACCATACGTAGAGTGTGTGTGTGGGGGGGAAATTACTTAGGAAAAAGCAATCTCAAAAGAATCATTTTAAGAAAGTGAAAGAAAGGCAATGCTTACACGCTGGTGTGAATGAAGCAAATTGGTTTTTATTTCTGTATTGTTATCACTCTGTTTGTGGAAAAGTTCCCAAGGTGTGTTCCTGCTGTGATTTGTTTTTCTGTTGTCTTAATCATTTACATAAGCTTAGGTGCGAGGTAGTTAAATTCATAACTAGCTATGTTGAAACTCACTTTGTCTTCAAAATGTTTCAGAAATTTGCTACAGAATACTCATGTGTACTAGATAATATATATTTAGGCAAAATACTCCACAGCTGAAACTTTTATGCTGGGCTCAAATCTAGGGAATAAACTCACTGGTTGCCTTTAAAGTTAAATTGGTTAAACTAAGTGCTGTCATCTCTCGGCTTTTTTAATCTTTGAGAATTTATTTATATTCAGGTTATTGTGTAGTTATAGCATTTAAGACTGAAATAATAGTCATTTGAAATCATGTTGTAATCAAACTTGTCACGTTAGAAGAAACACATTTCACCCCAAATATTGTATTTATTAAAATTCTGAAATACATTAATTTATTTCTTGATTGTGTGCTTTAATTTTAAATAATATCAAAGCCTTAAAGTTTAGAAGTGAAGATTTCCTTTGCATAAGATTTTGGTGATCAGCCACTGTATTTTGACCCTGTGGTACATTGATACATTGTTTATATTTATATAATATTTGAATATAGATACTTATGTTTATATATAAACTTATTTTTAATTGTAACTGTAATATCTCCTCCTCTTTGATGCTCTTGCTGGGTGGCCTAGAAGTGATATATTTCACAATTTAAATGTAGCAAAGTTTTGAAATGAGTGCTGCCAAAAATGGTGTTCTCTTACTTGAATGCGGTGTGCCAGGGAGGTGAGGTACACCCCCAGATGCTGGCTAATTGTAACATGTTTGTACTCTGTTTTCAACCTTTTCATTTTCCCACAAGATTTATTAGTCTTTTAATTCCTATCTAAAAGAAAGTTTTATTCCTGCTAAAAATAGCTGTGCTGCTCATCCCCTTGACTGCATTTTGTTGAGTATTAGGTATCTCTCCTGGCTGTTCTGTATGATGCTTATTTTTAGGGTCTCTATTAATATCTTTAAGTATATGATGTAAGAAGACTAAGGCAGTATTAAATTGAAAAACTTAAATTATTCTGTGTAGCTTTCACTGTTAAATGTAAGTGGAAATCTATACCAGTGTTCAGTACAGGAAGTTTTAAACAGGAGAGGCTGAAGTATGTAAAACTGAAGTATGTGAGAGCGCTTTTGGTATTTAAAAAACCATGAATTTAAATGAGGGGAAGGTGTCTGTGTTTGCAACCACTTCCATTATGTGTGTATTTTGCAGTGTTTGCTGATCTATGTAGGAACCTACATGCTCAAAGTGATAGTTACTTCAGCCAACAAACGTTGATTAACTGAAGACCCTAAATGGAGATGTTTCCAACCAAATACTCTATATAATGCTCTCTGCATATGCAGTGTAAAGGTTCTTGTAACTATGGTTATGCTGAGCTGTGTGTCTCCTTGACAGTGTTGCAAAACCTTAAGTCTCTTAGATGATGTGCTCTAGATTTTTCACCAGATTCTGCCATCCTTAAAAGAGTTTTTAATGGGGAGCTTATTAACCTCTAATTATTTTAAATGAAAGATCTGAAAGTTTTGTTCTTTCTTTTCAGCAACAATTTTAGAATTATAAATTACCTTTCTGACAGTACTACCACTTGCTTTTATCCCATACTGCTTGTTTACTGCTTTTGTTATTGTTATGCTCTGTCGGAATTGGTTGACAGATACTGAAGGTGTTTTTTCATTGAGCACTTGAAGACTACTGTTGTACATTTAAAATAGTCTGTTATTTCAGCACTGAGATGCTTTTTATTTCTATCATGTACTTTTTTTTTACTTAAAATTCTGCTAGTGACATTTTTATCTCAGCAGTACTTATATCATTTGTGGCAGTGATTTTTGTGTTAATCTGAGGACAAATAAGTATATATTTGTCGTTAATAAGTTTAGGATGAAATCTACACGTCTTACAACTGTTGGAAGGCAGTTGCCCTGGAATAGCTTTCCGAAGAGATTAGCAGACCAAGAAAACCAAGTGATTCTAGTATGACCTTCCCAAAAGAATTGTGTCACGGTTGCCAGCAGGAGCAAGGAGCTGGATTCAGTTACCCTTGGAGGTTCTTTTCAGTCCTCTGTTCCTAATTAAGTAGGATTTTGCTATTTTCAGCTAATAAGTTTTTATTGAGCTAGTACATGCTGATAATGTGAGATAGAATTTTAGTTTTAATTAGTTTTTTTCTACGATTATAATGTATAGAATCAGCTATATTAGTGGAAATAGAAAAATATGATACAAAGATTCAAGCATGAATAAAAAGGCTCTAAGGTTTTTACCAGATTTTGTACGTTTTTCCTCCTTACAGGCTGTCACTGTGTCAAAATCTGTTTTGGAGGGGTTTTTTTATATGATGCATTTCAATAATCTTCTTGTAATCCTATGATAAACTGCTTAGTTTGATGGAGAATGTTAGACATTATTGGTAAAATAGTTGGCCCCTGTGAAATCAGTTTCATTTTGTAACATGCTTTCAAAGGATATACTCTTCACAGCTGTGTAGCTATCCTTGCATTAACCTAATCAACCTCTTTTTGAGAAAGGAGGCACGTCCTGGATTAAATTCTTAAAATCAGACCGTTATGAGCAATACCAGACAATCTGCATGATTTTAGAATGTTTACTCTTTTTTTGTATGTTCTGTTTTGTGGCAGACCTTTCTTATTTGTCATTTAATCTTTTCTTTCATTCTTGTCTTGCTGTGTAGACCTTTTCTGGAACAATTACACTGGTTATTAAGAGACCTAACAGTCTTGTAGGCAGGTAAAAGCTGCATATATTTGTCTCCTTACTGATTTCTTTCAGGTCTTCTAAGGAAAATAAGTACCTTCCTTAAGTAGTAAAAGGACAATTTTGGCATAAATGTGTCTCATGAGCTTGTAATAAACCTGTACAGAGGTGTTGAAAGCCCATATTTTAAGTTTTTACGTTCATTAGAATACAGCATGCTCCTTAATTTGGTTTTGATGTTTTCTTGCTGAATTTTTTTCAATCCTTTCATTTTCTTATGCCAAATAGACCTAAAATGAGTATGTCCCAAAGGTATAATGAAGGGAGTGCTCTCATTCCTAAATGATATTTAGGGAGGAGGGGGAGAGTGGTTGTCTAAAGAGTCTCTTATCTGTGCAAAAAACACAGATAAGATTTAAACAGTTTGCTGGAGGTTTTTTTACCCCAATCTTACTTCCTTTGTAACTTGTGTCAAGGAGTACCTTTTTTTTTTTTTTAAAGAACTGTGCCTTTAGAGAGATGCAGACACTCCCATCCATTGGAGACATTAGAGATGCAGTAACAAAACTCTGTGCTTTTTTTAAAATGCTCAGATTGTGTGGTATTTGAAAAAGAATTGCCCTGTATCTTCTCCTGCACGGAAAGCAAGGACTCGAAGTGGTGACTGAACTACCTTGTTACAGACTGTTTTCCTAGGCTAAGTTTGTATATTGTATACCTCGTGCAGTTAGCTTCAGGCAAGCTATTGTATTTTACTTACCTGCACTAAAGGTGTCTGAAAATAATGCAGAATTTGGCAATAATTTGTAGAAGAACTACAGCATCACTTGTGTTGTGATAAAGGATCTCAATTGCACAAGTGGATTTGAGTACTTACAGCGTATTTAAGGTATTTTAGAGAAACTCGACCTGTGTGAGGATTTAACCCTAATTATAGTGTTAAGCCATTGCTTTCAGTAGCAGAGGTAACCTGACCTAGTTTTAGGTTTATAAGTCCAATGAGTGAAGTCCTAGAGAACCTCAACCTTTATGTAACCCTGATGTTTGGTTCTGTTTGTGGGACTCCTGGGAGTATGCCTGGTGGTTTTATAAGCAGCTTGCCTCTGTGTGATGGATAGCTGAGGTGAAACTTGTTCCTCGAGCGAGGCTGGTATTGATGATGACACCAGTGTATGAACAGGAGCTCAACTGAAAATCCATTTTAATTTCAGGCTCCATTAGCGATACAGAGAGAAATCGTTATTTGTTAAACAGAAAATAAGAGCTGATACATTTTGAACCATTTGTGTTTCAAACCTCAAAGTCAGTGTCATAGAATACAAACATGTTGGTTGATCTTTTTATTATTATTTCTTTAGCTGTTTGAAAAATGAACTGGGAAAAAATTACTAGACTTACTGTAAAATAAGAAAATGTAATGTAGATAAACATTGCGACATGAGGTAGGGGAGGTCAGGAGTGTAGATTTGTTTCATTGTTCAAGCTATGCACCTAGTTGTGTAATCATGGTTGCATTTGGAGCTTGAAATAATTTCAAATCAACTAGTCAGAAAAGTTTAAGTGATCAAAAACAGTTTTTAAAAGTTTTTTTGTGTTCTGCAATCATTTATTTTTTGACTAATTGAAGTGGAATATTCTCTAATTGTTTAACATTGTGTTGCCTATTTAAAATCAGCATTATGCGCAACCTCAGTATAGATGTCTCTTCTGATGTTTGACTTTTCTCAGAAAACATTAACATATCTTTGGACTCAGCAGGTTTTTTTATTACTGCCATACTTGTTTAATTTGAAGAGTGTAGCCTTGGCTTTTCAAGCTATTCAGTTAAAGTGCTTTCATTTTATCTCAAGTAACTGTTTTTAATTGTATGGAATGGATGTCAAATAACAGAATCCAAAATACTTTAATCCAAACACTTTTGGCCTAGCAAAGGTACTTAAAACGGGAGCAGTCTTAATGACAGAAGTACATTTCAGTAAGACAAGTTACCATCAAGGTGCACTGGATGATGTAATTGATAGCCGGTTTTCCATTATATATCACCTTTTTTTCCTTGAGAGAAATCTTTTCAGGGGACATCGTCCTATCTCTCTTTAAATTCGTTCACTTCTTGTTGACTTCCAGAACATCTGTTTTTTGTTTTATTCCAATTACACAGCTTTTCATGAGTTGCTGAATTCCTGGTACTGAACTCAAATCTGCAAGATACTGGCCATTGTGCCTGTGACCTAGCAAATGGATTCGGTATGTGCCTAACAGCAGGTTTATGAAAAGTCCCAGTCTGACATGGAATTACTTGTATGCTGAGAATTAGGAACATGTGGAAATAATTGCATGCGGTCTTCATCGACCTTTAGAAGATGTGTTGCTGTGACTCCAAAAAGCAGAAGCACCCAAGGTTTAGACTACTACTACCAGTGAAGTTATGGTAACATAGGGTGGAGTATGGCTAGTCAGCCAAGTATCTATCCAGCCTCTCAAGGAGGTTTTGCAACTTAAACTGAGTTACCATCTTCTGCAGAAACAAATACGCTACCACCTGAGCATGCTGGCTTTAGTAATACAAAATTCACCTGTAGTGAGCTGCAGTCATCAAATATGTCCTAAGATGTATTTTGTTCAGGTTCCTTTGTAGCAGAGTTATCATAATCAATTATGGTAGCGTTTACGCTCTTCATATATATTAATTTTCCCTGATCTAGTTTTTTATAGCACAATTAAGACCTTTCTTGGAAGGCATAGTCATGGGAAATGAAACAGGAGAGTGATCTTGAGACTTTTTCTTTTAATTGCAAGCAGTTCTTGCATTTGTTTTAAAAGAAAATAATTGCTGTCTTTTATGTAGTTCTGCTGTCAAGAATATGGTGTATCCCCTTATGGGCATGTCAGGTAGTCTTACTGTCTTATGAATGTTTTTGTAGCTTATTATGCTTGACTTACAAGATCCAAATATATACAGTTGTAATATTTCTTAAATGTAATGTTGTGGTGAAGGAAATGGGAAGCATGGACAAAACCAAACAAGGCAATTGTATTGCTTGCAGCCTCTGAAAACTATGTCAGGCCATGCCATGCTTGGCTGGAATGTCAGTAATACAGGAAGTAACATGTAATGACACTTTTTATGTGTGGAAGTTGTAATTTACAGAAATCTATGTGGAACAAGCACAAATCCTCGAGTTGACTGTTGCCATACAGTTGATGTTGTAGTGTCATTGCCTTGTCCTTGTATAGTTAAGTTTTTGACAGGGTTCACAAGAGAAACTGCCTTTTTGAGTTGATCGAAACAGAGTGAGTGTGCTACCGAGGATATTTTTACCCTTAAGTTTTGGCAGTTCTTGTAAGTGCTGAGTGTGTGACTGGTTATAGCAGCTTACGGGTTTATAGCAGCTTAAGCCTGTGGCTTATGAGTGACATGCTACCCTACTTTTCACTAACGACAGAAATTAAAAAGTTAAAGCTGAGGCCAATAATGAGGACAAAATACAGCATTCTGGTGTTATTTGGTAAGTACTGCTGCCCAAAAGCCAGGCAGACTCCTGCTAGTAGTCTCAGACCTTGCTGCTCAGAGGTCTGTCTACTTTGTGCTTAGTCCAGATATCCACAAAGATAATACATTACAGCAGTTCTGTGATACTATATTAAAACCAGCTGCAGCAATATGAACTCTTCACTGTATCCAACCGCTAATATTTTCTGACAGTTTTAGACATTTTATGATACTGACATTGGCAATGCTAATACATGCTGGTAAGATGTTTAATAGTACGTAAAAAAGAGATGGTGAATGATCTGCAGTTACAATTGAACTGTATTATTGTGCTATTACCATCTTTTCTAATTAATAGATAAGCAAGTAGTACAGGCAACACTGTCAGCAGAAGCTCAAGATTAAGCTTTTATCTAACTCTTCCTATTCTTTGTGAATATCAGTCAACTGTGAAGTTACAGTGGGCGGTAATGAAAGTAGAACACGACATTTCTTTCCTTTCCCCAGCTAATAATCTGACCTTTTGAATCACTCTGCTTTAAAGCTGCAGAGTATCTTGAGAGTAAACTGTTTCCCCCTACACCCACCTTCCACTCTTCCATGAAACTGTGATATGGAATAGAAGCGCAGAATACGTGGAGGTGGAAGGGATCTCTGGAAGTCACTTGCTCTGGCCCCTGCTCAAAGCAGGGCCAACCTCGAACGTGGATCAGCTTTAAAGTTTTGTCAGTTTGCTGAAGGCCGTGTCAGTTTGGAGTTGGAATATCCCCAAGGACAGAAATTTCTCAGCCTCTCGGGGCAACAGAGCATTGTGTTCCAGTGTTTGACCACCTTCGTCGTGAAAATATTTTTCCATTATATCTAGTTGAAATTTCCCTTGTTGCAACATGTGCTCGCCTTAGGCTGTCGTACTTGCTGGGCTGCCAGGCCCTGTCCCAGGCTAATCCTACTACTTCTCACTCAGTAAAACTCAGCTGATGGTGTGGCTTACTGGGCGTAGCATGGGCTGAGCTCTAGAGGTTAGTTCTGGAAATGATGCAGTACTTCTGTTTTGTAACATGGAAAAAGTTCATGTATTTCAATGCCATGTGTTGCCAGCGTCCTTGGGTGGTATGCAGAAATACAGGGCCTAGTCTTGAGGAAATCATTTGCATGAGGAGGTGTCCAGGGGTCACGATTGGGATCTTTATTGCCTCTACAGACCCGGATGTATAGTCAAGCAAATAACCGATATTATTTCCTGGATGATGTACCTGGGGAAAAAACAACAACAAAAAAAACCCAAACCCAAAAAAACCCCCAAAACCAAACACAAAAACAGTTGAGAAATATATCTTAGGACTAATTGTGTTTCTTTATCTACAGAAACAAATTTAAAAGTTCATTTGAATTCCTTATGTCCTTTCTGGTTTCTTTACCTGGTGTTCCCATATTTTTTTTTAATATAAAAGCATTATTTTTATTTTATTACTCTTTGTTGTGCTAAATGATGAATTTTTTTCTAGTAGCTCTCTGACTTTGTAGTTGCAGAAATCGGGAATGGTCCTGGTGATTAAACAGCGCTTTAGTTTGTTTGCTTTTAAACTCTTCTGACTTCTATCTGTGTCTTGTGTCTCCTATGAGCTGTGACTTTCCTTGGAGCTTAAATAGGGATATGACATGATATTCTGGGGTACGTGTCCCATGTGTTCCCCCCTGCACCACCACCCCAGCTTGTGCTGCATTATTATTCTCAAGGAAAATTTGAAGTTGGGGGGGGGTGGGGGTGTTTCTTGATGTTGACCTAGTGATTGAATTTTACTGGGCTGTTGAGAAGAACACTGGTCACTTGTCTCTAATAGAAATTAAGCAGTAGGGTCTAAATGTATTTTTCACATGAAAGAAAGACTTTCCTAGAAGATAGTGTAAGCAAACTCTTAAAAATTGTCAGAACTCTTAGAAAGCTGTCAAACTCCTGGTTTATCTTGCAAATTTCATTATCTGAAAATTTTAGGCAAAATATTTCATAAATCCGTGGTCTTTCTGTATTACATCCCTGAAGAAGTGTGTTGGTAGCGTTTCTTTTTACATTAGCTATCATTGTTTTCTATGAAGTTGAACAAAAAAAAAATGTAACAGGTATATTGAGCTAGGTAGGCTGGAGATTTAGGTTGCCGTTTCATTAAAAAATACTGTCTAAGCTCTGTAAACTTCTCTTGCAACTGCACCTGTATTTCTCGAAACTGCTCTAATATGCAGCATTTCTCATAGTGTGTTATCAAAACATTCCCTTTTAGCTGTTTATTCATATGCTAAATTTCAGAGTGCTAAAGTCCTTACATTCAACATCATAATTTCTCTCTTACAATGCATGAGTTACAGAAGACAAAGGAGCTAGCTACTTCTAGGTTACGTGACTCATGGCTCAGTATTTGGGTTCAAAATACTTACTGGAGACACAGTCTTCGGTGGATCCATTAAAAATACAGAGTTGTAATTAAAACTTTATTCAGTCATCTTTTTTGCTCTAAGAAATGGCAGAATTGGCAGATGCAATTTGAGCACAAGATCAGGTTTTTTGTGTTTGTTTCTTGGAAATGTATCAAGATTTTGATAAATTCCCTTGTTCTTCCGTCTCTCCTCTTTTTCTAAATAGCTTCATTGCTACCACTCATCTCTGACTTCATATTGCACAATGTCAGCTGGGATTTTTGATGTCCCAAATAACCAATACAGACTCCAAAGTTATTTCTTTAATGAAATTAGATGCACATTCCTTCCATCTCTTGAACACAAGCTTGAAGCAATATATTGGCACTGAAATTAGTAGAAATTGTAACTAATGAAACTGTTTGCATTTTCCAGGTAGGGAGTTACTTAAGACAAGTTATGTTTTCTTTTGCTTTGATGGTTAAAAATCTATGATTAAGAGTTTGGGGTTTTTTTTAAACTAAAAATACCACAGAATGTTTCCTTAAGAGAAAGAAGTTACTCTCTCCTATCTTCCACAGCTCTTTAAAGTTTACTTGGCAAGGTACGCATGTATATTGCCCAAATTACCCTTACGTATTGAGTTGACTTAAAATCAAGACAGCGTGAAATGGCCATCCTTAATGTCTTAGGTGCTGTGTGATGCTTATATGTTGGTATCTGCAGCTAAAGTACTACTGTTATTTTTAGTGCAGAGACGTGGTCTTTGTCATTCACAGGTTTTTTTTCTTTGATTTAGGTGAGCAGGAATTGTTTGCCTCCCTGCATTGGGCAGAAATAATTCCATCTTGTGTCCAGTAGGAGTTTGTGTGTTACAGTTCAGGAAATTTTGGTTTATTAATCCACTTGCATATTAAATATTTATAATGATGTAATTATCAATCTTTATTAATTTATTAAGATTAATATTTAATTAAATGCCATCATAATTAAACTAACAATAATGTATTAGCTATTCTATGATCAATCTGCCAACACTTAACTTGCCACTGGTTGGTCTCTCTTTTAGTACGCTCAATCTAACCTTTGTAGGATTAACTGGTAGTGAAGAAATGGTTGTTCCATTGCTTAGCCGATGGCTTTGCACATGTATGTGTGTCTCCTCTCCTTCCGGTTCCACCCTTTCCATTTTATTACATACAAGTTACTCTACATTTGAAGTATTCTAAATAAATAAATACATGGTGCTGTAGCTTCTACTGTTTTCTGCAATGATAACCTTTCAGTCCGCTCTCAGATGAGTAGCTCAGAAAGCCTGCTGCTTTTGGTTTCATTTTTGGAAATATAAATCATAGAAGAACAATATTCTTAAGAAGCAGAGCAGATACTTAATGATCTGTGTGGAAGTAGGGCTACTGGAAATGTAGTCGAAGTTAGTATTGGAATGAGGCATATTAGAGGATAATATTTTTTGGTGTTAAACATGTCAGTAGAATTTTGGCAAAGTAAGTTGTGTGTATGTTTGTCAGCACATTTTACTGAGTATTGATTGTGATTTATACAATGCAGTTTGGTCACAAAAAGGTTATCATGGAGTACAAATACTTCTCCATATTAAAACATACTTGTATTCTGAAACTATATTCTCTTGGTTCTTATTATATTGAGCTAAAAGCCTTGGCAGAACTATTTCTAGAAAATTCACATTACCGATTTCCAGATATGGACATGCTTGCTGTTCACTTACAGCTCTCTTTAATGACAAACACTACTTGGAAATGGCTTAATTGGATTGTCTGCTTAATAGCATTAGGATTGTTGTGCTGGTTTAGCTGAGCTCTAATGGTCCTTTGCTGGTTAAGAGATCAGTAAAGCAGCAAAACGGAAAGAGAAACTTCGGATATCAGATCTGAATGTTTGCTCCTCAGAATACTGCTACTCCACAAAAAAAGAGGGGGACTGTTGAAGATTTTACTTATATTGAAGATATTACCTATATTGTGTGACTAAATTTAGCCTGAATGCTTTATTATTCCTTTCTAACTGGTTCAACAACTGTATGTTTCAGTTTCTGGTCAGCCCTGTGGTTTGGCGTAGAGAGTAGTGCCAGCACAGAAAAGATTTTTTTTTCCTTTTTTTTGGTTCTGTTTGCTGTCTTGGTCCTACAGCTATGAAAAGGAATCTCTCAGACAGTTACAGACCCCTGGGAAGTGAGCAAATTGACTTCTTGTTGCTCTTTGACATTTTTAACAAGTAATTTATGGGAATAAAAATTTTGTGTAATCTGATGTTCCAAGTGCTCTAAGTCCTCATGTTTTGAGAGAAGAATTGAAAGAAATAGCTAAGTGTCATAGTGGAGTGAAGGATTAAATGAATGCAGTAGGCCATGGCATACGGACTTTTTTTTTTATTAAGCAGGAGACTACAGCTTGAGTTTGTGTGGGTGGTTGTTTTGTTTAATATTTGTTCCTGGCTCTCAAGAAATTGCTGCAAGTTGAAATGTCTGGTTTCCCATTAAGTCTGCATACAGAGAAGACTTCAGTGGTCATGCGCTTTAATATGATTAGAGAAGACTACATGGGATGATAAAATACTCTTTTGTTAGAAGTATATAATACATATTTAGCAAAATTTCAAGAAGCAGATGGCTAATTAGGTAGTTCGGTGATGCTAAGCTGATCATATGTTCTAGCTCTAAATAAAAATGTAACAAAACTTCATTTGAATATTTTAAACAGGCTTACATAATGTTTTCTAGTTAGTATTAAGTAAAGCAAGTACTGTTGGGATTGTCCATATTAATGTGAAAAGACAAAATTAGTATTCTGCTTCCTATTAAATCGGCTTTATCTCGTGTTGACTGGGATTCTGTTTCTTGAGGCAACGCAAACTAAATGGGGTATTGGGGTTATCATTGCAGTCTGTACAGTTTTTCAAAACCACATAAAAAATGAAATTAGGTAAATACTAAATATATGTGGAAAACTTAGTTATTTTAATAACATTTCTAGCTGATGAAATTCTAAGGCATTACATCATTAGGATGACTTAATTTAGTATGGTGTCTTTCCAGCTGTATGTCAAGTTATTTTCACAGCTAAATACAGGAAAAGAAAATACTACAAGAAAACTATGAATAAAAATACTTAGTTACAAAACTAGTTAGCAAGGGAGACAAGGAGATTACAAAAGTGTTTGAAATTCTGTTTTGAAAGTAAAGTGAATATGACACAGTTCACTATGGAAATTTAGGAAAGACAGTTATTTCCCAACAGTGAGAGTGTTGTGGGAAAGATGAAGACAGAGTCATATAAGAGAAGTGTATAAAAGGGAAGAAAGCAAATCCAGTCAGATATATTGGGAAAAGGAGTTTTAAAAGTAACGAAGGGCAGCTTTGTAATTGGATCTGGGAATGGAGAAGACATTCAACTGCTCATAAGCTTGCTCTTCTGAAGAATTTTGTTTCCAGAAACTGATTGTATTGTACCGTATATGGCTGCTTGGATTAAATACTATTGTGTTTGTCAAACAAGTGAAACTGAGAACACTTCCTACACAGTGTCATGTACCACATATGTAGTTCTTTGTGGAGGCCAGAATTTGGAAACATTTTTCTCATCTCTGTAGTGTGCAGAAATCAGCGAATTTTTCTCCTCCCTCCTTTTCCTGATTGTGCCTTTTCTTTTTAGTCTCAGACTTGATAAGCTAAATGAAAGTGTCAATTTGCATTGTTTCCAGTCTGTGCAAAGGCAAAACTATGAAATACTTGGTGCTATCTCTGTTCTTTTTAGCTTGTTGCAGAGTTTTTAAAGGCTTTTTACAAAATTAATTAAAATTTAAGCTTCTAAAATGAACTTGGAGCAAAACCAAGTTACTGTGTACTTGCAGTCCAGTTACTTGTCTGCTTCTCTACAGAAGATTTTCTAAGTTCCAGTATCAAAAGAACTGAACACTGTTGGCAGACAAATTAGTGCTGTATTAACATTTTGTTTTTATTTAAAGTAATCTCTCTAGACAGGGTCAGGAGTGTTATTTGCAATAACCTTTCAGCCTTGCTTTGTGGTGCCAGATGACTAAACATGGCTGTTGCCATAACGTACAGTGTGGCATGGCTCTTCTGAATGATAGAAGAGGAGGAGGAGAAGCTATTTGCCTCTCTCTTTTAATTGATTTCCTCTATCCTTCTCCAACAAGCTGTCAGATTTGAATGTTTGCCCCAGTTTTCGTTCTCGTATGTAGAGATAGTGGGTTGGTTGTTCAAAGCTGGCAGGAATCAGTAGATATTCTGCCAATAAGGAGAAATCAAATGTGACAGATATCTTAGAATATTGGGGGAAGCTGTAGTGAATCGCATTTATAGGGCTGTCACCACTGAAGTACACTGAAGAACGTGTTTTCCCATATGGAACTTTTCACAGTAGTCTTTGTAAATTTTGAGCCATTGGTTCTATAGCTCTTTCTACTTCAGTTTTAGTTCTCTAATTCATTGACTTTGGTTTTAGCTATCATCTAGGAATGATTGAAATAAATTCCCTAACCCTTTGAAGAGACTCTTGTATCCTAATTTTATATGAACTTAATGCTGGTATTTTTGCACCAAAGAACAGATTGGAGTTGGAGGAATAACGTGAGTCCATACAAACACACAGGATTGGCTCGGTACTCATTCCTGTTTGCTCCTGCTACCTTGGAAACAAAGGGTGGCATGACAACAAAAGCAATTCAGGAAGAAAGGTTAAACCTCACAAACATGCAAAATATGTTCTTGTGGGGAAACTCTTATTATTTCAGAATGGAGTTTCAAGTTTTAGCATATATAAGTAAGAATTGTCTGTTTGAACCTCATCTTTGGTTGAAATAAAGACTGGTAACTTGGAAGATATAAAGGTGTCACTTTAATGTAACAACACTTTATAAATCTTAAATTTTTAAGAACAAAAGAAAAAATGTCTTAGGTCTATCTGCAGCTAAAAGTAAGTTTAGTCTGAGCCATTCAAGTTTTTTGGAGAAATTTTTGGTCAAAAGTTTCCTAAAAACATGCCAAGAGTGTTTCTTGTGTGTAAGGAATTAAAGGTAGGGACCGTAAAAAGTTGGGTTGGCATGTTCAGCAATGCTCTTAGAGAAGTTGCTACGTTTTTGTGTGGTGTTTTTTTTTTTTTTTTTTTTTTTTTTACCACTGCAGTGCTCTGTAGCTCGGTATGGTAGAGCAGTGTATTGTGTGGCTTGTGCATCATCTCATGAAAGGTTCTGGATTTTGTCTTGATCCTTCAGGTCCTTCTGTGTCCTCATGGGTCTTTAACTGAAGTTGGGGACAGCAGCCCATGTGATACTACCTTGCCTATGAGCAACACCATTAACGTTCTTCTAAGTGTGATTTTTTTTTTTAATTATTATTTTATTTTTTTACTTGCACCGTGCTCCCTATTTTGTTTTTCAGATCTCTATTCTGCAGTTGTCTGTGTCTTGATTTCCCTAATAACCCAGTTTAGCCAGGATGAGGATATTAAAGGCAAATGTCAAAACATGTCAAAAATAGTATGCTTGAGCTCACATTCAAAATGAGCTATCTGTAGAAGGGTAACAACATAATAGTTTTTCAGAACAATGTAATTTTAAACATTTCATAAGAAGCTAACTTATATAGGTGTAAGTTCTCAAATTCATTAATACTATGTTTTGCTGTTTAGTTAGGTTCTTCAAAGGCTGTGCCAAAAAGGAAAGAAAGAAGGTATTTCTTTTTCGAATAAACACTTCTGGTGTAGTTTGAAGGTCCCTTTATTCATGCTGAGGCAGCAGTGGGGTGAACAAATAGTGTTTGCTTCCCTTTTCAGTTCATCTTCAAGAAGGGCTTTTCTTCTTTGGTTAGACTCTTTCAGTTCAGTCACCTAGCAACTTCTAAGGGCCTTTGATTCAAACATTAACCTCTAAATGCAAAACCAGTAAGAAAATAATGGTCCTCAGAAAAGCTAAACTGAAAAACTGAGAGTCTTGAAGTTAGCTGCTCAACTCAGTAACAAGCCATTAGAATTATACTTTAATTTGTTTTCTAATAAGGACAATAATTTTTAAGATTTTTAAAGCCACTTGCAACTTACCATGCTATTAAATGTAGTTTGGGAAACATGCAGGTGTTATAATATTATGTCTCGCCATATGTCCACGTTTTTCCTAAATTAAGGTAATCTGATACCAAAATACATGCTTAAACTGCAATATAGAAAAAGTTTCCAGTAAGAATTTAAATATTTGTAGTCTTTTACTTTTTCAGAAACACTTGGATTAGTTTGATTCCAATTTTAACAACTCCATCTGCGTACTCAGACAAGCTTTTCTGCAACTGTCAGAAAGAAATTTTCCTTTTTCTTGCCACACAACAGTGAAGTACTATAATTCAGCAGATAAAATGTATTACAAGTTAGTTTTAGCAGACCTCAACCTATATTTACAAAAATATATGAAGAGGAATAATAGGACACAGAATGTCGAAAGTTAAAGTTAAAAAAAAAAAGTAAGAACTATTGTGATACATGGGATCTATCTTGGAACTGTCACATGCTGCATTCCACCAGTATTAGTTCATTTTAAAATTTAGGGATGAGCATCACTTGGACAGTATTGTCAATAATTATTTAAAAAAAGAAGTAAATGTGTCTATCCTGTCCATTTGTCCATATTTCAGAACACTTGAGTTACCTCTCTAAAGTGTTATAATATGCATAATAGAAAAAAGCATCTATTATTTTCTTAGTATAAATTTGAAACTTTGAATTGCTGAATAAAATGAGACAAAATTTTATTTAACTCCTCCAGTTTGCGTCAAGGCATTTCTCTTATAAGGGGCTTCCAGTGCAAGAAGCTTTTATTTGTCTTTTGTGGTTGTACCTGTCACAGCAACTTGGCGTATTGTACTGAACTAATGATGAAAATGGCATACTGCTGGAATCTGTCTGCTCAACTCAGCAGAAATGTCCATTGCTTCAAAAGCTTCTTTGTTGGTTTAAAATTAAATCTGCACGCAGAGTCTTCTGCACTGGAATAAATGTTAAACTGTATCTTTTTTCTCCTACTGCCAATGCTACAAAACAGCGCAATTTGGAGAGGTGACACTAGTTTCATCCCCTCACCTAACAAAATTCACTGACGTTTTAGAAATACCTTATTAACTTCCTCTGTAAGTGATGACTTTGTGGCCAGAAGTAAGAAAATGCTTAAAATGTCCCTCATTAAAACTTTTAGTGATTGCCTATGTTCCCTACAAATCACTGAAGTGTTTCATGTATTAGTGAAAGGGGAGAAATCTCAAGAGTCATTTCAGCCTGTTCTCCCCAATACTGAACAACATCACACCATAAAAATCCTTCAGTTATTTTGATCTCTTTGTAGGGCCTTCACTTCTCATTGAAGTGTTGAAAATTCAAATATTTCATCTATGTGATGCAACTTCTTTAAAATAATGTTTAGAACAACCTTATTACTGGAAAAAATATGGTACCGTGCTTATGATAATATGAAATATTCATTTAGCAATCTATAACGGAAATTGGAGACTAGTTAAAAAGGGGAAAAATTAGTCATTTATTTAACCATATTTTAGCAAAAAAAGTTCTTCTGTTTTGCATGTATTTCTTCACATTGCTTACCATTATAATTGCTCTGTTAAAATGCTTCAAAATAAGTATTTTAAGATATAAACCAAGAATCCCTTGAAAACTTCTTTACCATTTGCTGCTTACAAACTTCCTGCCACCTGACATTTAACTGAAGTGGATGAAAATTCTGTAGCCAGATAGATCCACAGCAGGATACGGCTGTCAGCAGGTCCTTATTGAATTGTGTTGCATGACAAGATTTAGACTGGCACATTAAAAGGATACGCATCAACTCCCTCAGAAACCACAAGGAAGTAGTCTTGTGTTTCAGTTACAGACTTTTAGTTTGTTTATATTTTCCCTGGATTATTCTTAAGACTGAATTATTACAGCAGAAAATTAAGTTCAGAGTTTATCCAGCAGTTTCAGGGTTCAGTTCAGGAAGCCAGGTGCTGTTCAGCAGATAAGCAAATTACCCAAACAATATAGAAATCGTCTTAGATATAGAACCTTCTCTGGTGCAAGCCTTTTGTAGATACACTGATACGAAAGGAGCTGTGATCGGCCACACCAAGAAAGCATTTGCTGCCTTAGTGTTGAATACATTTTTGAGAACACGGTGAGGGAAAAAATACAAATATGAAGAGCCAAAGGATTATAGTCGTCATATTTTTCCAGGAAATTACTTAAACTGGTGTGAAAGAGTATTATTCATTATGGGACTCGGGTGAAGGAAAATATACAACTCTATATTCTACAGTAAAATTCCTTTTCAGACTGTCAAAGGCCATGAATGAAACATTCATACTTTCAATGAACATGCTGTCCCTGAAGACAGTCATGTTTTGAGCAGAATAAAAATAGCAGTTGAAAGAATGGAAAAGAGTATTAAATGTATTACAGGAACAAAAATTTCCTTTTACAAAGCATGGACGGTTTCAAGTTTTTATTATAACACAGCTTTGGGATATTGTTTTGTTGCATTTTCTGTGTGTGCGTATGTGCTTGAATGGGCCCGTAAAGTCTTAAAATGCCATCGGGTCTGAAGAATGTTTTGGCAGCAAAGTCACTCTGCTCCCACAAAGAAAGCACAGAGGCAGAATAATTACTGCTGTGAATTTCTGCACCTTAAATTGAGGTGAGCTATCTCTCAATCCTGGATGACGCAGGTTACTTCTTCCCTGTTTTGTCCAGACATTGCAATGGTAAAGTCCTCATGTTTTATTTTAATTTGGAAACCTAGGAGACTTTTTACAAGCCGTTTTCAATTACTGTTTCTGTTGGGCATTACACAGAGCAGGGATTGCAGTAAGAGAGGTTAACGTTACAAACTGATGATGGCTTTTGTATAAAAACCTATTATTCAAACTGGAAATTCCATAGAGATAAAAGTACAGTGTACACTATGCCTCTTTATTACATTGTTGATAGAAATGATACATTGATAGTTTAAACGATTAAACCAAAATTTCATTAGCAGGAAGTAATCAGTGAAATGCATCCTTGCTTAAATCTGCTAAATCTACTAATACTTTTTGGCTTTTAGTGCTCACTGACGCAGCAGTGTAAATTTGATGCAGCATGCAGTCCAAAAGCTTCTTAGGCTCTTTTAATCTTAAAATCATGAAATGATGCATCTACCCAATGTGTTGCATCATTTGAGGGACAGGTTCCTTGCTACAAATGAAGACCTATCACATGAACACAGATTTTCACCTTGAGATTCAAATTCTTTACCAGTTAATCTAAAAATAGCATTAGTAATCTGTGTAGTGGCTGGCTACATCTAGGCATTTCACGAGCCACGCAAAGAGAAAATACGTTAATTCTCCACTGGAAAAATGATAATAGCAGAAGTTATACCACAACCTCTGACTCAATTTTGTTTTCATCTCATCATTTCTATGCAAAGCGTGCTGTGAGAGTACAGACTGGTTTGTAAACTTGTAAATTTATAGGCAATTTGTAAAGTTGGACACATTGGAAAGTTATTAAACTTTTCCATAACATGAAAATGTTAAATGCTGATAAAAACATGCGTGTAAATTGAACTTATCTTATTCATTCTAACCTAGTATATTTTACAAGGTAGTAGGATTCCTAGGTGGTTGCCACTACATTGTCTAACAGCCAAAAGCCACAAAATCTGAAGTCCTGAAAACAAACACCATTTAAGTGGACAGAGGTTTCCTGTGGATCATACTAAGCCTGTGGTAAGTGCTCCACATAACTCAATCTCAGAGAACATGGAGTATAACTGCTTTTCATTAAATTCAGTGATTTCAGTTAGAAAACTTAATGACAAAGGTTGCAGCCAGGAAAAGTTAGAGTATATTTTCCCCCATCAGATAGAAAAGAGGCAATTAAGACATCTTCTAGGTCAATGAATGAGTCTAGACACACTAATAGCCACTAGGGAATTTGCATCTATTCTTCCAGCTTGCATAATATGTCCAGAAATTGGTCCAAAAAGGGAAGGAACGAACTGAAAATGATGAAAGTCAATGTGCTCTATTTATAGGGGACTTTGGTTTGACCGTCCTTACACATATGCTGCTTGGTCCTAAATGAGCTTTCTGCTGTGTTTTCTGTATATGGAGTGAGACATACAAGTTGACATGATCAAATGCCGGAGCACTTGCTATGTAGAAGGAGGGCAGCACTTAGACACCGGAATAAAGATAAAACTGTTTTTAACCTGAAATCCCTAGGAAAGAAATCTTCAGTAAGTGTCCTACTAATGGAAACCAGAAGGCAGAGGCAATGCATTAGTTCTCGTTTGGTCACACTAGCACAGGGAATTCTCATTATTGGATGCAGTGTGCTCAGACAGACGAGCCAGAAGCACCAGCTTCAGCCAAGCAGCAGGAGCTGGCTCTAAGCACAATGCATACGCAGATCATCCTGCTGGTTCAAACCTTATTTTACTTTATCCAAGATATAGGATGAGATGGGTCTATTCGCATTTTAAATGCCAACATTGTAAATTTTAAACTCTGAGAGATGTCTCGAATGCCTCTGTGGCCTATGGAGAGGAAATGGACTCTCCTCAGATGTGATTAATCTCATTCTAAAGCATTTTTTTTAAGAGAATAGTATCCGTCTTTTCTAATGGGGGACCTTTGCACATGGTGCAGGCAATTTACATCAGGATGTGATAACGCACTTTTTTTTTTAAAAAAAGAAGGACCTGCTTCCCTCCATTGATTATAAAGCAGTGAGCTCAAACAGGTATGATCTCTGTAAATGTCTAAACGCGTAGATGAGATAAATCCCACTGGTGTTCATTTGTAAATCTGTAATAATCGGGAAACCCAAGACAGTCCCCCCCCCGTCTCCTACTGTAGCTTGATGAGTCATAATGCTTCAGTCAGGAAGAAGGATAACATTTGCATTTACAAAGAAAAGTCAACTGTAAACCAGGAGAGAAACCAAGTCATGTGTCGCTCAGCAAACGTGAAGACCTGGATTTATGTTTAAACAATAGCGTCCATTAGCTTAACGGGCAGGAGAGTTCTGCTGACTTCGTCTTCAGAGGAAGCCAGGAGAGCGTTCACATGAATGTATTAACATGAATGTAAGCACTGTGCAAAGGAAGCTGTCATATGAACATAAATGCTTTTTCCTCTTAAAGCAAAACAGACTTTATTGTAAATTCCTTGCTAACAGAATATTAAACTTGTACAGCATTACTGGAAGTAGAATTTAAATGGACAAAATATGCCTGAGAGGGGAGTCATTTGCTGAAAAGGCTGAAAGCCTTCTGAGTATGCTGAGGTTTTAATAATTCTTGTATCAAATTGAATAACTACGCTGAAGTAGGAATAATTTTCCACATTAAAAAGATGGCATGGGGTTTCATTTTTTTTCCCCCTGCTTTTACTATAGGCTGTTTTTAAAACCATTTAACAAAGCCTCACATGGAAGATCCTGAAATGAAGAGGCCAACATAAAGCATGGCAGGCCAACTTGTATTGTACAAAAGCTCCTGAAAGCAAGCTAAAATATGCATCGCTGTAAATCAGAACAGCATGTGCCAGCTACTGTCAAAACATCACAATTATAATGGCAGTTCATCCGGTTTTGGTTGCATCTTACTCCAAAACATTGAGCTAGTTAATGCAAAAAATACTGTTACAAAGTTAAACTCTTACTTGTTTTATTTTTTTTTAATTTGTTTGGCTCACATTGAATGACTAATTTATAAATGATATAAAATGTAAAGAGCCAGTATTTTGACCCACATAGGTCTGGCCCTTTTCATGAAAAGCATTGCTTTCTTTTAGTAACCGTTCTAGTGAATTCACAGTACCTTCCATGTCACTAATCAATAGATACCAGCCTCCTTTTCTGCCTCTCTGTACGGTTCGGTGAGTCACTGTCTCTCTTGAAAAGAGTAGAAACACAGCAAGCAACGTCTTATTTCAGCAGGCCCTTAGTCTAATCAATATTCTTCACTATTCCTTATGTTCACTGTGTTTTGTATTTATCAAATCTGTTAATAGCATCACCAAACAAATTTAATGATGCAGCCGTGTTTAACAGTATGGCTGAAAGGTAATCCTTTTTGGGGAGGATTTTGGGAACAGTAGCTTTTTGATGTGACTTTTTAGTATAGAGAGCAACTCTTAACTCCAGGCAGTGATGGTTTTCCAGTTCCCAGCCATGTTCCCGTCTGCATTGCAATAACCAGTTGAATACGTGCCGTGTTCTGTGGAAAGGCTCTCCTTACTGTGCTAAACATTACGAATGTGCATTGGGAGGGAGGTTTGTTTTCTGCAACCCATATAAGAAATTGAAGTTGTTATAAACATCTTGCAGTAAAATAGCTTATTTTTTTTGTCTTATACATGACAGCAAAAGTGGAATTACGGAAGAACTAAAGGAGAGCTGAATAACAGATTCAGTCAGAATTTCTTAGTAATGTAATACGTTCTTATTAGATTAAAGTATTTTTTTAAAAAAAAAGCTCAGAGATTTGCATATTCCTTTAATAGGTTATTTTGAGCTTCCATTGAAGCAGATACTCTTTTAGCAGATTGACTTAAATGCCAACTGGGTAATAGAGCAAGAAGAAAAGCCATAATCTTTTTCTTTAGAGCAGCATCATTTAAAGCTGAAATATGACTAATTACCACAACTGAACTTGTGAAACCCCTTGCATTTGTTAATAGACTTACTGTGTTAATGTTTCTGTGAATGGATGTAAAATCCAAACTAAAAAAACCCTTTGTGTACTTTTAAGACATACAATATTTTGTTTTCCCTCACAAACAAATAAAAATGCATGAAATACCAGTTTAGACTGTGTAGCAGTAGTTTAAAAGAAAAGTTTACGATTTCTTGTGGCTTTCTAGAAAAGCTTAAAGCAATTGAAATAGTATCTTTTAAAAAAAATCTGTTTTACAGAAATATGAAAGTTGTGTGATAAGAATGAGATTCCTTTATGCAGCAGAGAAATTAACTATGAATTCCTGTTTACAATAATACCTGGTATTACTGTTAGTAGTAGTAGTGTTAGCTGTTGCTTAGCAGAAATATGTCCAAGAAGAAAATGTAAAAAACCCTCTTAATTCTGCAGTTGTTGTGTAAGGCAGTACAGAGAAGGAAACAAATACAAAGGCATTGAAATAAAGAAACCGAGGCTCTATCCTCAGCAGCTTCAATGCATGTTGTCAGCACAGCACATTTTTAAAATAATAGAACACATTTTTTCTGTTCCTTTTTTTGTTACTCATCTTCAATTTGTTCCGAATTCTGAGTCACTTTCATAAATCTGTTTATAACGAGTTTTATCCAGTCAGTGAGTTTCGGAACAAATACCTCCATTGGTTTTTCAGCTGTAGAAATTCTCACCAATCACATCTAATGTAACTCAGGCAGCCTCAATTTTTTTCCTAGAATTTAACAATTAATATTTCAAAGCACAGTCTGTGGCTTTAGAGATATATAACGTTAAAATAAAGGAGTAGCAGATGTCTGGGGAAATGGGACAAAACCTGAAACAGGAAATTTTCCTGTCTGATCTCCATCGTGAAGATGCTGAGTCTTTCTTGGTGAAGACTATGGTGCTGTTCCACAACCCAGGTTGACTGCTCCAAGTTTGGAGCTGCGGTTCATGCAGTTGGCTGGCTAATTATCTGCACACCAGTCCTTTCTTGTGCGGTAACTTGGGGTTTTTGCTGTATCAGTGTATAAGCATCAGTAAGATGCCAAGGTGGGAACCCTTGAATAAGTGCCCTTGTGCCCACCCACTCAGCTGAGAGTGCCAGCAAAACGAGGGTCTGGTCCAGGGCAGGACCAAGCAACTGGGGAGAGGGGCACGTACCAGACACGTTTCTTTAGGTGTTGTAGGTTTGCCCTCCAATTTGGAGGGAAGTTTTTACCTGGACTAGTGAAGAAACTTATTTTCCAAAGAAACTTTCTATGGAAAGACCCTAGCTGGAGTGGTTTGTGACCTCTTTACATTCTCTCCCTCTGCCCTGGACTCTGCTTAAGACACAGTTTAGTCCCATTTTAACATTCTGCCCTGAATTTATGAATGACATGTTTGCAAATTAATTGTGACAGCTTTAAAGCAGAGTTCTTGCCATGCTGAAAATTCATGTTCCATCCAGGTATTAATGGAAATTGGATTTGCTAGATAGTAGTTTGTTGATGTATGATACTATTCTGTATGTGGGATGCACTTTTTCAAACTCTGGAGCCTGAAATTAGTTCTACATTTATTATACCACTTCAACATAATTCACGTAGAATTCATCTGTTTGCATGCCAGTTGGAATCTACTGGAATTTGTTATTTTCCATCCACTTCTGTAACAGCTTCACATTGTTTACAGAGAGAACATGCAGTTTTATATAAATCACTTGCTTTCATACAATTTTACTGCATTATTTTACTCAATTTGTGAAGGATTTAAGCACACTGCAGTGTGCAGCATTAAAAGGCAGAAAATGATTGAAAAATAAAAACTATTTTTGACTGAAATAATGGAATATTCACCATCAGAAATATTAAACAGCATTTAAGAAGTGTGGGCGAGATGTAATGAATGAGCTGCATTATAGAAAAAGGCATGAATAATAGCCTGACTAAGGCTATTGATTATAAGGACTTAAATCTAAATCTTGCAAGGGAGAAAGTGGCTTTTTTTTAGTCTTGCTCCAAACTAGCTATGGAATAATCTTTGTTACTAAACTGAGGCCTAAGGAGAAACATCGCCAAGTACAGACGTTAATCCATTAGAATTTAGACATTCAACAGGCAACATTGAACATCTGAATTATGCAACTTGGGAAGTAAGAGATGCACAGACATAGACTGTAGCACTGGGGAAACTATTTAAGTGGGATGACTTGCCACAGACTTTCTGGATGATGTACTCTCGTCAACAAACCTTCAGCTTTTGTCATCTATTCTCAATTTTTACCATTTCCCATCATCATTGTATGGGCTTCATAGCACAACAAAGAAATCTTGTCCCATTGAAGTGCTTTAATTTTGATATCCATGTCTTTTCTCTCTGTATGGGCTCATGGACACTACTCAACAGTACTGTCTGCATATGTTCCTTTGCCGTGGTTGTATGTATATCCTTGTGTTCACGGTTGCGCACTTGCCCTGCGTGGATGCATGCACTTTCGTTCCCGTACCAGCGTGGTTTGGAAATGTGGGACCCGATCGCGACCAACTGCTGTGCTATGCTGCCCGGTAGAACACAGCTCCGTGTTTCATGCATTATGTATCTAGTGACTAACTGCTCCCAGATGTCATTTTGGGGCTGGATGCCAGACTGAGTGTCTCTGCTTTGTTGGTTGGGGCTGCTTTTCTCCCCCCCTGCCCCGACTCCAGCACTGGAGTGCTACAAGAGTGCTACAGTTAAGCAAAGTCTAATGACACTTACGTTTCTGACCTATACTTAATTCTTCCTGGGGAAAAATAAAATGGGTCAATTTTAAATTATCCAGATGCATAGCGGGGTGATTTACGCTATGCATCTAGCAATAACTTATCTTTTAGAATGGATAGATCCACTAGTACTTTTACAGCATCCCAGGTATCCATAAGTGCATTGTGGAAACTTTGTAAAAGACTAATTTCTAACGATGTTAAGTGCATATTATAAAAAGGCTGAATTGCTTTGTTGCACTGTACATAAGAAGGGGGACAGATAAGTTAGTGAGGGAAAATAGTTAATATTTATGTCAGAAAAACTTTAAAGTTCAAAAGAAAGTGGTGTCAGTAGTTTCTTTTCAAGAAATATTCATAAAGGTTGTTTGGGTTTTTTTTAAAGCATAAAAGAGTGTTTTATTTTACCTATTAGTAATCTGTGCTTTTAAAAACTGTCAACTGAAAGCTCAAATTTTGGTAGTTGTTTTCCTTACCAAGTTATAGATTTGATGTGCAATTATGGAAGGCTTTAATTCTTTTAGTTGCCTTTATGAGCCTTTATGATCCCTTCTAAAGTGCTAATATGTCATAGAGTAAAACCTTGAGTAAAAATAGTCTGAAAAGACAGTAATGACAGAAATTAATTTGCTTTACTTCTGGACTGTAGACCCTTTATGTGTGTTCCGTGGTGAGTAGGAATGAGTTGCAATCTCTTCTTTTGGGGGTTTGGTTGTTTTTTTTTTTGGCTTGAGTAATGGCTTACTGCATTCCAGTCCTTCAGTGCTGCTTGAAAATTCCTGGCCTGTTGTAAGCAATATTCTCAGATGAACGTCAGCTAGCATGTCACTGACATTCATGCCTCGTGTTTTACTTGCACTGATATATTGCTTTTAGTAAACATATGGGATAGGAAAAAGTGTTTACCTTTCTGTATCATGAGAATGCTACTCATTCTATCTGACATAAACTAAGAAATACTCTTTATATTGCTGTTTCAGTGAGCCAGGAGAAAAGGCACAAATATGTCATGGCCATACAGTGGAAAATGCTTGCATGCTGTTTTCATAGTCAGGCTTCTATATGACTTAATAACAAGAATGGCCATTATTCTTTCTAAGAACTCAGAACTCAAACATAGGCTAAATTTTGGGGGGGCGTATTGAGACAAAGATCACATTTGAGAAATGTTGTCTATACTTGAAAAATGTTTTGAAATCTTTGTCAACCATCTAGACAAACTGAAGAAATCTCAGTTCTTTCACTTAATCATGCAAGATGGATTGAGTTTTAACATTTGTATAGGTTGTTTATCGCATGGTTGCTTTACCTAATATAAATCTGGCATAAATCTAGGCTACTATCACCATAGTTTTGTCATTCTATTTTTGTGCTACGTGAACTTGCATGTTCTGTGTATTGAGCTACCTCGAGGAACTGGTCCAGCTAAAACCTAACCTTGCCAAAAAAAGTTGACTGCATGAACACTGAGACATAGAAGCAAGCAGACAGGGCCACTGGTTTTGACAGCAATGTGCCATATGTCAAATTGAAGTGGTCGCTTAACCGTGACTTAAGAAATCATCACTATGTCAGCTCTGCGTGCTGATGTAGTGTTTCCCTGAGAGTGCAAGCGATGGAGCTGGCGAAGTGCTGGGAACCAAGATGTGTAAACTAAGAAGGGCTTTCTGTGAAGGCCTAGTGCTGAATTAGTAGAGAAATGACTACAGTTAGTTCAATTTTCCTGAATTCATGCTCAAAATGTACCTTTAACTTTAAAAGTTACAGCAGTAACAGATTCCCCTGCCTGTTGCCATACTGGTTTTCTTGCTGCAAATCTCCCAGCTCAACTACTTCTTTGTTTTGAAAATTTTTTTTCTTTAAATGTTTTACTGCAAATGTAAATAACTCATTCATAATTAAATGACAGGTTTCCATGGTTTCATATTCTGTTATGTATGTACTACCTACCGCTGAGCCCACAGGTATTTCCTATAAATACCACTTTTGCTATTTGGAATGAATTACTGTAACTTCTGTCACTCACTCAACTGTAATTTTGATAACTACCAAACCTAAGAAATTAATCTGCTTGCTATGAGTAAATAATGTACCCTTCAAACATACTAGGGGAAAAAAATCTTCTACCTATTGACTGGGGGTGAATTTTCTTAATTCTGTAATTGGTTTCTCTGTGTGTTGTCTTACGTCGGCAATAAATTTCTAAGTGTAACTGGTCTAATGTGGAGGTGTGGGTTTTTGTGAATGTCTTTCTTTGTGAGAACTTGCAGTTACTTCTGGATGAAACTGTTTTCAGTGACTGATGAGTGGAGGAAAGCGATATTGAAGTTTCTAGCACATGACCCTTTAATAAGATGTATGTAATTGGATAAGACTTGCAACAAATATTGGGCATCTGTTGAGTAACATAAAAATAATGAAAAGCAACAGCAACAGCGGAAAAAACTTAAATTAAAAAAATCCTCCTCAGTTTCTTGATATTTTGCTACTAAAACAGAAGGGGTGGGTAAGACTAAAAACGCCAGCCTGAACCCTTTGAGAAAAGTGTCTAAAGTGATTATCAGTTGGTTTTATTAATATCCCTCATGTCCAGAAGGAGCTGAACTTTTTCTCTTTCCTCCATATCCTTTGAAAATTTCAGCCATATCTTTTGAACCTTTTTATTTTAAAATGCTTTTTGCTATTCAAACCACACTTTTGATAAGTTGAGAGAAGCAGAGAATAATTAATGCCATAAAAAAATAAATAAATAATAATAAAAAATCTGTATTTTCTTGGAATGAAATTTGTGGTGCCTCTGGGCAGGAATGGCAAGCAGCTGCTGGCTTTGTGGTTGTGAAGTTGGAGTCGTGCAAAATCCTGGAGAGAAAAGCAGGTAGCAGCTTCGTTACCGTAGACCAGTGCGAGCTGCTGTTGTGTGACGCTTTCTTCTGACATACGTCCCATTCCCTACTTCTACCTTTTGCCTCTTCTAGTGGGTCACTGTGAAGGTATATATGAAGTAATCTGGTGATCATCTGTCAGCTGGAAGTCTTTAAAATATAATAACTGTAACCTGTAGAATTTTGTATTAAGAAATTTGGAGGCATAGTATGTAACGGCGCTGAAGGCCAGGTGACTGTCACCATCTCCTGCTGCTGTGTGGCCCGGGTCGCTGTAGTCGGTGCCAGTTGGTGATGGTCGCCTGTCTTTAATATCTGCCCTTTTCTTAGTTGATTGGACCATTATCTTCATGTAAGTTATAAATTAAAAAGACTATAACGTTTATGCATTAATACCTATTTTGTGTTCAGGAAAAGAAAGCTGCCAAGTTAGAGATAATGTAGAATAAATTACCAGATCTGAATCTTAATAGTAATTACAATCCAGCACCAAATGGGAATGGCTGTATATCTTCTAACTAAAGATACTACATATTGCACTGCAAATGCAGTAATACAGTGAACACTGACAATTTCATTATACCCAAATGGTTTGGTTTGGTGTCAGCAAGAGACTAAATAATGCCTTTCAAGGGTTATTTGTGCCTTTGGGGCACAAAATTAATATCTTTCTTTTTTAATGCAGTCTTTTTAGCACAGAATATACCATAAAACAGGCTACAGAATTGATTAATCGTGCAAACAAAAATGAGCTAATTGTTGCAGTTTAAAGTGCATTTAGATAGCAAGTTTAATTCTTACAGAGATTATCATTATCACTAAGCAATACAAGGTGAGTTTTTTGTGACAAGATTTAAGAAGTTTTATAATTATTTTTTGATTTAGTCCTTCCCCCTGCTGAAAGAAACTGGAAAAGAGCAAGTGAAATTGGACTGAAGAGAAGGAAGTGTGTCTGGGCTGGTGTTTCTGTGAATCAAAATTATATAAATTTATATATGATATAACTTACATTCAATTTATATAATTCTATACTATATTGTGTACAAACAGGTGTCACGGGAACTTTTTCTCGTAGTTTAGTACTTGGGATATGGCTCTGTTTGTGCTTCAAGCAGCTCGTTCAGTGTCATCCTGGCCTCACTTCTTCCTATCCTGAAGAAAAATGAATACCGTCTTTTGGCAATAATGCAATTAGTGTGTGGTTTGTGTTTACTGGCAAGTTAGGTTCATTAATTTTGTTAGTATGTTACAAGGTTTCTCAAACACAACTGAAAACCTAGACTAAAATTCAAAATATACTAAAATACTTAATGTTCAGCCCTTGGCATTCAGATCTGGCATTTCCCTTGTTGTGTTTGTGTCCATACAAGTCATACTCAAAAAAGGAAACGTTTTGGTTTACAGCCACCAGTAGCTTGTTATTATTAAATTATGAAGTAAAGTGATGAGAAAAACAAGCTATAACATCAGTACTAAAATATTCTAAAATATTTCTAGAAACCTCCCAATAAACCCTTATAGCCATACTAGCCCGTTCTCTGTGTTCTATCAGTTTTCCGTGCGTCGAGCTGTGAGCGGACACAGACATCACGACGGAGCATGGCGCAGGCTGTGTTAAATTGACCATGGGGGTGATTTAACGTGAGATGAAAGATTAAGAAAGCGCATAAGTCTTTCAGACGTTTGTCTTCAGTGCATTAGGCGTCTCGTGACCAAACGATAAAGCTTTTGGCGTGGTTGGCAGCAAGGAGCAGCTCTGCCCATGGCAGCATTCCGCCCCGGGGCTCCGTCGAGCTGTGCCTGGGCTCGGTGGATGGAGGCAGAATGGGAAGAACGTGGCGTGTGACAGCGAGTGGGCTTGTAAGAGCAAGGTGGTGGTGGTTGTGATTGCTCTTAGTTCTAGAGAAGGTTCACTCATTGAGGACCTCGTTCTTTTCTCATGCTGGAGGATGTGACCGGGATTCAGTGAAACTGTGTCTTGTAGCATTGGTAGAGGCAGTTACCATGATCTTCCAGAAGCTCTTTGCTTTCTGTTGGTGTCCAGGATTCCAGCTGTTTTACAAGACAAACTAAACCCAACAGCTGCATTCTGGAGATCGGTTTCATCATTTCATACAGTCTTAAAATATGTGCAGCCTGTGCTGCTCCGTACCGCTTGCTTTCTCAGCCCTTTATTTTTGCATGAGGTGATACATCAAACTGAAGGCGGCTGCTTCATTTAAGACGTCCCGTATCTGTGATCAGGGTCATGGCTGAGTTAGTCGAAAAATCTGAAGAACTAATGTTTGGTGTTGGCGAGACACATTTGTGGGCTTTCCCATGGGGTTGGTTCTTTCATTGGAAGAGCTGTGCCCTTCCTTGCTGATGCGCTTGTACACAGCTACGGAGCAGAGGAGAGCAGATGGCCCGAGAGTCTTTGCTGCTGGCATACAACGTGTTAAGATCGGCAGATTTTTAAACTAAAGTGAATTCAGACTACAGAAGCGATATAAAAAGTCGTGATTGTGGGTCATCTTTTTTGCTGTTACAAGTTCTTAAATAGCTATTCCAGCACCGGTTTTGATAGATGACTTCTGGGTTATTATTCTTTTCTAAAATGGGATGCCTCAAAGGAGAGAGATTAATAGCTTTGTGGAACTTTAGCAAGGACTTTACATCGAAATGGTGATCTCTGTCTTTTAGAAAGTACATAATTAGCAAGTAAATTGAAACAGTGTTGAATACTTTATATTACGTTAAATACTTTCAATATTTTGAAACTCTTCCTCAGTATTGCAAACATTGCACTACAGTTTTAGGGGGGAAAAAAGCAATATCGTATAGGTTCTTTTCCCTGTAATGAACGGCAGAAATGACAAATCTGGTATAGTATGTCTCTGAATATAGTATTCAGACAGATCTGAATATATTGTGAGGTATTTTACAAAATCCAAACTGGACGTATATAGCTGCAGGTATATATTTATAATTTTATCCCGCTGTACTACCAGGTCTGCCGAAGTTGTTTGGGTAAATGAAAATGTGTATGCATTCTCTGCCAGGCGTACAGACTGTATTTGCACACTGTTGTAGATCTTGCAAAGCCAGCTTACCGGCGACATCCATCTGTTTTATACTTAGTGTAAAGGAGTTAATGACCTGAGTAGTTAAGACTGTCCGGGCGATCTGTATAATCCTTTCACACAAATAAGATATTGTTGCAGTTAACCATTACTTTCTCTTAAATTTTTAAAAATATCTAGTAGAGATCTTATTTCAGACCTCCCCTCTACTTATTTAGCCTGACTGAATCTGACGAATTGAAGAAGAAAATCAGTGCAGCAAGGTCAGATATATGAACCTGAGGGTACACAAACCAGTTACTGACTGGTAGACTTAGAGCTTAGAAGTAGGAAGCCATCCTAATTTATCAATATTGATTTCGTGGCATCTCTGTACTTTGACTTCAGGGTAGGTTTTTGATGCCACTTTGAGAAAGTAGTTTGAGGTTTGGAGAAACTGCAGTGAAAATAGAAGTAACCCACAAAGCAAGCAGTGTGTAGCACTCCGCAGATTAGTGCCGTGAAGGTGCTGCGTGACCTCGTGGTGTTACAAAAGAGCTTTAAGAAGCTTAGTAGCAGGTTAAGGTGATGGGGAGAGACGGTCGTTTTTCTTATTAACTATGTTATCCTGGAACAGACTGTATCTTGCTGGGTTGTTTTAGTGAGAAAGGTGGTGTAAATGCCAAGTGGAAAGATTGCATGTAGCAGTTGTAAGTGTTAGCCTGGGTACTGTCTTGAGATAGCACTCTCTTCTAGACGGAGTGAAACGTTGGCAGAAAAACCAGCTGATGTGTTATAAATTATATATGTTGAAAAAGTTAGGGTAATGTAATTTTGAAAAATTCCCCGTGGATTCAGTACGCTAATGACATCCAAAGGTAGCACTTTTTCTGACTTGTGTTTGTTTTATAATCCGCAGCCTTGCTTACATTTAATATAAAAGGGATTTTCTTTTTTTTTTTTTTTACAAGTTATATTCAGAAAAGGAGAAAGACAAGTATCGCTAAATCCCATTTCTTAATTGTTACTCTTCTTGCTCTGGAAATATTCCCTATTCCAGAGTTTAACTATTCCTAGTAAATTTATTGAAACGGTACTGCTTATTTAAATAACAAATGTAGTTGGTATTTAAATGATTTGTCTGTTTCGAAGTAGTATCCTTTTTCCATTTAATGTAATTGCTATATTTAATCTTAGAATGAACGAATACATGCCATGTGACAAATTCATTCATTGCTTGGTGTCGTGCAGAAAACACAAGTCAGCCAGTAATATTGGGCCCCTGGGGGAAATTCTGTGGCCTCACTGAAAATGCAAAGCATGTGAAATAGCAACACAGAAGTTACGCAGTGCTCCAAACTACTCTAGAGGCCCTCAAAGATCTCTCGAATACTCTGAGAGTGACACAGAGTGATTCTGTGCTTACTGTACTTCTCTTGTAACTCCTTAGTCCAGTTCAGAACCGGTTCTTGTTCAAAACCCAAAAGCAGAAACCCAACCACAAATATTGTGTGTACGCAGAGCAATCTCCATGTTGCTGCCAATCGGACCTCTTCTGCCACTGCCTTGGGAAGAATCAATACTCGAAACCTAGAAACAAATTATAGTAGGCAAGAATATGTATACCTGTTGTTGTTGGGCAACTAACTATGTCATAACAGCAGAGGCACAGCTTTGAAGTTCGTTTAGATGGGACGGTAATACATGATTTTTATGGCGGTTAAGATTTTATAAATTAGTCATCTGAGTTGGGAGAATAGTCTTGACCATTACAAAAGTGAGTCAAAGATGACATGAAAAAAACCTCACTGATTTCTTTGTAGACGATAACTGGCAGTTCAGTTAGACTCTCTTAGAAACGCATTCTCTCTGCTCTTTAGGTTTGCAGCTTAATTCGTTTTACTGAACAAATAGATACTGGGGTGTCGTAGAGATATTCATGTTTGTTGGAAAGGTTCATCTAACCTGTTATTTTTCTTCCAAAAGTGGGAGTATAAAAAAGATTTTTTTTGTTTTAAATATCTGTTGGATTTTTCTAATCCAAATTGTAAAGTTTATGACTTTTGTCTTGATATTTTTGCCCCTAGTTCTTTGGAATGCTTGTGGTTGTAGAGCTCTTGAGACATACAGCTAAATGATGTGTGGGTGGCTGGGGCTCAACAATGGCTTTTCTCCTTTATAGATCATCTGATAGAGAAGATTGCTTCTGTTATTTATTATTGTAATATTTCATTTCTGTCTCACCAGTCTGTGTCATATATGAAAACTACTAGTTACAGTATTTTTTAGCAGATAGCTCTCAGACGGCAATAAATCATGATAAGCTTCGCACATCACATAATTTAGAAAACAGTTTGAAATTTACAGCAATGCCTTGTAACTCTGACTGATGACAATATATATATATAATTAATAACAACATGTTTTTCTCAGCACTGTGCACCGACAGAGAAGTGTTAGATAGAATGAATTTCCCTCCATTATGTATCATAAATCCCACAAATCATGTAGTGCATCTTCTGCTTGTTTGCTTTGAGAATGCATTGAGTGCTCCTTACCACATTCTTCCTTGTTTTCGTGATACCCATTTCGCATTTTCTGCTCTCTGTAGCCTTGCTGGGAGGATGGAGGGCGAGGGATCAGCCTGGTAGATGGAGCACGCCAGTGGAGAACTAGCAGTTAGTCTGTTCTTGCAACACAAGGACTGTTTTGTTCTCGCCCTTCCTCCCTGTGTCCCCCCTGGGCTGCTCAGAGCGTGTTTATCTCCAGTAAGTCCAGAGCTGGAAAGGATGAAAGCTCACAACCGTGTTATATATGCCACAGATCAAATTCACACTGTCAAAACAGGAAAATACCTCAGTAATTTTCTTTTTAATTTTAACCGTCAGCCTCAAGATACTGCTTGCTCTCGAGCTACTGTGCATAATGTGTGCCAGCTCGCTCCTACTTATACTCTCGTTAAAATGTAAAGCAACGAATTTCCTGGCAGTCTCGGCAAAGTAGTGTAATACAACTTTCATTACAAGAAGGTGGTGAACATAATGTGACTTCTTAACAGCTGCAATAAGTGATGTGAAGTTATTCACATCTTTTCAAAACAAGTAACAAGTGAGAAGTTATTTTTCATCTCTGTTCCTAAAAAATGGCATGTTATTTTAAGCAGGTAACATTTTGTTTGCACTTTGCTGAACTAAGTAAATTTTTACATTAATTCTCTAGCTCAGTATTGCTTTGTGAAATGAAGAAAACTTTAAAAACTGATGCTAAAATACACTCTAATTGCTGGATTTCAAAATGAAAATTTAGATTTTAAATTTTATGTATGGAAATAATGGCTGCAAACAAGGGATTTTAGTTCACCCTTATCCTTTTACCTTTAGGTTTATGATTCTATGAGACTTGCCTATTCCATTGTTTATTTTTAGGTCAAACTGTTTGGTTCTCATTTGAGTATTCTCAAAAGGTGAGGCAGGTCTGATGCTGTTGAATTGTTTACTAAGGAACCAAGTTCTTCGGAGGCAGGTAACCCATTACAAATACAAATGGGAAATAAAGGAAAAAGAATTGATTCGGTTGGTGTTGAGGTGCACACAACAGTCAGTCTATTAGTAGGCTGAACAGAAAGGTTTTAAAAAGTTCAGTAGTCAACGTTGGTAATTGAATCCTTAATAACTGACTTTTTTTGAAGCGTAGCTTGATGTCCAAAAGGGCAAATGCTATCTGGTTTGCTTATTTTGGCTGCTGAATTGCAGTTTCCATTGTAGTGTCATTAGCATCGTTTTCACGGAAGTTAGGAGCTGAAGTTCATAACCATAGAACGAGGAGCAGAGAGTGGCACTGCTTTTGCTACGTAGCTATCCTGCCGCTTACGATTTATCGTATTAGAAACAAGGTCGACATTATCTCTAGTTGAATGAATTCCTTAACACTATGAGAGGCTGTCAACTCAGAGATAGGATGTGACTATGGTATTTCATAAATATTGCCCCAAATAGATGCCCGAATATGCAGAGTTTTTGTACCGTACACTCTTGCTGAATAAAGGCAGAGTTGGAGTAACCAGTCTAAGATCTAATTTGAAAGGCAGGCATCAGTGAAGCAGCTCAGTTCTACAGCCTTTCCAGAGATACTTCTCAGAACTTTTGCATACATTATTATGTTGTATTTTGCAAGTGTGTGATCACTGCATACAAAAGTAATTAGTTAACTTTTTTGTTTTCTGAAGGATGTAACAAGATTTTTTTTTCATGTGATTTACCCCTGCAAACATAAATCAGGCTATTGTCCTCAAGAGTGAAAGGTTTGGAACCAAAAATACAATTTGGAAGTGAAACATTTTTCAGCTGTGAGTAATATTAATAGTAATTGCCACTTAGTGATCTTTCAGTTGGTAGAAACAAGCCACCGAAATGATAATTGTAGGATTCTCTGGGATTTAGATTGATTAACAAACTAGACAACCAAGTGGGCAGCATACATTGAGCCAGAACTCTGAGCTTATCTGGAATCAGTGGAGCAAAGCCCATTTTTTTCCATTTGCCCAAAGAATAAACATATGCCATGTCAGAAATAGAACAGTTGGAAACAATTGCTGCATGGGATGATGATGAAAAATAGCTGGAGAAAGATATAAGGGTGATTAGACTTCTTTAAAGCCAGACGGCTGACTTAAGGATGTAAATGAGGCCAGCCTGGCATTATGGTGGAATCATCGTTGTGTGCTGCAATGGCATGAAGGTGCACTTGATAACGTCTTTCTCGACTCTGTTCATTAGGTGAAAGAAATTCCTATACGTTTTAAATGGGAAATAGAACTGTTAAAGAAGCCTCATGAAATGAGCTGTTTAGAAAAATTGAGATAATTTAATTTGGTTTCCACTGAAATTGAGGAACGTCAGTATTTTCCATTGCCAGTCAATTGAAATCTATTTTATTCTTTAGAAGTGTCCTTTGAAATAGTGTATTTTTATGTATTGGAAATGCAAAATTTAAAGTGTTCAGGGAATGTATTATCTGTAAAGAAATTGTGAATTACTTTTGAGTCATTTCATTATAATCTTCCGACTCATTGCTTGATGGTCTGGTGTTTAATTCAAGATTTTCACAATCTCAAATCTAGATTGCTCTGTTTTGTTGAAATGTGGGCCAATTTTGAAATATCTGAACTAAGCTTAACATTAAGAAAGAACCTGTAGTGAGGGTGAAAAGCTAAAATACCTGCTTCTCAAAGTGAGCACACTCAAGCAAATTATTCTTTTTATGTGGTTTGGGAGGACACGTATGACCTATGCTGTGTGACAACCTATAGCCTTGGTCACATGACATAATTCAATTAAAATCAGCTTTCCTTAATTCAGAAAGAAAAAGTTCTTTCAGATCATTCATAAATTTTAATGGGAGTCATATTGTAATCAGGAGCTAATTTTCTTTTCCCATTATCTCCTGCCATTCTGTGGTATGAGAACACTTTGTTCTCTACAACGGTCTTCACTCAGAGCTTTGGTTTCTCACAGAAGTGATTAACTGGTAAAGACATTGGATCTTCGTAGACAACTTCACCAAGGCATGCAGGTGAACAAATCCCGTACCCAAGGATGGGTTTCATTCCAGCTTAATGTTCCTCATTTGTGCCTCCTGCTCTTGCCTGAATGCACATTGACAGTTCCTGTTACAGATACGGTTTTAGATTCAGGAAATGTGGCTTCACAGAATCGTTCATCCCACACTATGTTTTAATACTATGGGCTGTCTTAAACATTAAAAATTTATCATTGTGTAGAGTCTTTTGATTTTTAAATGTGCGTGCTTATCTCCTCTTTTATTACATTGTTTATTTGATGCCTGCCTTTCTGGTGTGTTGGTATTTAACATTAGACTCTGCTTTCTTTCATTGACTTGCAGGTGAAATATTTGACTATAAGTTTTATTTCCTCTATCATTGTATTTGTTACAACAGGAAAAAAAAAAAAAGACCAACACCAAAACCAAACAACCTATGCCATTCTAACTGTTGGTTTCTCTTTTCTTACTAGTTTGCTGTTTTGTGGTTCACAAGAGATGCCATGAGTTTGTTACCTTCTCTTGTCCTGGGGCTGACAAGGGACCTGACACTGATGTAAGTACATTGACATTTAATATGTTGCTTTTACACAGAGTTTTGTGTTACACCTGACTGTGAGAATTACGAACAGTATCAGTAGGCTCTTTACAATAGATAATTGTAGTCAGAGTCATTTTTAACAGTTCTGAAGTGAATATTTATGGACTGTAAGATCTGGTTTTGGTAAGAAAAGTATCAATGACCGTGTGACCAAGAACAATATCCCTCAGAAGGTGACAACCCTGAGGTTTTTACCCAAGCATGAAGTCAGCATTTTATTTTTTGTTTGCTTTATGTTGGATGTATTTGACATTAACAGTTCCCAGGAAGGGCTGAGGCTTTTTCTGAGCTTTCTTTGTATCCATCTTATCTCAAGGTATTATCTTCAGAGTTGACTCTGGTCCTTGTCCTCTCTGCACACAAGGGGCTATAGCTCCAATTAGATGACAGGTTAATCTTGAGCCAGCTGGCTTATCTGAGATAGGTTTTTGAAACAATTATATTCATGCTTGAGCTAGTATACCAGTCAGGATACACCCATTCTATCTTGCTCTGTCAATACTTCTATATACACGTAGCATTTTTGGTCAACAACCAGTTTTTACTTTCAACACATCTGCTTACGTGGCGAGACACATGTACAAGAATTTTGTGTCACCCTGCTGAAATAATAAACTAATCTTGTTTGTTCACATAAAAATAACATTTCTTTGGGTTTTATAAATTCCGCTGTACATTGAAGTAATTTAACATCTGCTTATGGGAACAATACATTCCAAGTGTTCTTTGTCTGAACGGCTCTGTTTTGTTTCTTACAACATTCATGCTCTAGATTGCAGGCTATTATCTCCTCTGATGAAATGCACCAGAAGACTTTTCTTGCTAGGTTTTAATGAGCTTCTCGTGAATTGTTTTAATATGCTAGCCATGAGATCAATGAACAATATATGGGCAGAAGCCGTAAGCGGGTTTGGAAAATCTAAAATGTTAGTTTTCTTGTTTTTAAATTTAAATACCATGGAATGTCAAAGAACTGAGAAGAATTTTAAAAACAGTTTATTTTTAAAATGTTTCATGTAATCTAAATTTAGGTACATAAGAAGAACACTTAAGTTAGGAGTATAGTTACCCTGTTCAGTCTCTCCTGTTTAGCTGATAGTCACTTCCAGAGAGCAACCCAGGTCTCGGCTGACCTCAGTCATATATGTGGTTGGTCTTTCTCCACTGGTCACAGAGAGAGTTGAGCGAGGGTGAGACCTGACAGTCTGTGGCAGCACACTGAAGTTGGTGGCAGAAACGCTGCTGTCCTCAACACCCATCTCTTCCTAACTCTCCCCTGCCCCCTCCCCACTTACGGAGAGGTGACCCTCTTGTGAGCCTGCTCCTGAACAGTACCTTTCCCCAGAGATCGCCTGGCTTCAATTACTACTACTTTGGCAACTGCTTACAACAGAAGAAGCTTCACGGTACTCAAAATATCATTGCTAATATCAACTGAACGATACTAAAAATATATTCATAACTGAAGCTTTCTTTTCACCTTCCCATCTTTTTCCATATTCAAGTCTGGTAACACTTTAAGTGCTCCGTTATTTCATTTGTATCTGTATCTCCAGCCGTCTTTTTCTTCCTATTCACTTTTTTGCGCTTAGCTTCTCATCTCAAATTTTCTTCATCTTTCATCAGCCGCTTCTGCCGCAGTCCTGGCTACTTGTTTCTATTGAAGAGCCGTGACGCCCCAAAGGAGCTTTGCTCCAACAGTGAGATTCAGAGTATCTAAGCTAAGGGCCCTGCTGTGTATGGATGCGGTCACCAGAAGTTAAGGGCATCCATAGATCGAGTCAGGGAGTAAGATTCAAGAAGTCGGCATTCAAGCACAGAGCACTTACATTGATCACCTGTGCAAAGAACATGGATATTGCTAAAGGTTTATTAAGGTTTTGAAAGGGACCAGGGTGTAGGAAATACCAGTGCAGCTGCGATGGATTTCTCAGAAGTTTGGACAGTTATTCAGGGCTGTACATACAGCATCTCTTTCCACTTAGCGTAGAGCACAGCTTTCTTGAAAAAAGTCACTTAACTGAGCTGAGGTCAATTTTTATGACAGAAGTCAAAGGAAGAGACTTTTGATGATAATGTAGTAGTTAGAGCACTCACTTGGAAGCAGATGTAGAGGCTTGCAGGCATTCACAGAGCCGCTCTGTAATGCAGGAAGGAAGCCAGTCCTTAGTCTGGCTTTGCTCATAGCATTCCTTAGTGCATTTTATCAAAGGAGACTCTGCTATTAAAACAATCATGAAGGCAGGAACAAGAAACCAAAATTATTCTTCATACCCTTCCTTTTCTGAAAGTTCTTCAATTCTTTAAGCTTTGAAGGCAAGTGTGGAGATTGGTTCTGTCTGTATAGTATAACAGTTAAAATGGTCCTTGTGGATTTGAAGTACCCTGAGCTACAGAAAAGCTGAAATCCAGGTCTCCCCTGTCCGGGTGAGTGTTCTCATCCCTAAACTATCATGCAGAATGTGGATGGCAACACCTACTCTCTCCCCATCTCCTGTTTCTAAAAGAAAGTAACTACAGCCACTACTTTTTGTTGCAGTCCGGATGACTTTAGGTATAGTTGACCTATTTGCATCCCACTGGATGGCATTTGGGTGATTCTCTGAATTCTGTAATTCCCCGTACACCTTCCATATTGTGTACGTGGGCAGTGCCAGTACTGACATCGCGTGGTGCTGTCTGCTTTCCTAGAAACTCTCACCTCCAGGTTATTAGGCAAAATAGGTAAGTGACTGTTATTACCAAACTGAGTAAAGGTCACCGTCACTGTTGCTGGACAGGAGCCAAGGTAGATGCTCGTTCCAGATCATCCTGATGCATACGTTCGTAGCTGTTTGAGCAGCCGTCAGGCTGGGAGAGATACAGCTTCACTGACGTCAATGGCAAAATACCTGTTGAGCGTTGAAGGGGCCCAAATTTCAGCGACAGTCCAAACAGTTAAAGAATATCTGTCTGATTACTAGTTCTCTAAATATAGTTCATACCCACAAGTAATAGATTGCTGATTTGCTTTGGTTGGTCCTAAAACACAAGCAGAATAAAACAATTGAATTTTTTCTTAGTGCTCAGTTGTGATGTGCTAATGAAAGTTGTTGATTGACAATTTTAGTGGTGACACCCATGAGTAGGTCTTCTATATCTATAGTGAATGGTTTGACTCTTGAAAGTGTTCTTTATTTTTTTTAAAACACGGGTTCTTCCGCCTTTTTCTCCTGAAGCTCATAAATGAGAACACACATTTGTGTGTGAGACATTTAATTTTATTGAGAATCTCTTCATTATTGTAGAATCTGTTATGTGGCAGGTTGTTAATAGTCTTTAGTATTGCTGACTGCATTTCATGATTTCTCATTTTGGCCTTGGTGATTAAATAAATCAGCCTAATGCCTTATTTTAGTATTTGGGTTACCAAATGATCATTTTCAATATTTACACAGAAGCGATATCTCAAAAACACTTTGAAGATTAAAAGCAAACAGAAAATAAATATGTTTTATTAAAATTGTGCTACATTAGTGGGTCCTATTACACAAAAGAGGATTGTAGAATGTTATACTTTAATTTACTGAAATGTTTGACTATAGCATCTACCCTTTTACAATTCAGTAACTTATTGCTATCCGAGTAAGTACAAGCTTTGTTCTGAAATGTAGCGTGCTATAAAGCTTATCTTAATGTTTAGCAGATTTTTAAATATTAAAAAATCCTTTTCTAAATTATGTCATGCAGATGCGCACAATTAATTTAGATACTCAAATTCGCCACTGTGTTTGCATGATGTAACCTTTGCATTAATGGATAAGAGTAATATTGTCATTAATAAAATGAAATTTTCCAGAGCAATAACTATAAATTATAATAATTATATATTATAATAATATTTCTCCCATATTATAATAATTTTAAATTATCATGCACTGTACTTCTAGCATAAATGAGGCAATCCTTACAAACACATCATTAGAATAATTATCAGTTAAATTTGTTTTATTTAATAAAGAGAATCCAAAGTCTTGACAGCCAGACAGGTGCCCCGCCATGGGTGACGGTCAAGGTTGGAACGCAGAGCGTTTCAATATACAAAACGTTTCCCCCTCAGCAGCAGAACTGCCTTTAGCAGCCAAGGGAGGCATGTCGTGCAGGCAGCTCTCACAGGTAACTCTTCCCAAACGTCCCTGCTGAGGCCTGAGGTATCTGGGACACGATGGCGAGGACTTATTTATAGATTTGTCTTGAGGCGAGCTAGTATGGCATTCACGCTACATGCCTCCAGGGATACGGAGAGGTTCTGAGCAGTGGGGTTTATTAGTCGGTTAGGAAGACTCCAAAGGAGAGAAACCCCATAATTTTTAGAAACTTCTTTCTGACTTCCATGAAGGCTAAACGTGTACCTGTGGCTGAAGAGCAAGGCTGAAGTATATCTTTAAAATAAGCTCTTTCGAAAGAGAGAATTGAACTACTTTAAAAATAAATTGCGTACAGAGAGATTTCTGGCATGTCGTCGTTTTCAAAGCTCTTTGTAACATTTTTTGGCTGCAGGAATCCCCTGCAGAAAGGGGGAGCTCCACTGACAATTTTCATAATTTCTCTAGATAGATTGAACGGTTGCAACAGAAGTTATTTTTTAATTTCTAGATGTTTAAATACAGTCAAAACAACAGAGAGATTTCAGACTATACTATCCACAGATCTTTTCTGATCTCCTAGCCTTTCTTACATACCATATAGCTAGGTATTTAATAAATTTTGACTACTCAGCTATATAAAAGTCCTGTGGTCCATACCATGCTAAAAATAGTAGTGTACTAATATTGTCTCCTCGTGTAACATTTTTATTTGCTACAGTATTCTATTGCTGTAAAAGAGGGAATAAATTATTTTTATTACTTTAAAATTAAATGCCTTAATAAATGTGAGTGTAAAAGAGGCAAAAGCTTAAAATTGCCCTCTTTTTGCTTTACTCAGGCTAGCTGAAACGTGAGGCTGAAAGGTCTGTGTTTGTGCCAAAAGGAACATAATACTTGTGAATAAAGTGGTCCTCCTTGACTAGAAGTGAAATGATGGTGTCTGGGGAACAATATCCTGTTTCAGCTGAAATAAGAATTCACACAATCAAAGAATTTGACGTTTCCTTAATACTTGGCAGGGTGTGAGCTCTGATGTCTTAGCAAGATACCAGCTGAGGAGGTTATTTGGTTGCTGTCTAATGGCTCCCTGTAGTTTGAATAGAAATTATTCATCTTCTCTTCATGGCCAGCTCTTTTATGGTGATGCTATTGAGTACAATTTAACAGCTCCCTTATTTCAAGCCTGCTGCTATTATACTCTAAAGTTACCTGAAGCATCATCATCTCCAATTGGGATACTTGTTTTTGGAAGATTGCTTGGTGTTCATAAAAACTCTTTTAAATCATTGATGAAATACTTTAAAACTTGAGCAAATTACTGTAAAAATGTAAGAGCAACTTCAAAAATTGACTGCTGCTGGTAACTAGCTTTGTTAAGATGTATTTAATGTTAAGGAATAACTAGTCGAGTTTCTTTCAAAAAGGATACTTTAAAATTGAGAGTTAAATCTTTGTTCCCTTTGTTAATGGAACATAATGACCAGACAGTGTTTTCAAACTGCATGTGATTTATTAAAATATTCCTAATCCAATGCCACACAGAATTCAAAAAAGAGATCGCCAGTAATTTAAAATAGTGTTTGACTGTATTAATTTTTTTCAGTACGAGTTTATAAAACTTAATATAGAGTTCACAAGAACTCAGACATCACCGTCTCTGGATCAGCACTGTATTCCTTTCAGATTATAATAATACAGGATCCAGAGGAGGTTTCTGAGCAAAATAAATAAATATAAATACAAAGTGAAAAAAATCTAAATGAAAGCAAATGACTTTACAGTCAGGGGAGATTAAATCTGACTTTGCTTCTCAGAATTGCAGTGTTCTTAATATTAAGCACCTAGAAGAGAATGAATTGATGAGATACAGATGTGGGCTTACACAAAATGAAATGGCAAAGCTATCTCATCCCATTTGGCAGGGAACTGACCTCGTGGGTGCTGAAGGTGACATTTATGGAAAAAGATTTTAAAGTCAGTAAGCTTCTTGATACTGAAATTATTTGGGAGCTTTATCTTCAGCACATTTGAAAAATCAGTCTAAATTTTAACAGCTGTGAGGTTCTGTGGGATGCTGCAGAACTTGAGTGTTTTCATCAGTGGCTTGGATACTGGAATAATAGAATAATAGTGTCAAAATATGCAGCTGGCAATAGGGAGGGCTTACAAGAGCTCTAGACGACAATTTTTTTTATGTATTAAGATACAGTTTAATACAACGTTTTAAAAAAAGTCACACTTGAGGAGTGGGGGGAAATCAATGTGACCTGCTAGTGAAGGCACCAGTGCAGAAGAAAATTAAGCAGGTCTTTTAGTGGGTCAGAAACTCAGTACGGGCCAGCAGTGCACCTCTGATACAAAGGCGATGAATTTCCTGCAGGGATATGTCAGAAATGATTCTTCAGGTTTTTTTTAGCAAGATGTTTTATGTAGAATTCTGCAGCTCTTCCGGAAAGGAATTTAGAAAAGAACTAAAATGTTACAGATCTTTAAAGCACGACCTTTGAATATTTTCCATGTCTGTTAAGTTATAACCAGGTATCATACGGGGAGCTTGGGGCAAGGGAGAATTAAATACATAACAATGAAGTTTTTTAGGTGTAATGATGGGTGACTGCTGCAATGGGTTACCAAAATAAGAAATTAAGATTTTTGTTTCGGGGTTTACTTCTCTGAACAGCACTATAGATATTATCTGTGCCCTCATCGGACCTAGGGGAGAGGCGAGATAAGTCCTGTAAGGCTCCATCATGCTTTTTGTTTTATGGCTTCTATAATTTTAGAGTTGGGAGGAGAAAGATTGACCCTCAAAAATCCATATGCCGGAGAACAAGAGGGAAGTTATCATTTGTAAATTATAATTTACAGTATGACAGCAGTGGGCTTGGGGTTGACCTTAGGCTTGGAGCAATGTTTATGCCCACATTTACTGGGGTATTACGCTATTCTGTTTGGTAGTTGCAGTTGTGATGCAAATGATACGAAGGATCTTCCTTGTGTCACACCTCTATACTAAGCAGGAGTAAATTAATATAATTGGGCTGTCCTGGAGGGTTTAGTCTTCTTGACTAGATGTCTTTTCCTGTTCAGTTCCAGGTAATGCTGAAATAGTTATTTTATTTTTTAATTGTCTCCCCCTGTCCGCCACCCCCTCCCCGCCCCAACCTTTAATTATGCTTCCAGACTGTTTACACGTAGGAGGCTGGTTTCACAGTGAAAGAAGATAGTTACTTTACTGGTCTCGGGAATTAAAAAAAAAAAAACCAAACCACAAAACAACAAAACAAACAACCCCCATGAAAAGAAAAGGCAGTAACTGGAATCGTAGTATTAAGACTTACTGTAGAACTAGTTAAAAAGGGATTTTTAATCAGAAAGCTTTGCAGTCTTTTTCCGAGGATAATGAAACCCAGCAGCAGGGCATGTCTGATTTGCTTTTAACCATTTGGGTTTTTTTCCAGTGAAAAGCAATTATTATGTTCGACATCATGAGTGACCGAGCAACAAACAAGCATCATTGATAAATGTTATAGCCTCCAAGGTTGTTTATTTTGTTTATTGCTAATCTGAATTTTGGATAATAGGCAATCTTGTCCTAGAAATACTTTCTTTTTAATTAAAATAAAAATCTTCTCACTTTGTCCCAAAAGGTACAGAAAGGCAGGGAGATCTGGCAAGATGCAGTTTACCCCTTGCCAGATTAGCAAAAATACACTCTTAAAGAGAAGCTGAATACATTTTTTTGAAGTGATTCTTAACCATCTCTGATGCAGTAAATTTGTTAATCTTTCATTGTGTACCCTAAACAAAGAAAATACAAAGCCCTCTCTATTTACAAATTGAGATACCAACTCAATGTGTTTGTATGTCTAAGTTTTCTAATTAGGAAAATTATTAATCGCAATTACTTTGTTTACAGTAGGCACTATTAGATGGGGACAGTAGGTAATATTCTTACTATAAAACAATTACAGTACAAACATACTTCAGTCAAAATACGATATTCCTTACTATATTCCTACTCCCCTTTCCCAAAAAGCTAGTCCTAGGTTACCAAAATAAACAAGATCACAGTCAGTGCAATAAGTACTTTAAAACAAATTTTACGAGACAGCAAGGATATTTTTATTACAAAAGTATTTTATTTCTTGTGATTACCCTGACTTCTGAATTTCTGCAAAACATCCAGAGTAGTTTATGGAGAAATAAAGGTTTCATGCTTATGGTTTTGACCTCAAAGCCTTAAAAATTAATTGTAGGGAAAACTTGCTTATGTAACTTGTCTAATTTTTTAAAATTGTCTTTAAATGGTACTGGCGCAGGTATAATGGCTCATTATGAAATATGGGTATTTGAGTATATTGACAATGAAATTTCATTTTGAACACAGTCAGTCTCATTTTAATGGAAGAGAGTGAAATTAAAGAAGGAAATCTACCAAAAAGGGCTCTGTATATACTGAGTGTGTATTCTGCTCACATTCAGCCAGCATCTGAAGGAGGTTCACGTACATGGTGGGGAGGACATGCCTCAGTTTCCTCTATCAAGCGCTCTTAAACTGGCACAGCGTCTTAACGCCGCTCGACATTCCTCTCCCCTTACCGGATACTTCAGAATCCAAGTGCTATTTTCCTACCCATCTCAATAAATAAAATCCAGCCATATGTCACCCTCTCCACCTTATGTTCATCACCAGTTGGCAGGCGCTGCCGGTGTTCAGAAACTTGTTCCTCACCTGCCCGTGGGTGGTTTACTGCTGCGCAGTGCCCGTGCCCAGCTTACGTACCCATCAACCAGTTCAGTGCTCCTTCAGAGCCAGCCTTTAGTTGCGGTTAGCTGGCTGTACAGGGGTGTTCATGGCACTGCTCACCTAAATGCCTTCATTTAAGTGGTTGGAAGCAGCTTCACAGATTACTTGAAAGCAGTTCGTGTACTGGAATATGTTTGCATTTATCATCTACTGAGAATACCTTTGTACTTTCTATTCCTAAATCAAAGTGCAAGCTCCTTTAATTGAAACGAAAATGGCTTTTAAGCTAGAGTGAATGACCATCAAGAAAATTAAAATTAAATTTCAAAGGAACAGGTTCATGAACTACTTAGAGTCCCCACTCCTTCCCTCTGCCCTACAGCGCAATCCCGGAATTGGCTCTCTGAGTTTGTCCCTCTGCAGAAGGTAAATGGACAAATTTGTACTGTGGTATTGAAAAGAGCTGGATGAATCCTCTCCTGGTACACACCCTGCTTATAGGAAATAAGGGATGGGTGACTGCCGGCACAAAGTGCGTGACTCCAAAGCCCCGTTGGCTTAGGGCTTCCATCGCAGCCCTTCAGTGTGTCGGTTTATGGAGCTTGCACCTGAGACACTGGGCAGGGAGTTTAACTAGCTTTGGTTACAGTCGCTGAGCTTGGAAAGTTCGTAGCTTTGAAAGCTTTTTATTTATGAAGGATATCTTTTTTTTTTATTTTCCCAATCCAGAACAATTCAAATACTGAATAACTGTATCATAAAAGATTAGAATTTATATTTTTGTTTTCTAAGCTTTTGGTGTGCAATATACGGTATAACATAGATGATCCTTGCACGAGTTAATAGTTAAACAGAGACAGTGCTGCTGAGAGGGACAGGAAATTTATAGAAATGATGAACCTAAAGACATCGGTGACTTTCAGAAGTTAGCTACTGTAAAAGGAAAACTCTCAGCAAAGTTATTCCCAATCATAAAAAGAAATCTTGTTGGTAGGTTGCAGTTTTACTGGCAGTAAGTACAACTGATTAAGCAATCTGCTGGGTGCTAATTTCACCACCAAAACTTTTTCTAATTCCCTAAATTGAAGTTGACATTATTCCAACAACCCTTATTTTCAGATCGTTAGAGTATATTTAGTTGTGCAGTTTAAGTTGAATTTCATTTATTTATATGTCATTTAATTATATGTCATCTTATACTTACCCTTTGCCAAAGTTGTGTCATCTTTAAACTGTACGTAAATAAGATGAGATGATACTGGAGTTCAGCGGGGAAGAATGCTTAAGATGTACTAATAATCTCTTTTCTTAAATGAGATATAGTCTGTAAAATGTACCATAGACATTTCTATCAGGTTCCACCCCCATAATCATAAGTTTAAAAAAAAACAAGGTCTGATGATGGCATACTGAACTTATTAGCTAGAAGGAGCATAAACAGTCACAGACCACTGAGAAGACCTTGCAGAATGCCAAATGTTTTTAGCACTCTGTGTTTTGAGGTGGCAGTTCTTACACCAAAATTAGATAAAATCTTAATTTGGAATAAAATGAGTGGGCTAATTTTGAAAAGCAGTGTAGATCCCATATGCTACAAATAATTCTAGAATGTGTCACCAGAGAGCATACCTATCTTTGTAAATTATTGGTAGCTGTTTCCTTGGGATGCTGGGAGAAGTTTGCTAATGACTGCCGAGTCAAACTGGTGTAGCTTCTATTTCTTCATATAAATCACACAACTCCAGTAAACCGCCTATGGGGTTGGGCAAAAAAGAACAACTTGTACTCTGTAGGAGAGAGCAAGTTTCTTTTATCAAGGTGTTTTGACCCAGGAACAGAGAGATGAAAGAGAGAGAGGAAAAGCAGGGAGGGGATGGGAGGCAGAGACACATCCCGACTGGCAGGAGAGCAGCTGCTGTCCTCTTCCATTTGAGCTCCGTTTATCTAACTGGTCCTGGCAAAGCGTTTGGATAGCTTAGCATAAAGGAGAACAGCTTAGTTTCATTCCTGGGCGTGCTTTTGTTATTTTGTTAATTTCCTCTTAACTTTTACTGCCCATTATTGGGGTGATACTCTTAAGGGATGCAAATAGTTCACAGATTTTTTTCTTCAGCCTTTGGAAAAGTTTTGATTTGTGTTGAAATAGCCAGTGATGTCAGGGAACGTGTGTTAGACGGCATCATTGTCACAAAATATATTCTCATTTTTATGATTGGTCAGATTTTTATAACAACCTAATGAAACTGATACAAACAGATTTTAAGCACACTGTATATTACCTGCGCTGAAAAACAAAATCCTGATGCTTCTGTTGAAGTAACATAATGCCAGTCATGATTTCTTTCATAATTTGATTTCAGCTATTACCTTGCAAATAAATAAACTGTAGCATGACCCATGTAATTAATGAAACTTAATCCTTAAAGTACCAGTGATCATAGGCTGAGCTCATAAACTAAAAGCAAAAGCATATAATAAATTCTGGTAATGAGAACTTAATAGATATAAGAGTCAGAGATTGATTTATTCTGCTTTCTTTTTGTCCCCATGAGAAGGGTACCTGCTGAACTAAGGCATGAAAGAAATCTCTCTGTGTTGGGAAAACCGTTGTAATCTGTAACAAAGCTACCTTCAGGTCTGTTTCTATGGCAACAGGAGCATCAGACCAGCAAAGAATGGACCAGAAAGGAGATAAAAGCCTCTATAAAAATAGTTATAAAAAGGGTATGCATAGCTTTCACTGCTTTTGTTTCTTCTTTCTTTTTTTTTTTTAAAGTGAGGGGAAAAAAGCCCCAAACTTGGAGTTTTTTGAAACCTGGTTATTATGGTATTTAGGTTAGACCCTATTGTCACTGGAGGACTAGCAGAATAATAGCAAATGATTAACTTCGTGGACATTAGGAAGAGTTTATAAAAACCAAAATCTCAAATCTAAACTTACTAGAAGCAATATAATTTTTAAGGTTATTTTTATGTTACTCCTCTTAAAGAAGAATTTTCTGAATCTTAGGGTCTTCGTTCTTTTTTTATAAAAGTTATAATGAGATAGGAAATGATAGATCTTTGGTCTGCGAAGAGCCTTTTCTCCTATCCAACTAATTGCTTTATTATCATTAAATTTTCTTTTTGGTGTCTTAATTGCAAGTATGTGAATTGTAATTCACATGCTGGCAGTCCATGTGGTCAATATTCCTCTCTTTGTCATTGTGTTGCCAGAGATTGGGTAAGACCATGTGAAAAAGAATAAAAAAACCTTTTTCCTCCATCTTTCAAATGTTTTGCTGTGGTCATTCCGGTAGGAAAGGTGCCAACCCCAGCACCAATGAAAACACTGTGGAATTAGTGCGATACACATCTGAACTTGATGTTAATACTCTGATACTTCTTGAAAATGAAATCTGCTGATCTCTATTTTTAGCCAAGCCTACTTTTGTAATGGTTCTCTCATTGTTTCACAGTTTCAAATAAAAATTCTAGGTAAAAAATGGGATGCATATTTACCTGTTTTACTTGTATTGTTGAAGTCGGCAATCTTTATTTAGAAAAGAAGAAACCTGTTGAAAATACTCTAGCTGTAGTTTGGGTGCTTCACGTAGTCCTGATACATGGTTCTACAGGTGCTTTGCAATGCGTTGGTGTTTAGAAGTCAGACTTCAGGAGCTTTGAAAGCAAGCAAAAGAAGAGTCCCAAGTAAATTATTGTGCATAAATAACACAGCAAAACACTGTTGCTGTATTATTGAAAGAATTTGCTGTGTCATTTCTTTACAGAAATATGGTACCACTTTTTTATAGTTCTTATTTCTGGTAATGTCTTTGTTAAATGCTTAAAAAAAAAAAAGCATGATCACATTATTTCAAATGGGCATGACTAGTACTGTGACTTGGAAAATAGCTGGCAGGTGCAGTTAGTCTGATTTCTTGAAATGAAGAGCAAATCATGATTGTTTGACTGAATAGGGACTTCAGTGGGCATAAGGAAATGGTTGCTTTTAGTGTGTTGTCCTGGTTTGAGGTAAAACAGAACCAATTTTGTTCAGTAACTTTACTTTTTAGCTAGGCCTCTTCTATATAAGCTTCTGTATAAGCAGAGAGTTATAAAAATTCTCATATACCTTGTCCAAAAAGTAGGCTAAAAAGCAGCCTGACTGCAGTGATGAGGCTTGAGGGAGTTGGGAAGTCAGGCAGAAGAGTATATATAAAACCTATGTTATATAGGCCATACATATATACGTGTAGTGTTTGCAAAGATGATTCTTAGTTTCATTGTCACAGATTTTTTTCTAGAATAGTTTTCTGGAATTTTTTTTTTCCTAAAATCACTTGAAATCTGGGCTTATCCCAAATTATTGTTTTCTTCCTGAGAAAATTCTTTGCATTTAATTAAAGATAATTTGAGCCCTGCAATCCTAGCATGCAACAGGAAGAAGACCTGGCTATCTCTTCTTATAAATAGCTTTACAAAATCCTTCCTTCGTCAAAATCCACTTTGATTTTTCAAGGTCTCTATTAGTACCTACAGATTGACCTACTTACGAGTAAATGAGTCATGTTGTATTGTTAAATCTGAAGCCTAAAATCCTGTTCCTTAACACACATTAACGACGTTCCTTTTTTAACATACTAAAAAGCTCTTTACTTCACTTAATTAAAACAAGTAACCATTTTGCTAACCAGAGACTTTAATTTATGTGATTGTTCTCAAAGTTCATTCGTTTTGTCATGTTGACCTTGTTTCTACCAAGTGAAATTCGGTTCTCGGTGTTGAGATTTAATGAAGTCAGTACCCTGGTTTAATATTGGCGACTGGAATAAGGGAGTTGCACGCGCTCTGCTGCGTAGTGCTGACATCCTCCGCCGATGCGCCCGTAGCTCCCACACGGCTCTGGCCTCTGAAGGTGCAAGAGGAAGGAAAATGGTTTTGGAGAGGCAGAAGTGAAAAAGGTAGGATGACAGTGGAAAAAAATAAACAGTAGAAATGAAAGCAGTCCTGTAACTTTTAGGAGAAATGTATAATCCCTCAGAGTTTTGTTTAACATCTGTCACTTGTATCTTCATGTGCCAAGAGCATGATTGGACCATTCATGAAAATAAAAAGAACTGTGCAATCAACAGACTTTGTTCAATATTCCTGCATAAAGGGGATTTGCGATAAATAATATGAAAGACTTCAAGCACAAATGGCTTTATATTTAAACATGCTTAATTTAGAAACATGCCACCCAGAGGTAAAATTAAGAGAAGTAGAAATACACATCCATTTTTTTATTTGCTGGAAGCGCATTATAGAATGAGAGGGGTAGAAAATGTTCTGTTCTACCATTCCAGATTAATCCTTTGCTCTTATGTGAGAAGGTACAGCTGTTTACTGATCTTACAAGCTCAAATCAAATCAAAGTGTTTCCTGGTGCTTTGTATTTGGCAACAATAAACCCTCGGGTCAGATGAGGAGACTGCTTCTGCGCCAGAACGTATACCTCGACTACTCCAGGCATCCTACCTAGGAGCTACCTTTTTTGTCCAAATTAAGTCACTTTAGTGATATAACAGTCCAGAAATGACTGCTGTAATTAAAGTTTATTTTCAAGTAGTTCTCAAATGAATGAGGAAAGAAGTACCGGTGTAATTTTTTTCACATTAGCTGTCATTGCACTGCATTTTATTTTTTTACTCTTATCTACTCCTGTCACAGTAGTCCATTCACTCAGGTTCATTACTGCTTGTTTTGCCAATACTGTTGGGATATACTCCAAGAATTTGGGTTATTAGTCATCGCAGTAAAAGACCAATGCATCTTAATCAATACAAACTTCCAAAAATTAAACATTTCCTGATGTGGTTCATAATGATCACATTTAAAAATAAAGTTCCTCCTTAATAAGTAGAAGATATTTTGTCTTCTGAGTGTGTTGCGCATGAAGATATCTTTAACATGATAATTTTTTTTTAATTAACATTTTGGCAAAATTTGCTGTACTCTAAAGAGGATATGAAATTCTTCATCCATTCACACACATCTGACATACAGACACGCTTACTATTCATTTTACATCCTCATTAGTGTTTGTGTTCGCCAGCAGAGTCAACAGGAGCTGAAAGTAGGCCCTTGGTTCTTTTGAAAATTAAGCTAATAAATCATAAACACCTAATCTGGACGTGTGCAAGTGTGTTATATGCTGTTTAAAACAATAAGATATATGCTGTTTGCACTGGCTTTTTCTTATGCAGTTGCGTGCCTATTTGTGCATAAATATTATCACCATATATCATAAAGCATTTGTGGTAGCTATCTGTTTAAAAAGCATTATAGTTACACTAGTATCAGGGTGGCAGAAAACCTCAGTACTGCAAGTCGTATGGCTCAGCATACCAGTTTTAAGAAATTGCTTTATTTTTCAAGGGAAAACTCTGCATAAATGAGAGCTGCTCTGAACTGAACGGGCTAACAGCTGAGTTTTGTAAAATGTACTGAATGCAAAATACTGCTTTGGAAATCTTCATGGTAAAGACAAATTCAGGAAAAGATCTTAGAAACAGTGGGTTTCTAGGCATTTCTAACATTAGTACAGAATTTGCATCTAAGTCAGTGGGAGTCTTTTCAGTGCTTAATGAGCTGTGCTTGATTTACAAGCTTGGTATTTAAACTGTTTCTTTAACACAAAAATAAAGAGTATGGAAGATTGTAGCTATAATAAAAACTAAAAAGAGGCAAAATATGCTATGTTGCATCTATCCAGTTCAGAGCGCTTAGGAAAATGCTGATTATGTAGAAGCGTTCAGTGCATCTTCTACAAACTCACAGGCAGAAATACCTTTGGCTTAGGTGGCGGTGCACAGAACACACTCTGCTGCTGTAGTCACGATGTTGAATGATGCCTGTAAAATCAGATAAAAAATTTATAGTTCATTTAGTAGAAAATGGAATATGAAATGATGCCCTAGGTACGTGTGACCACCGTGATCTGTCGGTGACTACCTGCACAGGGTCACGATGATGAGCTGGCACTTGCTGCGAAGTTTGTTGAAGTAAATGTGCCCGTAGGCACCATGTCTTTTCCCGAAAATAGTGTTACACAGTCACCCCCATCTGTTTCTATAAGCTTTGCAGCTTTTATATACATTTTCCTCATTGTGATTAAAAGAGGTGGAGGTGTAAATAAGGCCAGTGGCAGGAAACTGTTGGTTCCAAAAACTTGCTAGAATAATAATGTAAAGAAGTAGACTAGGAAAAAATGTTTTAACTGGATTTCTCCAATCCCCCTGACCTTGTGCGAAATCATCCAAGCACAGCCAGTTTTTAAAAGTCTGTTAATGCTATTGTAACTTATAACAACTTAAAAGTGAAGTCTGTCAATAAAGGGAGAAAACTAATAGGTAGTAATCAAAAAACAAAGAAAAAAATTGAATTAAGTCCTTGCTAATGGTATTCCATAATTAGATCTCCTTAATGGATGGGTCGAATAGTCTATTTAATTGTAACTATAGTTTGTGGTAGAGTACTATGCCTTATTGTATTATGTCTCTATAATGAAAGAACCAGCATTACTTTTGTAATAAATACATTTTTCTCAAAATGCTCTCTTTTCTCAAATTTACTAGACATTTATTTATCACCTTGTGAAGATTTTCCATATTCTTTGTAACGGGACAGATCCTTTGATGGAAAGGGATATTGCACCAACGTTCTCACTTAGGCAGCAAGGTTTTTGGCCTTATGTATTTTCAAGTATATGCTTCTATTTAATGATTTATCCTGGGCTGGCATGCCTTATGTTGGGATGTTCTTTATCTACAGCCTAATTAAGCTAAATCATATACCGTCTGTGTCTAGTTCAATTAAAATGAATTGGACAGATTGACCTCCTTAATACTCTTCAAAGCATGTTATTAGTCTGTGCAGTCCCTTCAAGATAAATTGTCATCTCTTGAGACAATACTTGCTGTCTGCTTGAAAAAAGCTAGAAAAAAATACCAATCTGTGTAACTAAAATAATGTAAAATGTGTATCTTTCCACTTAGAAACTTTAAAAAGAAAGTAAAGAGTAAACCCCTGTGAAGTTACATCAGGTGCAAGCAGGAATGCAGCCACGTTACGACACCTGGGCAGCTCCTGCTGATAGTAACCTTCGGGTATACTTTAGGTTGCATTTCATTTTTGTATTTGGGTGTGCTACCCCAAGATCATATTCTGGTTTCAGCTTGTACCTGACTGTCTTCACAGCTCCTTTTTCTCCTTTGTCTCCGGATTCATTACATCCTCAATTTATCAACTTCCTCCTGTCTAGTTCAAAGGTACTTTCAGTCTGGGACTCTGCATATTTGTTTCTCTGAAAATCTAATGAAAGTTTCTAACGAGGTTTGTGGTTTAGGATTTGTTGTCTTTGACTACTAAGCACACACTTCTTTAATTTGCATTCTTCCTCAACTTTCCTCCTTTTAGGTCTTTGCTTTTTGGGTGGGTTTTGTTTTTTGTTTTTTTTTTTTCCTAACTAGTGTTCATTTTCTTGTTCCATAGCTGTGCCTCCCCTTCCCCTCTTTCCATGGGGCTCCCACACAGAATCACAGAATGGTTTGGGTTGGAAGGGACCCTAAAGACCATCTAGTTCCAACCCCCTGCCATGGGCAAGGACGCCTCCTACTAGACCAGGTTGCTCAAAGCCTCATCTCCAACCTGGCCACCTTCTGCTCTGACCCTTTTCCCATCCTTGGGTGTCACTATTGGAGCTGGTGTTTTGGCATGGGTGGCACTATGGTAATGACGATGGCATCGTCGTCTTCTCTGCTGCTCATGTGTTTCTCATGCTCAGAAGTTTGTTTTCTGAGCTCTTTGGGGAAGTGCGGGTCTCTTGTACTGGCTGTGAAAGCACCAGTTGTCTACAAACAAGAGGCAAGGGTGCTTTTAGTACACAGAGAGTGTTTTACTTAGCTAACAAATAAATAGATACAATGCTTCATATATCATGACTTGACAAATGTTCCATACTTAACGTGTAAAATGAGGAGATGTGAAAAATCTTTAATTATTTTTGCGTTTCCTATGTATGTTTTCAAATGAGAATTAATAGCGTTGAATTATTCTATTACATCTGTGCTTTAGGTAGCTTTTTAAATTTTAGGTCTATTTAAGAGATTTCTGGTCATCTCTTCTTGAATAGATAGCAAAAGATAAAATCAGTAAAGCATATGGACTGCTGATAAGTCTTTATGTCCCGTCTCCACTGACATTGACAATTGTACGTAATAGTTTTTTTCTTCTCTATGGTAAGGTAAACTATGATTTTTGATTCTGCTACTATTCTTAAAGGGATTTACTTGGCTGGACATTGATAGTGGTGTTTTCTTCAGTGGTTTTTTTGCTATCTTTAATTAATTATGCTTTTAACACAATAACTTAACCTTTTATTCCTCTCTCGAGCCCTGACTCTCCTTTCACATTAGGCGCCTGAGCAGGAACTCATCTTTAGTGCAAAGTCCCTATTTTTCCCATCTCTCTGCATGCAGATGGTGTTTCATTTCTTGCTGGAAGTAGTCTCTGCAGAAGAAGCTGCCAAAGTATCTTCATTAACAAGCTGGCAGAAATTTTGAGTGATTGACCACTTCAGATGATAACATCATTTTGTCTGGCGAATCTTGTAGATTTTTTAGTGGCCTTCAGAGTTTCTTTGTAGAGCGGGGGTGGGTGAACACAGCAGCATGCGACAGGTCGAGTCAACGAGAATGACTTTTTTGAGATTCTGCTAATTATATTGTTTATATTGTTTATATTGCAGGAGAGTGAATTAAAAAAATGGAAAAGACAGTGAAATGTACAACCAGTTTTTATTCTGCAGATTAATTTGTTGTCAATAACTGTCCAGCAGACTTAGAACACTGTCTGTCTTAAGCAAACAGTTCTTTACCAGCGTGGTTGAAGCTAAAGCACGTTGTGAACCGTGCTGCTTCACTGCCTTGGGTTTTCCTGTGGGATATTGCACTGCCCTGACCTTGCATAAACCTGCTGCATCCAGAATATCCTCAGTGATTACATCCTGAGATGCTGTGCCTGTACGGTAGTATTCCACAATTTTCTTTAAAACAGATTTAGTGATATTTTAAAAGAAATTTGATTATTCTGCAGAAAAGAAAAATGTTTATTTGTTTGTGATACAGAACAACAGAGAAGACTAATTTCTGCTGGCTCTTTGGGTGATTCAGTGACGGCTGACGGAGTAACTGTTAAGCACTTTGAGTTGAAGTTTGAGACTTAACTACAAAATTCATCATCCTGCAATAAAGAGGAAGATTTAATTTCATTGTCAATATGTAAGATGAAAATTTACTAAAGCTAGATGTTACTGTGAGTAAATTGAGTTTGAATTCATTAAGAACCTAGAAACAATCATCAAGTCAGTAATGCAACAGTAGCAAATGCAAAAGCAGACTTTTAATACTAGCACCGATTTTCTTGAGCTTGTTGCCTGCTTCTTACTGCTACCTACTTCTTTTCCACTTTTTACCCGATTTTGCAAGGAAACTGCATATGGCTTGTCAGGACACTTGATCCATCCTGCGGCTCAGTCTTTGTGACTTAAACCATGTTATACCAATTAATTCATCTGATGGCTTCTTTCTCCGGACTGTTTCCCCCCCACCCCGGTTAGAAATTCCGTCGTCTGATTTTGTGCTGAGGAATTCCCGATGCTCTTCAGCCCGTGGTCTGCTCCGAGCTGCTGCGGCACAGCCGGCACTAGGTGTTAGCATGACACTGAGCTTTCTCACAGCACCTCACAAGCCTTCAAGGCACTCCACAATCATCGGATCGCTCCATGTCCCTGCAAGATAAGGACCTCTTAACACAGATATTTTTACAAATTGGTAATTAGACACAGAGAAAATGAGTCCTGCCTGGATCATACAGCGAATGGGACAGAATTCTCATTCTCCAGACCCGAAACTTGTTCTGGACCCCCCTGTGTTGCAGAATGTGCGTGTCTGTAGCTGTCTGTGCCTTCAGAAAGCACTGTGAAAATAAATGGTGTTTGCTTCTCGTCCTCAGGAAATGTTTGTGAGGATGGGGCTTTTCCTTTTAGGGGAGAGGGAATTGGAGACTGGGAGAATAAGTTTTCTAATCAAGAAGAAACCGAATCCCTTCCTTAGTAAGGGCTCCATTTGGGTTATTATAGTGTGATATTTCAGGCATTTATTTTAAGGCCATGTGAGAAGATTGTACCTTTGAAAGACACTGAATATTTAAAATGAGTGTTCTAAGATGTTCTGAATTCTCGAGGGACAGATTAATAACTTCAAGCTAAAATATTGCAAAATAAGAAAGTTATATTCCAATGAGTTTTTTGCCTACTTAAAATAACTCAGCTGTGAAACTGGAAGTATGTGGTACTAAGTGTTCTTTGTTCAGAGTTTAAAAATAATTAAAAACCCCAGAGATCTGGAAGCAGATGTCTCTGCCTCAGGATTCATAAGGCCCCAACAATGGGAATATCTCATTGTCAGCATACTGATTTCATATTCGAGTGGCACCCATTTATTCACAGAAAAGTTTCTTTTTTCCCCTGGTTAAAGCATAGTTTTTAGAGATAGGGGGTTTGTGGTGGTGTTTTTAACTTGTTCTAGGTGCTTGGGCTAATCACTGTTCCAGTCCCTTCTCAGGTACAGAATCGGCACCTCAACCTTTGTGCCATAATGTTATTTTCCAAACATTAAAAAACCAGTGGAAATCATTTTAAGATCCGTCTTCCCGCCGCCCGCCCGGCACTGCCGGTGGCTCAGGGAGCTGGGCTGGCGACTGGCAGCGCTGGGAGAGCAGGACAGCAGCGAGAAATGGAGGTTCTCGCACGGGAGCGTGGAAGATGCCACCTGCCTGGAGTTACACGGGATACATGGAACGTTCACCCGCAGGCTGAGTATGCGTTAGGCTGCTGTGGGCTCTGAATGCACTAAAAATGATAATTGCCTAATATAATGTTGGGTTTTGCGCAGAAGGTGCCTGAGCCAAGCCCAGTACACACACTGGATGTGAACCAGGACACATACACGCTGTAGCATAGCAGGAAGAGCTTAGGAAACTGCTCTTCCCACACCCCGCCTCGCTGCGTGCCATTAGCGTGGCATTGCCAGTTCTCATGCTTGAATTTTACTGTCTTTTATTTCTCTTTTTTATTCATTTGTCCTATTTTTTCTCCAACAATTCTAATGCATTCAGTGACTCCGTACGGATATGCCCCTCTTTGAACTGAAGAGTTACATTTTTCAATCAATGTTGCCATTTTAACCTGCAGTTACAAAAATAAATTGCCATGTTATTGGATTGACTACTTATTCTAAACTCTTCATTCCATGGTGCTGTGGGCATGATACCCGAACCGGTAATATTTGAACACAAATATGTGCTTGATCGAAAAGCATTATAGAAAGCTTTAAGGTAAAGATTTGACATGAAATGTTTCTTTTTCGTTAACACTAGAATAATTAATACTTTCGTGTACTGTTTTTCGTCTGTGGCTTTTGTCATTCTTCATTTTTTAACCTGCAGTTTATGTAACAACAGTTATAATGGTATATGTTATTCTCCGGTGAGGAGGTTTTTAAACTCATAATCATAGTTAAGAAACATTCAGTATTCATATTTCAGGCATTATTTCAGTCTATATTCAGCATTTCTTTATTTAACAGAGAAAGCTTTGATTTAAAAAGCACCTACCTTATTCACGGTGTCTTTGATTAGACAGCCATGGGAATGTTGTCCTGTTGTTCTTAGTGTAGTTATTTAGTAGAGTCTTGAGGCAGGCTGAAAATAAACTATTATTTAATTGTGTTAAATTAGATATATGTAATTTTTTTCAGGGAAAGACTTGAGCGAATCTCAAAGAAAAGCAAATAGTTAGGCAGAAAGCAGTCTTCCCTGATCTTCTGGTTCAGATTTCTCTACTAGCCATAAAAAGCCATTCTGCACGTTGGATGACGAGGCTGGTGGAGACCCCAGGGCAAAGCTGGTCGTCTCCTCCGCTGGTTTTGTGGCTGGGGCATAGATGGGGGGCTCCTGCTGTCGTCTGCAGAGCTGGAAGTTGCCACTTTATCCTGGGCACAGCTCCGGTGGTTTTTAATCCAAAGGGGACCTGGGGACATGTCTTTTTTACCTACTGTTTATTTTTCGGAAAGAAGCTTTTTTGGGGGAATCGGCACTACATGTCCTAAAGGCTGTAGGTAGAGCACAAGTACATGTCTCGCTAAACGCACAGTATATTGACTTTATTTTATGCATTTGGCTTGATGTTTTGGGGGGCGAATAATTTTACAGAACGTGGATTGCTTATTCTCCATGCTACTTTGCATACGTTACTGGCTCAGTGGGTAACCTGCTTTCCAAACTCTTCCCAATTTAGGCTATCAAATACGTTATATAGGGTCCTGACATCGTTTAAAAAACCCAAAGTCCTGCAATGTTACGTATTTTAGGAGATACTAGGACATACCTGTACTAGATAGTGACTGTTGGGTCTGAAACCTAATATTCATTGGCAGACTAAAACGAAAGAATAAATGTTCAGGTCAAGAAGAAGGTTGAACTGCACCTAGAGCAGAAGTCATACATAAGTGGTATATATATCGACAGAGTAGCTGATAGTAAAAGGAAAAATGATAGGTTAAATGATTGGATAAAGTCACTCATACAATTTTAAATCTATACTTTATTAGCCTCTGCCACCATCCATAGATCGTGAGCACAGATGACTGTGATAGATCTGAAACGCTGGCCAGAAGATGGAGTGCAGTAACGTAGCCATGTCATATATAATATGAAGAAACAAGGGCACAGCTGCTGGACTTCCAGTTCATATCTCTCCATCACGCATACTGCCTGAATTTTTACTTTTGGAGCATGTGAGAATTGCTCTTCTTGCTGTGATTTGTTGGGTGAGGCTTCAGGTATTTTCTCTTTGGTATATAAAATGCAGTATAATACAAAAAGTAGTAATGAGAGAAGATAAAACCTGATGATGATATATGCATTTAGTCTGTGCAATAAGTGGCTCAGTGGTCTTAGTTGCATGGATAAATGTCATATTTGATCAAACCTGTTGTGATTCTTTCTCTTTTTCTCTTAGTTGTAGGTATTTACTAGTTGGCTGATAGACAGGATGGCCAGTTGCATAATGTAAAATCTCTGGACGATAGCTCAGTGCCTTCCAAGTGAAATTGTTTTGTTATCGATTAAAAAAGAAGGTGGGAGACCATTATTTTGCATGTTTTTAAAATTTATTTTTGGGATTCTAGAACAGCAGTTACTTGAAAAATCTTTAAAAAAAAACAAAAAAAAACAAAAAAAAACCAAACGCAAACCCTGGCTATTCCGGTATAGCTTCTGCTTAGAGAATCTGACATGGCATGTCAAAAAACAGGTTTGCTGTGACCTTTGAAACTGCCCAGATGACTCTGTAAGAAAGGCTTCCACTGGGTCTGGCATTAGCTAATAAGTTAACTGAATTGTGCTGGACTGAGTTGTGCTGTTTTCTGTAGGACCATATATTTTGGAGTATCAGGCTCAAAATTTACTCTATTTCAAAAGAACTTTTTGATAAAAAAACCATTATTACTGTGATAGTAAAGCATCTCTAAATGCATTAATACAGCTTTACAAATATCACATAATACAGGGATGAGAATGTTCCTCCCTCTGTATATGGAAAATGGTCTGGTTGTTTTGGGTGCTGCTATGTTATAAATAAAAATGCTGTATAAATGCAGCATAGAGCTGTGTTTATACTTTGTGTACTTAAACTTTTATTAAGCTGTGATAAAAGCTTTTCTTTTAATGTTGTATTGCTGTTGCAGAGTAGCCTCATTTGTTGTGCCTGACATGAAAGATGTAAAAAATAATAATAATAAAACAAGACCTTGCTCTGTCATGCTTAAAGTCGCCGTGGGAGTTGAATGGAATGAGACTTGATAAATTAATGATGCTAAGTGCTGAAGTAAAATGGAAAAGTGATGAATGTAAGTAGAGAGGTGCCAGTCTTTAATACTGTGATTGACGAGCCGGGCACATAGGTAATGGCAGAAACTGTGGGCAAGGATATAAAGCAATGAATGAATTTAAAGCAATTGGATGAATTCGGGACTAACAGGAACAGTGGTTAATAGAAACACATTTGTTTTAATCACTTTAAAAAAATATGTTTACTTTAGGGAAGATAATATGATTTTGTAAATATTTAACACATTATTATAATGGGTTTTTTTTCTTGTAACCATGTGTTATATTTTACTGCAAGTCTAATTTGACTTTTTCTAACTGACGTTTGTTTTGAATCTACATTTTTGTTTGAACTTGAACTAATATTATTTCTGGTTTTCAATTAATTTTTTCTTAAATAATACGTTTTTAGAGATTTCTGTGCCAGATGCAGTCAGTCGTGATCAGCTCTGAATTTTTTTCGCCTTGCTCATAGTAACCTAGGGGCACGTTGGTTAATGTTAAGTTGAAGCCTGTTGCAATGCTGCCTTTTGACTGGGGGGAGACCTAAGGCATGGCAATAAAGTAAATGGCATCAGTGCAGAAAAAGGCTGCCTGGTTTGGGATCTGAATTTGATTTTGCTTTGGTTGCATCTCGGAATAAGTCCACGTTGCAGAGGGTCCGACTCTTGCCTTGACCCCGTGCACACGGAGTAGGTAGAGTTGATGGCTGCTCTCGGCCACAGCAGAAATGATGAAATACGCAGTAGTGGTTGTTGCTGGTGTTTCCGGTATCAGATAAATTTGAAAGAACTTCTTGTTTTATAGACCTCATCTCCTTTGCGACTTGTCTTATAATTTTCGTGTAATGACAGGATGTTACAAATTGTGGGATCACTTTTTGAAGCGGGAGAGGTCCAAAGAGTAGCCTTTCAGTTCTCACCAACTGATTTGCAGAAAATGGTTAAACAGTTCATTCTCAGCAGCTTCAGCACAGCACTGCAGCTGGGCTCGAGCACCACTCGTGGGGCAGAACAGCTGGTTTTATAATGTACTGGTTTGTGTCTGATGGTCGAACTGAGGTTTGCCCTTCTCTAGGTTATGTGCCACGCAGTTTGTTTCTCTGGAATGAATCTGAAGGGTGGCAGATGCAAAGACCTGTATTGGCTTGAAAAAAATGTCAAATTACAAAAGCCCCTGCAAAGGCTGAGGCTGCTGTAGCAAACAAGTGCTTTGTCATTCTCCACTGCCACTGACTGTTACTAGCCATTATAGCTGGCCTTAAATCTCATCAGAGCACAATGTAAAGTGTTCGAACTAAAATCTGAGTGGAATTGGCTTTCAGGCATGATCTTAACTGAACATGAATATCCAGAATGCAAGAAAGAGGTTACGATGTTGGTTATATCTGAAAAAAAATAGTTTATTTTTGTACCAGGAATTGGGGTTTTTTTATTTGCACAACTCCTCCATGAATTTGGTGGACATGCCATAGATCTGATGAGGATTGCAGCAGCCGCCTGAGGCTTAGTCCTGTGTCTTCATACGTTCTGTCCCCTCCACTTCATGAAGTTTACGGATTTACTGCATGCCTCTTTTATCAACTGATACTTAATGTTAGTCTTGGATCAGACTACAGGACATCTTGCAGAGCACACAATCCGTGTACAGTGCGTTGAATAATATGCACAAAAATACTATGTCTGCTTGATGCAGTACATCTTTATCTGTTTGAACGGATAAAGCATTTAGTGTAAATCTGAAATTCATAAATTGATTTCTTTTTATCAAAAATCAAAGGCCCAGTGAAGAGCAATGTATGAAACATATTTTTCCCCAAGTATGAAATTCCTAATGTAACAGAAGCATTTGTGTTAGTATTAAGCAACTTCATGCTGTATATTGCCAGCTAATAACTTAGATTATGCACATTGTAAAAGTGTTGCCTGAAACCATTTGTTTTCTTTTAAATATGAAAGTTCATCTGGAGGACATCTATTATTGTCTCCTTGGGTTTGTTTCATTTAATGGTGAGGAGAGATTTTCTGTGCTGAAGTGAGTTTTCATAAGGACTCTTGGAAACATAATGTAATTTCTGGCTGCCAGTTTATAAATATTTGCTTTGCATTTAAGTTTTTCCATGTTTTGCACTTGAGGTAGTCTATTATGGAAGGATTTTTCTCCCCAGTTATTATATTTTCTTTCCTTTTCAACTAAAAACACCTTGAATTTCCTCCAGCTGCTTCTTGATAGGCTATGAATGGCTTAATTGTTGCCAAGGTGGCCACTGTAGAAGGAAAGATTTACATCTTACTGACAACGTTAATTTTCATGTGTTTCTACAGGCCCACAGCTTGACCAGTGCTAGTAAAACTGGTTTTCAAAGATTTATTTTTTTTTTCCTTTATTTGCTCCTCATGTCAGTCTTCTGCATGTTTATCCTACCGTATTTTTCTTTCAGCAGGATTAATACTGTGCAATTCCATTTGTACCTGGGATTAATTTTAATAATTGTTTTTGATGCAGCCTTACAAAGGCTTAGCTAGCAGTGCTAGAAAAAGCCTATGTTAATCTATATACTGGGATTACTAAGGAGGACCGGTTTCTTTTCTTCTTCTTGTCAAGCATTACATTACTTGCAGATGAGGAAAAATGCACTTACGCTGCTGTCACACATGACAAGCAATTTTCGTAGATGCCTGCTTTGTAATCCCTGACTAAACATTGCGCTGTAATACCTTTTCTGAATACAACTTAAGATCTTTCCAATTTTTTTAGTTCCTCCATAGTCGCATCGATCTGTAGAGCTCCTAGCTAAAGGCTGTGTTTAAGTGGTACAGACGCAATGAGCAGACAAGTGTCCAGCATGACTTGCCGCGTGCTGGGAAATTAATTACAGTTGTAATCATTGCAGGGACTCCCAGTACGCGGGTTTTGACTGAATTCTGTAAAACCAGGGTAGAGCCAAAATGGCACATTTTTTTCTCTTCCGTTAGAAGTATGAAAACAAGCTATTTATTTGTCTATTGCTCTTGGATATACATTTTCTGTATAAAATGGAACTGGTGGTACTCAGGAGGACGAACTTTAAAAATGATGGATGACACCCATAGCATCGTTTAGGACACCATTCATTTGCACTGGCTGGGAGATTCCATGGCAAAGAGAAAGAGGAAAGAGAAGTGTATGCGGAAGAGTCTTACTTGGCCTGTAAATTCAAGAACTGATAAAGCTGAGACAGTTGGTGTCATAGGATGGTTTGAAAGTTTGACCTTGGTTTGTTAGTTTATGTTACCAATTACATGGAGGACAGAATATTTATAGAGGTTCACAACGTCTAGTGTAGGAATATACTGCGATGCTTTCTACAGCTACGAAAGCTTCATAGTCGGAGGCTTCACTAAAGAATGTTCTTACCCACAAGTGATTTCTGAGAAATAAAAAGTAGGAGTCTGAAGTCGGCTTCCCTTCGTTGGAAGTACTCTGCCAGCAAAACGCTTCTGTGCAGGCTTTCTTCCAAATGAAAAGCCTTCAGCGTAATCTGGGAAGCTCCTTTGCCATCAACAGCCTTGAGAAAAACACTCTCATTAAAGAAGGAGAAGGAAAAATGCTTATTACTGAAACTTGTGCCCATGGAACGGTCTCAGGATGGGCATACTCGAAATATCTAGCTGGGAGATGATGTTGCAGTGGTACTAAATGGTTTGGTGAGGCCTTTCTGTATTTCCGTGATTTTTTTTTTTTTTGCTTTGAACAGTGCAGAGTTAATTGCCAGATATTAAATATTTATAGATGATATTATTATTCATCGCTAAATGACTTTTCCTGATGCTGCAGAGCAGTTGAGACTCATTCAGCCTTAGGAGGACAGGGGAGATGGCAGCTGTGAGGAAATCCTTCTTTCAGGGCTTCCAGCGCCGGAGCTCACCCTTCTTCCACTGCGATTACAGCAGTCCTTATTGCCTTCAGATTTTTTCTTAGCAAACCTCAAAAGGGTCAAATTCTACCCAAGGAGTAGGAGATTTGTGTTGATGATTCTTTTTTTTTAATCTAAGTGTGCTCTCAACTGTGGTCACAATGAAGCACTTTTCTCCCCAAATAGTAGCATCGAGTTTTGGGTTTAAATCACAAATAGCGCTGCCAAATGTCAGAGAATCAAGAGGCTGTGCTAAAAACCTGTCATTCTTTCAGGGGTTTATTGTGCGCTGTTAACTCTACCTTCAAGTTTCGGTATTGTTTTCTGGGTTTTTAATCAGTCAGTAACGAAATTGCAACTCCTACACTGCTGTGGAAAAATGTTATGGACCAGACAGCTTGGCTGTGATCTCTGCCAGTGTAAGGTCAGGATTTGAGTACAAAAGCTATTGTCAGAGCATCTTGCACATTCAGTCTCAGCTGCCTTTTTATAGGTTTTTTTTACTTTACTCAGAGGAGTAGGATTAGTGACTTTTTCAAAAGAGAAGATACCGACTTTGCTATAGAAAAGATACCGAATGCTCTATAAATACTAACGAGTCTAATGTCTCTGTATTCCTTGGTCTGCAAAATTTGATGTGCTTGAATTACTTGTCTGAAGAAGGGTTATTTAGACATATGGAAAAACATCTGTTCGAGGCATAAATAAATAGCGTTTCAGTGGTTATACAATATAAAAGACCATTCAAGGTCTCTCCCCCTTAGTTGCTACCGTGATACGATTCTGGCTGTGGTTTCTTGAAAGCAGCATTTTTCACATTGAGGTGTAGATTTTGAGGTAAACATGTTTGAATTGAACCCTTCAGTCATTAATGGAATGTGTATGTACAATCATTCCCTGGGATTTTTGGCTCTGGAGAATAAAATTCTGCCCGTGTTGTGAAATATCTGCCGAGTTCGTAGGTACTAACTTCCCTACTTCTGAAGAGAGAGAGCTGAGATGAAGAACAAAAACGAGACTGTATGTCTAAATTATGCATATTTTACCCTCCTTCCTGCCCTTTTTTTTTTGTGATTAACCAATGTATAAAATATCAGGCAAAAATGAATTATTCAGTGAGTAACTTTGAAGACGATTTGCTCTGGTGTTTCAAATTTCTGTCTCTCTGTCATAAAATTTGTCAAATGAGGAGCGGTAGGACACCCCACAAGTTCTTCTATGAGGAATTTGCTCAGTCATGAAGTTCTACCTGATCTTGAACCAAAAGCGTCTCAGACAAAAATCACTATTTCTGATTTTGTGCATGATCAGCACAGTTTTGCCATTATACCAAAATAGAGGCGTAATTTTGTAATGGACAGAAAAATTTTAAAATGCATTTATTAGCATGTATGTGATTATTTTAAAATGTAGGTTTTTAGAAAAAGGAATAGGATGTCTTTCTTTACAAATTACAGAAATGCAAGTATATTGTTGGCCTTGCATTTAAATGAGCTGCTAAGCTGTGATATAAGGAACTGGATAAAGGGATGACAAATGTAAACTTCTTGCCCTGTGGCATTTGTCGTGGCTGCAGGGCTTCTTTGCAACCCTGAGTTTACTCCTACATGTGCCTTCCCACAGCTGTTGAGCTTCGTCCTGCCAGCTTTTCTGGAGTGAGAGGCCACGGATCAAGTCCTGGGTTGCAGTATTTTGTGTGTTGAGTGGTTGTGGTATTTGTGATGTGGGGGTCTGTGATGAAAGGGACATGTAGAAGTTAGCATTTCAGTTAAAAACCTTGTAAACTCAGTCGAGAATACGGAAAGCTCTTCCAAAGGACAACTGAGAGCACGAGAGAGGAATCTTTTACTGTAAAGATGCCTAAAGTTAAGTGTGAATACTCTCCCTGATGATCAAAACAGCCCTCTTCAAACTCTTTAGTATTAAAAGTAAGGACAAAGTATTTAGAACCTTTTAAAATGACACATGCCTGTCATCTCTAAAAAACCTTTGGTGATTGTAATTGCTCCCTGTGCCGTCTGATTTTCCTGAATGGTTCCTCTTGGATCCCTTTCTTCAGGAAGACAGAATCCTCTCTTCTTTCAGGAAGATCAAATGTGCCTTTTCTAAAAACTCTGCTGCTGAAACATCAATGCAAGATTCCAGTGAAGTTCGTCAAAAAAAAAAAAAGAAAAAGGTGTACGTGGCCGAACTTAACCTGAAGTCAAGGTGACAGAGAGATGCAGAGCTGTAGGGTGTGTGGTACCCTGGGACAGACAAACTGCTCTCTGGATTTCCTTCCCACGGTTCGGGAAACACCCTCCTGCAGTACTCGGCTTCCATAAACAAATCTGTACACGAGTTCGTGGGCTTGGCTTCAGATTTTGAACCATATGTTGATGTATATGGATATTCCATCTTCCTGTTCGGTAGCAATGCGTCCAGACATACGGATGTCTGGACTTGGAAGTACACGGAAGTGTACAGATGCGCTGGGGGAGGTGGGAGGGAGACGAGGTGCTATGCGGATACGTGGGTCAGGGCTTAGTGAGAACGTGTAGGGTGCGCGTTTATAAATCGGTGGGTTCTTCCGGTAGCATTCACCATTTCAGAGGGGAAAACACAGTTCTGCAGCGTGAGGAGGAGTGGGAAATAGACACTGGTTGTTATTCGGGGCCTCGCGTACTGAAGTAGCTCAGAGGCAGGAGCAGTGGCTTCGCAGGCTGCATTCATTACCTGCGTTCATGGCTCCCCTGCTGCTTTACTCTGAGATTTTTTGGCAAATCAGCTCATCTTTATGTGCTCAAATCTATCACTTTATAGTTGTAAAGACCTTCATTTAAACCACATTACACAAAACTAACCGAGGGCCGTTTGGCTTTACAAATAAAATCTTGAGTTTGTTTCCTTTTTGCTGTTGTCAGTGGTCAAGAAGTTTGGGATCAGAAAGATGCTTTCTTAAGACTTAATATGCTAAATATTATCTCGACTTATGGCTGTGATGGCTTCTGAAAGAGCATTTGGAGTCATCCCCATTTTTCCCTGCCTTGATGCCGATTACTTCTGGGATAAATGTGTGTCGCTTTCCTGTATGAATAGCGTTCAAGCTACGACAGATGTTGAATTGTTTGACCTGAAACCTCTGCACTCAGGGTCGCTGCTTCTACAGAGAAAGCAGGGCATTTCAGGTGAGGTCTTGTCAGCCTTTATCTCATTTCATCTTCCGTTTAAGTGAATGAAAGAAGAATAGCATAAGCTCCAGCTGAGGATAATCAGGGGGGGAAATTTTAAGTCGTATTATATGTAGCATGAGCAAGTTGGCCAATAATGAAATTTTCAAAAACTGATGAGAAGTTGTTGTACACAAATATATTAATGTAAAATAATTGTCATACAGCCTGATGTCGCACAATGCAATGACGATGACAACATTGCCTGTTGGTGTGAAGTCCTTTATCACGTTAATGATGCGCTGTACCTGGCCACGTGTCAGCTCCGTTGGAAAGCACAGAAACTACTTGTAATATTAAACAGTTCAGCATATTGTACCTCTCAAGAAGTAGCAATACCTTTCTGTACAGCGGGAATTTGTTTTAATTGCTTCTTCCATCTGATCAATATTGAACTATATATTATAAAATGTATTCAAGGTGTAAAGGATACTTAGTGTTGAAAAGTGCAGATGTTCAACAACTAAATAAATTAACAGATAATAAAATTAATAAATTAGTTCTTTTGGCAAGGCATATACAGCTGTGCCTCTGTCTTTCTAGTACTCCTTTTGAATCCAACTCCCTGGATTCAGTCTTAATTCGATCTTGAAATGATTTATATACTGTAATGTTATGTTGAGTTGTATCTGAAACAAAATCTTGCTCCATTTCTTCCTAGCCATGAATCAGTTTCCGACAGGATCTTTTGTTTATGCACTTTCTGTAATTATACTGCAGTTTCTTCATTAAAAAAGAATGGTGAAAAAATAGCCAGTAAACACCAAGTCCCTTCCGAATTTAACTGTCTTTATAGTAATTAGGAAATTACAACCCCCTGTGAGTACAGTCATGCAGATGATCTTTCTCCATTTGCCAACTCAATCAGCCCTATTCTATACAAGAAGAACATGAACAAAAAGGCAGCAGTCAAAATCAGTTGATTCAATGACCACCTGTTTCTTTTAATTAAAAATAATGATTTAGTGTGAATTCCAAGAGGGAACTGAAAAAACTGCCTTTAAATCATTTTTGAACTGTAGTCAAGTTGTCTTCCTCTATACAAGTATAGAGAAGGAAATAGTTTTGTTTGTGTACCTTCTTAACTCTCTTCAGACTAATAAAGAATAGAAGTAGTCTTAGTGATGGGAAAAGAGATTTTTGTGGTTATTTTTGCCTGGAGTTCTTCTACACAAGAACTATTTCTTCTACAGAACTTGAGAATCAGTCTTCATTCCTGAATGTAGTTCCAGCCTGTGCATTCATGGATGGATGGGCTGTACTTTGGACTTGCCATACTGCAGCTGCGTTGGGCTGTGCTTGCCTGGGTCCGCACGCAGCACAGCAGCGTCTGCACGGCGCTCTGCTGTCTGTACGCCTGAGCTCAGGGCTCTCCTACCTCCGGTATCGCAGAAATCTGTCACGAAACGAGCCTGCCTCTTCTTTTCTCCATTGCATCCTTGCTGTACAGTCTCAAAGGCTAATTTACCTAGATTTTATTAGCTGTATTTTCGCTTAGTCTTCGTTTCCGTATCCCACCACTACCTTTGTTATGTAGAGTTGACTGCAACGCTGTTCATGCTCGTAACACCGAGTATGTTAAAGTCAGCGAGTGGTTTCCCATCCTGCAGATGTCAGTGGAATGAATGCTTTCTCCGAGTTATTCCTTAGAGTCACTCCAAACAGCGAAACTCCAAATTCTGCCTGGAGGTAGGATTCCTGGAAAGAGTCAGAGTATGATTTCTTCCCAAGTGGGAAAGCATGGTTATGTCATTCCTCTCCTTCTGCATTGCAGGAAGGGGCTCTTGGTAGCTATATGCCAACCGCTGGAGGAATTTTTTTGGGTGCTTGGCAGACAGATGTGGAGCTCTATGGAGTCTTGCAGCTGGGGAGGAGTAACCCCGTGAACCACTGCAAAAGCCAACTGATCTGGAGTTGGTCCTGCTTTGAGCCAGGGGTTGGGCTCGGTGGTCTCCAGAGGTCCCCGCAACCTCAGCCCTTCTGTGATTCTGTGATATTTTTGTCTCTTCAGGCAATAGAAGTTCTTATTATTTTTTACTGTCCTTTACTGAAAGCAACAAAACTTTTCTACACTGCAGCTCTGAGAGAGGAAATATCAAACAAGCTTTAAGCATTTGTACATTTTGTAATAAAAAGTGATATGATCTTTATATCGCTGACTTCATTACATTACTAAATCATTCCCGAGAGTCTCAAATTCTCTTTGCTTTCCCTTTCCCATGTACGCAGCCTCATTCGCTCAGGAGAGAACAAAGCCGGTGACCAGTTAAACGATGACTTCTTGCTGTTTCTTGCTTCTGGGCTCTGATCACAGAAGCCGTATTTTAAGCCCTGGAAGTTCTTTCCAGTAGAAGCATCTGTCTCCTTGGCTCTCGCAGCTCCTCAAGCTTGAAGCTGCTTTCTCAACTTAAGATACCATGCAAATCACCGGCATTGTTGTTATCTCAATAGGAAAATAAATAGCAAACAGAAGAAAGTCGCTCAAACAGACACGGTGTCTGAACGGGGTCTTAGGTACTGTAGTGGCTGTTCGGGAGCTGTTTAGAAAAGCTGGAGTCTGAAGACTTTCATAAGTGAAATGGAAGTTTCCCCGAGGACAGCGTGGGATGAATGTGGGATTTGGCTCCATACAGAGAAAAACATGCTAGGTTCTTCTTAAATATGTTTTATTAACTTGGTATTCGCTTGAGGAAGTTAAAGCTATTTTGACTAAAATATATGTGGTACAAATTGCAACGGTTTCATTGATCTGTTAGAGCAGCGTTCCTTATGATCCATATTTCAAAGATGTGGGATTCAGTGTTTCTGTCACAGTAGGAAATGTTTAAAGGTTGTGTATTAATGTGGGGAAAACAGACCTGTCAGTCTTCCAGGGCTTTTCTGTTGCTAAAGAGGAACAGTGATCTCTTATCTCTTCGAACGATTTGTATATGGTTTTGCATATATTTAATACACTGTCTCCCCTTCTGTTTCCGATAGAAATTCAAACAGATAATACCACAATTTATGCCTCCGACATTCAGGAATTTTATCTTTTTTTTTATCTAAGTAATTTGGGATGTTTCAAGCTTACTTTTCCTTTACACCTTTTAAACTAGTAAATAAATTGGTTTGTAAGTGTTTGGTTGGGGATGAAGAAGAATCCTGTGGTTCCGTCATGGAGGTAGGAAGTGGAAAACTGGGTAAATTTGCATTTATTTACACAAAATTGTTCTTTGTTGTTGTAGGCCCTGATACAACCTTAGGACCTTACGGGTCATCTGCTGCAGAACTCCTTTAAGTTATTTTTGGAACAGAAAATAAAATCTTCCGTTTCTCCCAAAATATTTTTACACTTGCATTTTTGCATTTTCTGCTTCTTAACGGTCACAAAAATAGCAGTTCAGATATAGAAAAAAACCTTTCACCAACCATCCGCAGTTTAAAAAAAAAAAAAAATTAATCTTATATCCTGCCTAACGCCTCGTTAACGTGTGTGTTGGTATTAATGACTGAAAACAGACATTTTTCCCCCCACCTTGATCACGAGTACAGGCTCCGGCACCGACAGATCTGCTTCCAGTGTTGACTTAAATTCCTTCCAAAAATCACACCAGTTCCCGTTGCGTCACCTGGAAGATGCCGAATTAAAGGCGATATGGATATAGTTTCGGAGGTTTTGGTCTTAGATAGGTGGGTCTGGTGACACAGTTACTGATACTATCAAGTGGCATACTGTGAAAGGACTTCAGCAACTAATTACACCATGCTGCTTCGTGTAGAACATCTCCGCTGATGCAACCTCACGTGAGGTGTGGTTTGTGTGTTTTATACTTAAAAGCAAAGTGATGATTTAATGCCTGCAAAATTATAGTCGGTTCAGTGTTGCTATCAAGGGGAATAAAATCCTAATCAAAAGGGAGCTTTTAGAAAGAATTCAGAAATATAATGCTCATAAGCTGTTCTGCAATGTGTTAAAGCACAGTTTGACGTGCTGCTGGTTAACCATGCGCTTTCAATTATTGCACACCCCCGTCTTTGAGCCAGAAAAATTACGGAATGATTTCTCGCAGGGGGGTGCTTTCCATTGCTGTTCAATAAAGGAAATGGATTCATTTGTGCTAAACAAAGAAAAAAGGCAGGAATGGTGGCAATACTGCTGCAGGGGGGCAAAACCTCGTCAACGGCAGTGCCTAGGTTGAAAACCGTGTGGGTTTGGTGAGATGCCTCCGCGTTCTTCTGCTTCCCTCTGCTGGAGTGCGGCCGGATTCCGGCCCGTCCTTGGAGCAAATCCGAACCCCTTTTAGCAGAGCCAGAGCTCTCTCTCTGGGCAGGTCACTTCTGCAGACTCATCTCTTTATTTTTTAAAGGTTTCTCCTCTGTTTTCGGTTTTCTTTCAATAGGTCCACATAGCGCAAGTCCGTGTACAGCAGCACAGATCTCCAGGCCAGTGCGATTCGAGGCTGCCTGCCTCTGAATAAGCACGTCTCAGCTTTGAGACTAATGACTAATATTTTGATTTTTTCGGAGCTGTATGGGGCGTAGATGCCCAGTTGCCGTTCATCTTTATAGGGATGCTGCGCCCTTGTAGGTCGTTACAGGCTCAGAAACTCCAGTCTGTTCTACTGCAGTCGAATTGCAGAGCAGTGGCTAGATTTCTGCCAATTTAAAGGTTTTTCAAAGACAAATATTTAAATGTCTGTGATATCGATTGCCCAGAGTTTCCTTTCCCATTTAATTATATTATATTGCATTCAGTTGTACTTATAAAAATGGGGGATTGTCTTAATAATAGCAGAGAATTCACTTTTTAGCATGAAAATAACATGAATTTTAATAAAGCGTATAATTCATCACTGCTTAACAAGTCCTTTCCCATTGCTTTCCCATTGCCACTTTCCCCCTTCATAATTTTGATGGGTTTTGGAAACAGAAGTGGGTTTTCCCTTTAGAGTTTCACAATTAATCTATGCCAAGTTTAGTGCAAAGTTCAGTTCTCTTGCAAATAGCAGCCATTATTTGGCAGTTCATCTGTCATATCCTGGCTTGGCTCCCTGTGTTTACTATGAAATATGACTGCCAGCTATGCTTTGGGAGTTATTGAAAGTTTACATTGATTAAAAGGGGATATTTGAAGAAAATTTACAGGAGCTTACCTCTAACTCGGTAGTTTACCTCTAGCTAAAAAATACCAAAGGCGATGCTATTTCCTCAATAACACGTATAAGTCACTTAATGCATATTTAACTTTGGGAAGTATTTATTAAACTCTATAATTGCTGTTAATAATATAACTAATTAGTGCTGTCAATGTAGTAATTATTACTAGTATAGTTACTTAAAGTGTAAACTATAGATTCAAGGGTAGTTCTAAGTGCGTGAGAAGCCTGTGATAAGGTAGGGAATAAGGTAAAAAGGTTTTGGCATCTCTGGGGGGTGTGTAGAGATCTCTTGGCTTTCTCTGCGTGTTCTCAGACTTGCTGGCAAAATAACAAAGTTTTGTATACTTCAATTTACCAAAAATTAAAAAATGCATAGGATTGAAACAGCAAATAGGATTGAATACTGATGAAGAGTGCACTCTCTTATTTTTAGCTTTTAAATATATTTTTAGGTTCTTCTATTTAGTTCTATTAAAGGGATTTTAAAAGAGAGATTTCCTACATGCAAAGTTTCCATTTGGGGAGTGGGTTTGGTACTGTTTTCCTGTGTCCTCTTTTTTTATGCTCTGCCTAGAATGAGGAACTTCATGTGTACATATAGAATAATAACTAATAATAGTCAGAACATACTTGCTGCTCTTTAAAAAAAATCAGTGCATATTGAATTGTTAATCTGAAACATCACACAGTAGGCATTTTCACACAATGACAGAAAACTAACATGTATTATAGAAAGTAAATGATGATGCAAATTATATACATCGAGGCATGCAGGACCAACTTCAAAGTTTGCTCCAACTTGATTTATTTATTCATGGGCCTGCTTTTATTGCATTGTTCCGTAAGAATGCTTTGGCTGGTATTTTGTGGTTACGTGCGGGCAGGCGCAGGAGCGTTCAGTGCTGCTTTGCAGTGAGTGCCGTAGAGTTGTCCTTACATGTCACAACGTTTTGAAGCCACACGCACACCCCTGCTTAACTTAATTGCCACGTATATTCCATGGATTGGAATGGAATTATTTGGTAGTGATACATAATTTCAGTATTATATACAGGTTCCGTGTATTGAGTAGACATTCACTATAATAGTTTCCCATAGTTCTTTCCCCTCTATATCATTACTTTATCCTCATAAATACCACTTACGTCAGATATTAAATGCAACTTTAAAAATCTGTTTATTCAATGTCATTCTTTGAAGCTGTGGGTTTTGTCCTTCTCGGCAACAGATGTGCTTACCAAAGTAATGTTTAAGTGTATATATTTATAAGGCAACAAATCCCCTTATGTCTCCTAAACAAAACAATTTAAGGAAGAATTAGCTTTGAAAATGTGTTTTAAATTGTTTGGAAGGCATATAGTCAGAGTCGATCCATCAGATAACCCTTTAGTGAAGCAATGTTCCCATGACCCCGCACCGCAAGACCCCTTGGCTATATCTTTAATAAATAACGAAACAGATGTTCTCCGGAGCATTGGATGTCATTCCATTTAGGTTAACTGTGTTTGCAAAATAAATATGGTTGTTAGCAGCTTGCATTTGGTATCTCAGGCTGTATAACAAACAGAACTATTGAAATAGTCTCAATTTGAACTCTTAACGTAAAGTCTTCACTCGTTATCCTGGACACTATATAATTTCTATCTGTGCAGTGAGAACTAGGGGTTATAGATTCATCATAAAACTTAGAATCAGTACCAAAAAAAATTCACACAGAGTGCTTACCAAAACAGAAAAAAAACCTTTGCAAAGTGTAGTATGGCAAAATACTAAATTTTGAAGGCAAAATTTTGCCTTCTCGTAGTCATATTTTTATGGTAATTACTGTTTGAAGTTCCCACATTTCTTGAATTTCTTGAGAAAGCACTTATACTAGGGAAATCTTTTATTTTTCAAGAAAGAGTTAGCAGGTTTTCCATTTTGTATAGCACGCTGTACTTTGCTTTTGATTTTTTTGAAAGCTTTTATTGGCAAGTGCAAGCTGAAAAGTTAGTTTATTGTTTAAGACAATTTAATAATTCTTATCTAATATAAAGATACATTAATATAAAATGTAAACAGAAGAAAAATGTTTTGATGCCTCATTTTGCAGTTGTGTTTTTGTTAAGGATGTTTTAATGCATGAAAGACCTGGCATTTCATAATTTCCGTGGTCCTTCTGTAAAGAATGGTAGCAAGAATCGATTTCAAGCCCCAATGGATGTTTTTTAGTGGAAGAATTACTGCTTTTCCCAACTTCTGATCAAGACTGTGCAGTGATAGTTTTGACTAAAATACAGTTGGGGCTGGAAGTGGTCATAAATGATAGAAACTACAGGTGGTGGGCACACAAGTATAGGGCTAGCACGCCGTTTAGTTTGGCAATGTGCATCCCCAACAGGCTGGGGCACGTGAAGTTCTGTGGCTACGTATATGTGGAATGAACCTGACGTGGGTCAAGAGGGATTTCTTCCTTTTATATGAATGTTCTTGGTTTTCCAAAGGGGATCTCTACCCCTAGAGAAACAGCAAATGTGTTTGGGAGCGTCGTACGTTTAAGTGATTTGGGTGTATTCCCTTTCACTGGTCCTAAATCAGAAACTATTTCCAAGCTGCTGGTGGCCTTAAAATGTCCTCACTGTAAGTTCCTCTGTTCGAAAATCAGATGGGAATAGCGGTCTCTGTAAAATATTCACGACGTGCCAAGTTGGACTTTGTTTGCTTTCATTTACAATAACACAGATTATAAATTTGCAGCATTTCAGGATGATCCTGTCTTGAAGATCCTGATTTTACAGTCACTTGACTGCATTTCAGATTAGCCCCTTAACCCTTACTTCCCTCCTCTCCTGCTGTATTTTGTGTCATCGTTTCAGAACGGTGATGCTAACATGCTGTAAACAAGCAGACGCCGTATGACACGTTAGCCACGGGCTGAATGCCGTCCCTACGCCTTCTGTGTATGTACAGTCAGTAAAGGGAAATTCTGGTGCAGGTGAATCACAGGAACAAGCCTGCGTTCCCTGAGCTGACATACTCTTCCTTACAACACCAAAGCAAAGGAAAATTAGGAACCGAGGCCGATGTACCTGCACTGACGTAGGTACCGCCATAAGGGCTGTGAATAAGCTACGTGCTGGCGTATATTTTTCTGTAGCGTGAGTTGGAAAGCTGGAAAGTTTTTGTTAGTATTTGGAAGTAATATATTAAAGGTGTGTCAATCTTATTTTTTTTTATGACTTGAGAATCTCTTTCTGGTTTTTCCTTCAGGATCCTAGAAGCAAGCACAAATTTAAGATCCACACATACGGGAGCCCGACCTTTTGTGACCATTGTGGGTCGCTGCTTTACGGGCTTCTGCACCAAGGGATGAAATGTGACAGTAAGTGAAGTTTTTCTTACGTTACCAACAGGGTATTTTAGAAAGTAAGTGGAAACACTGGGTAACAGCTTCTTAATTTCTTTTCTGTGGAAAATACCATTTCAAATGTCAGCTATTTATAGTACTGTTATATTTCAAGTGGCTATTTCAGTGCTATAATAATATACCAATGAAAATCACCTCTGTTGCTGAGAACACGATGTATTGAGTTTGACGTGGCCGAAGAGCCTTTGCCATGGCAGCTTTGAGGAAGGCTGGTTTGGGACTGGTCAGGTGGACACACTGTTGAAAACTGAAATGTCAGTTTGGTCGGTAGCCAAGGTCCAGTATTTTCCTTGCATTTCATTTGTCTTGGAAGTCTCCTGCTAGAAAATCTAATGATCAATGTAAACCTAACTCCCTTCCTTGCTAATGCTGGCACGAACACTCTGGTTTCTTAGTCGTATTCCCAGCAAGTCTTTATTCCATCTTCGCTTTTTTCCCCTCGCACTTCATTAATGGTGTCTTTAGGTTTCTGACGTAGATTATGTTATTCTTTGTTTAATTCACTGTCTACAAAAAGTATTGTAAGATGGAAACTAGCCATCTTGTTCAATTGAAAAACATGCAGCTGTAATCTGAAAGTCTTGCCAACCGTTAAGCGTGGTAATCTTAACTTTCACTTTGCTCAGTGTTGGCAGTGTAATCATATTGTTAGCTTCTCATCGCTGTCTGAACCACTTCTATATCCACAGCCTGTGATATGAACGTTCATAAGCAATGCGTAATAAACGTCCCAAGCCTCTGCGGCATGGATCACACGGAGAAAAGAGGAAGGATTTATCTGAAAGCTGAAGTCACTGGTGACAAACTGGAAGTAACAGGTAAACAACTCATTTTGGAATTTTGCAGGTTTTATAAGTATACTATATACACTGTGGGTTTATGTACCTTGGTCAAATCTTTGTGCATTAAAACCAGTGACACAGTATTTCCCTTCAGAAGCGTGAGGATTTCATTCACCATGTACTTGAATCAAGAAACTATGAACTGGTGTTCATAGAAATAAACAGCTGTAGTAATACCTTTAAAAACTCAGGAATATTAATTAGAAAATCACTGTAATGCCAATTTTTTGTGGAGAAAGCAGCCCAGTAGGATAGCTGGCTCTTCAGGAAGTTAGCCATCATCTTCAGAACACAAGAAATACTCCAAACGTTCATCAGCTGAGGAGTTGTTTCCTGCATTTCGGAGTATTTAATAAACAAAGGCAACTTGGATTCAATCCCAAATATTACTCCCAGTGAGTTATAAAATAAAAAATAAATAAATTACCACATTCTGTAAGGTTAAGGCTACTGAGTTGGGGAGGAGGCAGAGAGAGGAAGGAAAGAGAGGGTGGCAGTTCATTTCCTTGGAAGTGTTTCTCCAAGGACTTATGAGTAAGCTTTGGTTGTGCACACACACGCGCACACTCACACACCCTCACCGACCCATTCCAAGTCTGAAGTTGCAGAAAAAAATCTGGAAAATTTATTTTGCAAGTTGAAGAACTGTTTTGTCCCCCTAAATAGCCATGTAATAGGTTGTTTAACTCCAACAGAACTTCCTTGCGCTGTGTTAGAGAGTGGAGTTTATCGCTCAGGATCTGCATAAGAATTTGTATTTATGGCATGTGGTGTTTGTTCTGTATGTGCTTGCTGTTTTAGCTGGGGCCAACTAATAATTAGTGTATCTGATATACAAAGTGTAAAGTTGGTAGTGAAGTTTATTGTTGATTTTTCCTTTCTGTTGGACAGAAATATGCAAAAAATGTTCTTTGCCAATCAGATTGCAGTGCAGTTACTCAAAGGGAGAGCACGGGGCAGGAATTGGGATGGACAGAAGTGAAATAAGGGAAGGAATAACAGAAAATTTTGTTCATGGTCGGTTTTGTTATAGGTAGAGGCAAGTCTGTAAAGCAAATTAAATTCTAAAAGAAAGTGCCAATTTTTTATGGCTCAAAACTTTAAGGATGTCTCAAATATGTGCTGTAGTAACTAGAACCAAAATAAGTATGATATAACGTAGGAAATGGAGTAGAAGACACTTGTAAAACACAAATTATCAAAAGCTTTTGCCTCAGGAGAGCGAGTTGGTTAGTGTGTCATCACAGGTGACCAACACTGCTTCTTCAGTGAAGAAAACCTAAAGGCAACAAATCTTCATGCATCGCATTCGATGTACACTGATAGTCTGTAACGTTGGTGCTGCCAGAAACTGAATTCAGTGTCCGCACTACAGAACAAGAACAGGGTACGATGCTGTTATCGGTGCCTGTTTGGTGTTGCAAAACGGAATCAAATTCGAGGGCAAAGTTACAGTAGGACAAAGTAGGAGGTTTCTAAGACCATCTCACCTTCTGCATTTGTTCCTTGGTGTAGTTGTTGGCAACCCGTGGATGTCCAGTGGTGTGCATTGCTTCAGCGGTGCTCAGTGGAAAGGCCAAGAGGATGTTCCTTCCACCTCTGTGCTTCTTCTTTGGGGAATGGGTCTCAGTAGAGGCCGTACTCCTTGTAGTCAACATAATGGAAATCAGACCGTCACACGGAATTTTCACAGCTTATAACCAGCAAACTTCCCTCCTGTCGCTGTATTTGTTCATGGCTTTGTTCTCTCTAAATCCGAATACCTCCATATTCTCCTGTCAAACCTTGTAAAATGCATTGAAAAGGAGAAGTATGATAAAATTTAGTTAGGATCAGAACGGATCCCAAGTGATACTTAATTGGAGCTTAACTTTTCAAATAGCTTCCTGTCGACGTAGGAGGGGTAAATTTGTCCAAGGTACTGTCATTACCAGAAAGGTGGTTTCACTAAGTAGTGAAGCATTTCAGAGATGGTGATGCAGGTTCTAAAAGTAATTGTACCATGAGAGAGAATGGATTTGAAAATCATCCAAGTGACAAAATTTAATATTTGCATTATTCTAGGCCGCTTTGCAGCAAAGTTCTTAAATACGGCTTAAACTTCTGACATGATGCACATAATTTGACAAGTAATGTATGCATATTTTCTGATGATTCAGCAGGTTTATAATCCTTTTAGGGACAAAAACACTTGTCACAAGTCTTTCTGCTACCAAGGCACTACAAAACAATTACACAAATAGGTATTCTTTTAGTTCCCAGTTTTATTTGAAAAGGTCTTGCCTGAAATACGAATATGGTAAAAGTTTTACAGATGTTTTGTAGGTTTTCTTCATAAGCTCTTTTTGGTGTGCGTGTGCTTGGCAAATGCGGTTACTTTTGTGTTTATAAATAAAACATTTCAATCCGACAATCAAGTAGGTTTCTGGACAACAAGAAGGATGTTTACTATAAACTAATTAGGTATATAACAGTTATGGTGCTGTTAAGTTGTTTTCGTTGAGGCTTGTCAGCGTTTCCAGATTTCTTTAAATAAAAATGACAGTTGGCCTGAAATTAAGCTTGCCTTTTTTTTTTTTTTTTAAATAAAAACTACTATACAGACTAGAGCCCAGACCAGATGAAGTTTCAGATTCCTTTTGTGCATGTTTAACTGAAAAGGAAATTAGCAACGATGGACGTATTGCTATGCAAAAATTTCAAACTTCATTTCTCCGAGTATGGCATTGCTTCTAAAATATTTATTGACAAAACCTTTGTTAGAATATACGGTTCCCAGAGCGGCCAAGCATGATACCACTGCCTTAAGCGTCGGGAAAGGAGGTGAATTAAATGTCCAGGAGGTTTAGGAACAGCAGGAAAAATAATCAATGATCGGCTGTTTGGTTTGAGCCTTTGCTTGAACCTTTTTCAAAGGAATTGCTCTGTAGGTGTTGAACTCCTTCAGCTGTATTCCTTAATATCTCTGCTCTGCATCCTGTTTTGGTTGTTAATTAGTTCCTGCTGATTCTTTTGTAGCCAAACGTTTGTGCTGCTAAATGGAGACCTGCCACTCTGGTTGGCATCTTGCAGATGCCTTCGATGGGCAGCGCGGCCATCCCGGCCCCAGCCAGGGTAGCCCACCGAGGAGGCAGCACGCCCGATGACGACTGCGAGATACAGTCGTTTGGGGAACACTGTTTAGTACGTTGCAGTTTGTCTGTACTGCTGCGTAATTGCTTTGAGGGTTTTGTGGTGGCTTTTGTTTCCAAAAAAGGCCACAGTACACGCTCGCTTACTAAGTGTTTTCCCGATAAAATACTGTAAATAGGACTGGGGTTTTTTTCCCAGTAAATACTAGGAAAGAAGCAAGGCAGCCAGATGGAGTTGGCCAGGGGTTCACTCGGATTATCTAAAATATCTAAGTACTTTGGCAGGTTTTGTAATGAACTAATGGTGGGAATGATGCAGTCCTCTGTGTAAACATACTTAATTCCGATTTGCTAGGTTGGATCTTCAGTCTGGATGCTTAAAGGTAGACATACAGTCTTTTCTGTGCGAATACTAGAGACTCTGCAACTCTTTTTCCCAAATAAGTAGGAATTTGGTGCTGGTATACGTTGCCAAAACCTTGCCATCTTCCCACTGCTAGTCACTATGCCACATTCAGTGCTCATTTGTGTTGCAGTTCTTACATATCAATGGTTTATTTTATAGCTACTAGCTTGAGAGTTGCCTTGCTTATTAATAATTTATTGCACTTGCAGTAAATCAACTTGGTAGTTTTCTTTTTATAGGAGCTGTCTTAAATTGCTTTTTTTCTGAAATCACTGACTTCATGACCCTTTCATAGGTTGGACTGACTTGAAGATTCTGCTTTTATGCATAGTAAAACAGGTTTTGCTATTCTTATTCTATGCTTTTTGCACTGAATTTTCTTCCTCCTGACATACATTAAAAGTTTTGTCACTCTTACTTTTACTTGTTGACCCATCTTATAATTTGGGGCTCTTCTGAGTGAGTTTGTAGGTGGCTGAATCACAGTTTTGATTTATTTTATTTCTGAATTATTTTTATAGTGAGCAAACAATAACCTTTGTGAGAAAAGAACCCCATCTGGTGCGCTGACGTATAAAAAGCTGCCACAGTATTGGGATCCTAAACTGTGACCCATCAGTTGCTGGGAGCTGGATTTGACAGCAGCTGACAATGAAGAGCTGCCCTCCCGACCCAGGCGCCAAATTAGAGGCAGGGTGTTACCCACTCGCTGTCAGCTAATGCACCCTGCTGTTACATAAATGTTATTAAAATATATATATACACACAGCCTAGAGTTTTCAAGGGGTTTAAGTGTATTTTCATTAGCTGAAAGAATACAGAAAATGTGGGTTTCTTCTTCAGCGATGCTTCTGTTATTTAAAAGCGGAGGAAACCTGGCAGTGATCTCTGCGGAGGTTGGGAGCACGTAACAGGCTCTGCAACAATAACCTCCCTTGGAGTTCTGCGCTCCCCACCGTATGTTTTTCAAATTATTTATGAATGTATGAATGCTGAGCCGCCCTGTGGCACTGCATATCAATGCCTTGTCGCACTGCTTGCTGTGGGCAGCTGGGTTCCGAGCCTCTGCCCAAACCAGCTTGAGAGACAAACTGGAGAATTTGGGCACATTTGTAGGTTCTCATAAAAATCGTTTCCTTAAAAGACCCCGCCACAAACGCACTCTAATAATTTTATTTATGATTATCTAGGTCAATATTAGTGTGTGGTTTTGTTAGCGTTAATTTCATTATATTCTGCAACTAATTTTAGAAGGGAACATACGTGAATATTCTGGCTATTTGACCAGCTTTTAGTACCAAATACCTATAAAGTGATCCCAAATAATTACTTGCATGTGGGAGGCATTCTTAATGTCTCAAAGAATGTGAATCACATGTTTTATCTCGCTAATATCTTCTCTCTTCTCTGGCATTCCCAGAATCTGCAGGGTTGCTGCCTTGTGTGCAGAAAGAGCTGTGCCTTTGACAAATGCCAAACCCAGTAGCAACTGAACGCTCCCCATTTCATTCACCGAATTAACTGTACCGTGAAGAAACAGGCAATGCATAGTATGTAGAAGAAACATTAGTTTTTCATAAATGGCCATCTGCATGCATATAACAAATTTTAACTAAAATACTCTATATATAGATGTAAGAATATAAACAGATAAGAATTAGAAATTTAATAGTCTGAATCCCTTTTCAAATGATCTGATACATCTTGTGTTAAGACTTACGTTCTATTAAGTAGCTGTCCTACCCAGTAGTACGTATTTTTTTATGATGATAATTTTTATAAAGGTAATCTTATTTTACAAGTAAAATACAGTTGCTCTTATGAGATTTCCAGTTGAAATTGAAACCGGAGAACCTATTGCAGGCACAAGTATTTAGTAAGGAGCGGTAGAGATGATGGTACATTTTTTATTAGTAGGAGAGGCTGTCTTAATAAATACAGAGGAATAAAGTGTCGTGCAACATTGGTTGGTGTTTCAGCTTGTTCTGGGAAGGAAATCAATCATCTCTTCCTTGTGTGTAAATCACCTGTGAAGTGCAGGCGTTCCAGTAGTTGACACGCGTTAGGTTGCCATCTCCCAGGAGTCAGGAAAAGGGGTGTAATGAGTCGGCACCCACCTCGGGAGGGATATTAAATTTTTGTTGGGCAGGGGTGTAGTTATGGAATATGGAAAAGTCGCATATCAGAAAGGCCTTTTAGTGGCTGAAAACTGTATAGAAATTGGAAATTGTCTGAAATGCGGGATTTGTTTTGGAGCCAGTTGTACGTGTGAGTCACAACCAGCTCCAGCGTTCAGTGAGAGTTGTAATGAAATCTTACCGTAAATCTTTAATGAACGCGGAGCAGCTTTGGATTTTGCATATAGAGAGTACACATACACAACTTGGAAGAAAGACTATTTTCAGTAATAGGTGAATCTTTTAAACTGTGATTAATGGGAGCGCGGTAAGGGACTGGGGAGAAAGTTCCTTGGCTGGGAATACAAGAACTTCCGTCACTCTCCCAAGTCATCTGTAAACTGGGCAGATCACTGGGATCCGTACCAGAATCTTCTTCAGGAAGTAATGAGACTTAGGGCATAATTGACTAATGCTTTATTGTGGGAAGACAGAAACTTTACAATGTATTGGAGCTGACAGAGGTCTCCCTTTTCTTTCGTTTTGCCGGATAGCTTGCCAGGCGAGACCATTTGAGACTTGAAGCCTCTTCTAAAAGCAGCTATTTGCATGCTGTTGAGAGCTTTCTGCTCATTTAAGTTGCCTGTAGGGAGTAAAAGATTGGCAAGAAATGGTTGCTGTGATTAGTAAACTGTTTTATTATCAACATTTGGGAATTCAGGAAAAAGGGAGCTGTGACTCACTTGAAAAGGAACTGAGTAAACTCATGCTGCTAATAATTCAGCTTTGTTATAGGGACAGAAACATTTATTTACTCATTCCCGTGACTAAATGTATTTGGTGGTATCACAAATAGTTATAAATCCGTAACTGCATATGGGTGGCAACTTTTGACTTATACAGGCTCGTGGAAAAAGTTCTGGTTTTGTCATCAGCTCTCTGAATTCCTCAAAATTCTGCCTGAATTTCTTCTTTTTACATAAAATGTCAGTTGTTCTCTGCCAGCCCACTCTGTCTTATTTAGATGTTTATTTAAAGTATGAATACCTAAGAACCAGCTCTGTATTTGCTTATGTCTTTGTACTATTCTTGGAAAAGTGGGCGGCCCCATTTTAGGCATGGCTTCTGGATAGATACTGCTGGATTGTAAGTAGCACATAATGGAACATCCGTAGGACAGCCATCAAATAGTCAACATTTGCTGCTGACTAAACATTTATGATCTCTTCTTCATTAAGAATGAGGAGGAGAATGGTACACTTTTTTCCCCATGGAAAGTTGACAACTAATTCTGGTTTTTAGAAGGAAAACCTGGGCAAGCTTGGATTTGTTAGAAACTTCAATACGGACTTCTCTTCGCTGTCTTTTCATCTGTGTGCAGCCTCAGTCCCCGTTAAGAGTGTAATCTGGACAAAATGTTAGGAAATACAGCTTGTACCAGCTGCTTTGCTCGGTATGCAGGGGTCATTATCGTGCTTAATAGTTCTGACAGAAAGCTGGCAAGTAGTATTTTAGGTTTCTGTCCAAGTTACGCTCCAAGGGATGCTGAAATGTATCTCATTTCAACCATCTATAAATTAGAGTAGCATCTCTATCACAGTGTTGAGTTTGATTAACTAATAATTATAAAGCAGTATGAGTTTGCCTACTATCATTACAGCTATAGCAGAATGCAGCCACAGTAGGTTGGTTTATTTTCTTGGTGTTATTTTTCATTTAACTTTTTGTGTTTCAGCCACACACACAAGAGAGAGTGCCTTTGGTGGGGAGGGGAAATCTCTTCTTCTTGTCAATCATCTCATGGAAACCTGACCCATGCTGTTAAAAATAGGGTGCCCTTAAAGAGGTGGACCACTTAGATGCTAATTCTTTGTAAGCACTATTTAGCACAAGTATCATCATGCTGTTTCCTCAAGAAAAGAAGTGCTAAGTCAGTTGAAGAAAGATGTGTAAGGGTACTAATTATGCAGACAGAAGTACCAATGGGCCAGATATCTTAAACCAAGGAGTGAGATAATGACTTCTCTGGCAGCCTGTATTTAGTATATGTTGCATCTTTCCTTCCCAATTCATCTTTGAGCTTCTCTTTTTATTGTATTTACAGCGCTTTTTTCTTTTTCTGCGTTTGCTGCAAAAGGAAGCAGCAGTCTTACACAGGAGGCCGTGTCCTCCTGCTGTCAGGGTTGTTTTCTAGGCTCGGCAGCAGGTATCAGGGCTAATCAGTGCTGGCTTTCTCCAGGGAGCCCCCCATGGCAGAGCCTCCAGGAATGGCTCTGCATCCACCCAGCCAATTTCTCAAAACTCTGCTTGGTTTCACACTGAGTGTTTCCAGGTAAAATTTAGACATAAAGCATCAGCCTGAAGACACCATGTTAAAATTAAGCAATTTTGTTCAAGGAATTTTCATGAAAAACTTACTAGTGTGTGTTTCTGGGAAGCAGTAGAACTTGTAGAGAGTTCTGCTTCTCACTTACACCAAACTACGGTATAGAATAAAAATCAAAAAGTGGATTTTGAAGTAATAGTTCGTGTGCCAAACCTGGCAGTGCAGACATAAGTGCCATGCAGAAGACAACCCAAAAAAAAACCCCAAAAAACCCAAAACAAAAATCAAACCAACCAACTATAGAATGAGAGAGCGAGCAATTTGCATTGAAGGCTGTCACTTCATCCTTCACTTACTTTATGGTTCTTAGTCCCTTTGGAATTGTTAAGTATTTAACTGAAATTCCTGCGTCAGCAGGGGAGTTGGACTAGATGATCTCTAGAGGTCCCTTCCAACTCTAAAAATTCCATGATTCTGTGAAATAAGTTATTTCACCTTGATGTTATTCCTCAGAAGTATTTGAAGATCAGTTTCAGTGTGCTAAATTTTAAAGGGGGCTGGGGGGGATATCATGGATTGAAAACAGAAATGGTTTTCCAGCTGACCACTGGGTGCGGAGACCCTGAAAGGGCGAACTCAGAGTAAATGACAGCAGAGACAATTTCTCTGTGCTGAAAGCTGTCATTTCATAACGGCAAAGCCTTGTCAGCTTTATACAGGGATTGGGGAAAACTGCAGATGAAATGCTCTGCAAGAAAGACTTGTTTCTGTTCTGTTCTTTTAAAGTACGATGTATTTTTTCTGGTACAATTATTTGAGTAAAATAGTTAGTGAATACATTTTATTTTAAAATTTTCGCCCATGAGCATTTTCTAGCTCTCATTTTAAAAATACAAATTTAAGAAACATAACTTAGTCCGTATCAACTCTTGGTTCAAATTAATGAACTTTCCAGCCATGATCTAATTTCAATAATTAATTTACATCAGGGTATCTGTTCTGCATGAGAATTATCTTGACAAATAAACTAGTGTGTTCCAAATAAGTAGCCTGCATTCCTGTACTCTACCTTCTTTCTACAGCTGTTTTAACGTACCAGTTATATCTGGTATTTCTCTCTTCCAGCTTGTTGTACCACACCTAATACTCTTTCATTAAATAAACAGAGCAGGTCAAACTGTTTGAAATTATGTGTTTTCTGTGGCAGTGGCTGTTTTTTCCCCCAGAAAAATTTCCCTCTACAGCTTGAATCAAATGGGTAAGTAGTAGATTTACACTAAAGCGCTACTTAGCAGTTACGTCGTTTGGAAGAACGCAATTATTGTGAACACTAAAACACTCTCCATCGTGTAAAAGCAAAATGTCAACCCAGAGCGAGTTACGTCAGCTTGTGAATACACCGGGTGTACAGGAAACGGAACAGAACCGTTCCATGGTTTGGTAAATCACCTTCAGGGCTGTGTTATCCTGGGGGTATTGGCAGCACCTCAATCTCTCATATCACGGGCCTTAAGTAAAGCACAGCAGTACCTGTCCTGTGCCATCTCCTCCTGTCTTATGGAAGCACTCGTGTACGGTTGTCAGTCCACCACAGCCCTGCCTTTATTTCTAAAGGGAGAACAAAGGATGTTTTGAAAAGATGTACTTCAGCTGGTTTACACGTCATTAGACTGTTGCCCGAAAACTGCCCTCTTCTTATTCTATAAATAATGAGAGTAAACAACCATTATAAAATATCCCTGTTGCTTGGATGCCTTTCAACCTCCATGCTGGGAAATAACAGGTTGAACTCCTGGGAAGGTCTGTAATTTTTGTTTGTAACACAAAAATGCCATTTAAATCTGGGGGAAAAGGAGGAGAGTGCCTTGAGCAAAGAGTAACTATCCGTTGCTGAAGATCCTGACAACTTTTTTTTTCTTTTTTTTGTACTCTGAAGTTCAAATTTTTGGAGGAAATGTTTTCCATCAAGAAATATTAGGCGACTTAAGGGTTGATCTTTCCTAAATTTCTTTTCAGATTTCTTCAGTTGGGTAAATAAATTAAAAAAACCCCTTCTGCTGCTGACACTGTGAAAACAGTAGCTGAGGGCACCGTCATTCTGGGATGGTATCTCCAGTGACTCACTCTTAAATGCTGTCCTTCCTCCATAGCCTAAGAACCGTGTCACCCTTAAAGCTTCTTGTGATTCTCCTTCCAGGAGCAATTCTAATCTTAAGCTATGAATCTTACAAAGGAATTCCTGAATGAAAGCTGTTTCCTCTCCAAAACAAGCCTAGAGGATTGCTGCTCCCACTAGGTTTTGAGATGCCTGATTGTGAGCTTTCAATTCCCCATCCCAACTTGGTCAGTTCATCGCAGCACAGCCGGTTTGGGCAGGACGGAGTTTCACACCACGAGGAGGATTCACCTCTTCTTGTGAGGTTCAGCAGAAGCTGACGGCTGAGTGCCGTTAACACAGAATAAAACCTTACGTGTCCTTTAAAGGTTACACGGGCGTTATGCTGGTCCCTGCGGGAGGGAGGGAAGTGCAGTCTTTGCTCATCCATTGAATACTCCACTCCCCTGCGGTGACTTCTGAACTGCTTAACGAACCCCACAGCTCCACTCCAGCCAGGCTGAAACCCAAAAGCTACTGAACCCCCAAGAAATGCTGTCATAACCCACCGCTGCCTGCCGGCCCTGTGCTACGTCGGGATGTGGCCTTGCGGGGAATGGCACCCCATGCAGATTGCTGACTACTCTTGTCTCTCTCTTTGGGGATCAGTAGCAACACAAGATATATTAACTCACTTGATGCCTTCTTTTGACATTGTAAAAATAGAAGCTACATTAACATTTTTGTGAAGCTGAAGTTAAGCTTGTCTTCTCTGCGCTTTTACTTTGGTTGCTGTCATGACATAATGCTTTCAGTGATTCCATCTGACAACTAATGAACCACAAATCCGAGGGAGGTTTAGTGTTAGGTATCTTCCAGTGACAGGTGTATCAAATAACCTATCTTCTGAAATCTATTGTGATCTGGCTATCGCCCTTGTAGTATTTGGCTCATAGTCCTGCGGTGGTGTAACCTAAGACTGGTGAGTAAATAAAAGCACCAAGAATTGCTATCCGCTTAACAATTTATAGTGGTGGATTTGGACATTTAATCATTCCATTGCAGGAAAAGAGCTGCCTGGAAGCTGCACGTCATTTGTGAATTGCTCTTCTCTCCTGTCAGTTCTCTCTACCGTTCTTATAAATATTGCTAAGTGCATCCTTACTTTACAACAGCTAGTTTCTTCCATGCCAAGTCTGACAAGTGCGTTTCATGTCTTATTTGTTTTATTTTTCAGCTTGTTGCAGTAACTCTAGTTTGACGTTACTGCTTTCTTAATGGTGATTTGTAATCCCATCCAAATTAGCTATGTTTTATATTGACAGTGCGAGAAGCAAAAAACCTAATTCCCATGGATCCAAATGGACTTTCAGATCCTTATGTTAAACTGAAGCTCATCCCAGATCCTAAGAATGAAAGTAAACAGAAAACAAAAACCATCCGTTCTACTCTGAACCCAGACTGGAATGAGTCATTCACGTTGTAAGTTTAACGCCTTTTAGTATAGTGTCTTTGTATGTATTGCATCATTTATTTCAGTGTTGCATTGAAAACTGCTCTGTTTCTCTCCTTTTTAGTAAATTAAAACCTACAGACAAAGATCGACGGTTATCCGTAGAGGTCTGGGACTGGGATCGAACAACCAGAAACGATTTCATGGGATCTCTTTCATTTGGGGTGTCAGAGCTTATGAAAATGCCAGCCAGTGGATGGTAAGTTTCTGAAAAGAGAGAAGGAGAGAATATATCACAAAAAGTTTGAAAGCGGTATTTTTCTTAAATAGAATGTACCTTTTTTGGAGCTTTTCACTGTATCTTGTGCTATAAATTCACTGAAAATGCAGCTAAACCTAGGAAACATAGGCTATATATAACAAAGAAGGATAACAAAAGGAATGCTTTTCTTTTGTGGTGTTCATGAAACTTCTGCTGGAGCCAGGCACTGCTGCAAACTCAATTCTGTGTACATAGTCTTGTGATACGAATTTTATTTTTATCTCAAATATGATATATTCATTACTAAGCATATCATGTTATATATAGCTCTGCAAATTCAAAGCACATGCTACTGATTTTAAAAATGCCATCTCGTTACCTACCAAGCTACAGGTAAAATTCATCACATCTTCTCAAAAAGTATATCTCGTCCAAGATAATTGTTTGGGGCTATGGAAGCACTGGAGATGAAGGTTTTTCAGGGTTGGTATCTCCCATCAGATCACAGCACGGGCGGGATGAATTTCCTTGTCCATTAAACTGCCTTGGCACATACTTTGGGATTAAAGATCTAATTTTAGGTTAACTATATTCTGTTTCTGAGTTTGCTTTATATTTTTGAAAGCAGTTCTTTACATACCTGAGACATTGATACAAACCACACAAAAACACCTAAATCAGATTTTAAATCTAACAGGAATATAACTGTGAAGCCACCATTTTTTCTCAAATGTTCCACAGGTACAAGCTGCTGAATCAAGAAGAAGGTGAATATTACAATGTTCCAATTCCAGATGCTGACGAAGATGGAAATGCAGAACTCCGACAGAAGTTTGAGGTGAGGATTAAACACAAATGGGTGCGACTATATATGGTATACGTTTTTCACTTTGTCACAAAAATTGCCTGTTAAAAAGTTTCTGTTGCCTGCGACAGCCATATGTACCTTTGGGTTTCTTGAAGATCGAATCAAGTGGTTTAATTCAGTAGTGGTATCATTTTTCTGACAGTTCAGCTTCTCTGCTATGACACTTACAAGTTGGTATTTTAAAACCTTTGATGTCAAGTATATGTAATCACTTCAGTGTCTTTTAATAGTTGCTGCAAAATCTGCCAACCGTTATCACTAGCATCAATAATATTTGACAAATTAATTTCTTGGAAACAACAGTATTTTAATACTTAGAATGTTTCACACTAAATGTGGGGGGTTTTTAAAGAAAATATTTATAATGTTAATTACTGATTATTTGGAGCCTCAAAATCTTTGTAGAAGGTTGTAATCTGAAATTCTGGTATTTTTAACGTTGGTGTGGAGGTTTTTAAGGCTAAGAGGTATTGCTGGTTGTGTACAGAAAAGAAACACTGAGGAACCGTGACGCTTTCTGCAGAGTCTTCCTGCCTTCTGTGGTGCAGATTGGAGTGGTCGGTAGTCAGGAGCGTGGTCTCACCATGCCGTGCCGAGGAGTTGTTTCTTAATGAACGGACTTAGCCAGCAATTCTGCCCCTTCTGACAGCTACAGCCGGTATTATAGCAAAATACTTTCTGGTCATTAAACCCAGCAACAGGAAAGGTGTAGTTGGGGAGGGAGGTGCTGTGTTAATGGCTGTACTGGATTCAGCTCACCTGACTTGACTGCTCTTTCCAGCTGCGTATGCAATATTGAATTTGAAATATTCCAATCTACAGTATTGTTTTCTCTTTTCTGGTGGAACATTTACAACTTTAGTCTAGCTGTTTATCCAGAAAGTAATTAATGTACCTGTTGTGCATAAAGAAACACGCCTGTTCCTTTCAACCTGAAATGGCAATTTTTTATGTTCACCATCAGGCAGAATTCTACATTGTTATTATAAAAGATGGGTTAACCCAAGAAAGTGAGGAAAAACGACATATGTTCAACTTTCAAGAAAGAAAAAGAAAAGGTGCATCAATTTCTTCTGAACGCATTTGGATCAGCCACCGTACTTTTGTCTGCAGCATGAACTTTTCGTTACACATTTGAGAAGTATTTGAATCTCCATTTCATTTTCCTTTCTTTACAATTGTGATCTGACCAGTGTGATTCCATTTTGCCGCACTAGGTCATTTTCTATTCAAGATCATATTTACTCTTTAGTCTCCCTAGAAAGAATACTGTTAAAAGTAATTCTTTTCACTCCTTCCATTTCTCGGTGCAGTATGCAGAGGCTGGAATTGGGTGGATATGTGTATCTTGGTGACATAGGTATGGATATCTACCTGCTTTTTGTCAGGACAGAGACACCACTTTTTAGAGTCACTAAAATTATCTATTTTAAAATGTCGGTTATTATATGCAGTTTGTTTGCATATTGAATTTACAGTCTCTTAGGGTTTTTTCTTAAGCCTACTGTGAATACATCGGTTGCAGAATGAACAGGCAGGGTTTATCTGTGTCCTGCAATGAAGCGGTGGAGAAATCCCGAGAGGTTGTGTCCTGTAAAGCTACTGGACTGGGTCCCAGACAGAGCAGCTTCACATAGGGTCAGCTCTGCCTCAGAAATAATTAGTCTGTCTCAGAGTCTAATTAGTTCAGCCTCAGCACTGGGTATTTGAGGCTTTCCCTGTTCTGGAGGTAGCCTGGTTGATGCTATTTTAGTGGTCTGAATTAATCAAGGAAAGGGAATAGGTTTTCAGTAAACACAGTGTCGCCAGGAATATCGTTTACAGAGTTGCATAATGAACAGTTTTAAAACTTAGTGACAATATATGGGAATACTGGTGGCCGAACAAAATGTGTAATTATAACTAGACCACGGCTAGTATAATGCAGTATTACACGGTAAAGAATTTAGGGTCAACCTCTTACTCTCTCCCAAAGTTCAGCACTGTGAGAAGGAACAGAGGGAAGCAGCTCCCACCAAGTAATGTTCTTACTTGGTTTCGAGGGGAATTACTGTGATACAGAAAAATTAACAGCACAGATGTCTGAATGGTGGTATTTAACTTATTAGCTATTCTGGTATGGCACATAAGTGGTGCTGACTCTGATCATCTTTTGCGTTACTTTTCTTATCGTTTATATCTTGGCTTACACAGTCATTTTATTTTAGGTACCCTACGCTAAGGAACAAGTAGATAGCACTGAGAAATATGCTGCTATTTGTGATCTAATGACATCATCTAAATAAATATTTCCACTGTTCTGAAATCAGCTTTGAAACCATACAGGAAGAAGATTGCAGATCTTGACTGCCGTTTTACGAGGGGAGCGTATCTGTCGGGAAGATTAAGACTACAGATAGACCGAGAGGTCATACTGGGCTGTCTTCTCGTTTATCAGTTTATAGAAAAGAGTAACTTCGGGGTCTTTGCTAATCAAGTCTGCATTTGCGGTGTGATTGATGTCCAAGCTACGTTGATTCCATTTTGAGTACGAAATTGCAATTTCTAAAAAATTATTGTATTACTAATATCAACTACTTAAAATGAATAATGGTGCTCTTCAGAGTAAAGAGCTGTATACAAACCTAAGCTATGCAAGAACAGAGAAACTTTAGGATGAGAATTTCATTGCTTCATGTTAAGAAAGAATAAGAATATTTTCAGGTTATAAAAGGTCAGAGAACCGGTAGATGTGAAATTTCCGAAACCAGTTTCTGGTCTTAAAAAAACCCAACACCTCTAAGACATTCTTCAAACTGACTTGGCCCTTTTGACTAAAGTTTAGAACTGAGCTTAGTAGAATCTTCAAGAGCACTTGGGAGCTACCTCCCTATTAAATCCATGAGGATTTTTAAAATACCTGCCTGCGTCTACAGTTCAACAAACACCTTTAAGATTTGGCCTCAAGCTGTCATTGATTTCAAACTGTTTACACAATCCTATCACATCCTTCTAGCTCCACTTTAACAACCCAGACTTTTACTTAAATGTGGTTATTAGTCACACAAATCTCATTGGTATGCTGCTTTACTTACCAGACCTTCTGGCACAGATTCTTTAAGTCATTTATTCAATGTAAATCTACCATAAAATAGCTATACGAGATTATAAATAAGTAAATAAATAATAGAGTCAAACATTCTCTTCACTTACAATTGTAATTGACCAGTAAAAACTGTTTGTCGTGAGAAAGAGTTTTCTTGTGGCCCATTCTGCCTGATCTAACGCAGTTGAAAGATTAACACCTGACTTGTGCCCGGTAGTTTTAGATCCTATCCAACCAATGGGAGCAAATTGGGAAAGAAAGAGAAGAGTTGAGGAGGACACATTAAAGGAATCATGCAGTGACCCCGCTAAGTATTTATAGATTTTACTACAAGGAGTTTTCTTTTTATATACTGTGTATGTATTATCTATATGAAGTTGTACAGCCTGTAGAAATTGAGGTATATTATGCGTAGGTGCAGTGCAGTATTTTCTATACAACAAATTCTAATCAATCTACCTATTTTCTGGATCTCACCTATCACTAAAACTTAGGAATCCATTATCTGCTCATTTAGCATTATGAACAAATCTGTCTTCGGTGATTTACAGATGATACATCATTATTAATATTTAGAGATAAAAATATACCCCTGTAGGAAGTGGAGGCAGGATAAAATCTGTCACTGTTTTTCATATGGTTTTAACCTTTGGTTGTGAATTTTCTCGCTGGAATGGCATTATTTGTGGCCATCTCAAAATGAAACTCCATTCTCAACAGGCATATTCAGAATAATTGTAGCTGCTCCGTAATTGTCCATGCGGAGGTTGCCATGGGAACTCCCAACAGTCCCAAGTGGCTCCATTGACCCAAACTAGCAAGCCTTCTAACGGCAACATCCACTATTTGTTATATACTTATTTCCCTGTTATAGTATTTTTCTAGTCAAAGAAAAAAGCAGAATATTGAAATAATGCAACCTTATTGTATTTTTAATACCTGGTTATGGTTTGAGCAGTAATATGGGTTTGCCACTTAGGGCATTGTTCTGGTTTTTTATTTGGGGAAAAGAAATGTGCAAATTCTAAAACTTCTATGGTAGGAAGTTATTTCAGTTTCAAGCCCTGTTTCTTGTAATTTGCTGCTTGGTAAAGCACTTCTTGATACTTAAATATGACCTTAAATAATAATAGAATAATACTGGTTTAAAAGTAGGCTGGTTAATTATTCTGTGTGTCCCCTTCTTTCCACACCACCATCACAGAAAATATTATTAAAAATAAAGCAGCTGTTATGGCCTGTATCAATTTATTTTTTTTAATTAAAAAAGAACAGAGTAGCTATAATCCTTACATGTGGATACGTTTGCTGAGTACAAGGTATATGAAGTGATGGGAACAATCAGTCGCTGTAGTCAGCTTTAGTAATTGAAGTGATCCACGCAAATTGTTACGAGGGAATATGTTACTGCTCATATAATCTTCATTTTAAGGCATCTGTGGGGAAGATATGTAATGGTCCTTCTGGTACATACTCAGACGTTTTCTTTTGTTCTGATTATTTTCTATAGTGTAGTTCTCTGTGTCAGTTTCAGTAGAACAAAATTGTTCCCTTAGTTTCTGAGAGAGAGCTCAGCCTACTGTCCCCACCGTGGGGATCCGTGTGGGACCATTCTGGTGGACCTTGGGAGGTGCTTCCTTGGGGACATCCATCCACATCTACCGCTGTGGCCGCTGGCATCGAGCTGTGTTTATGGCAGAGATTTCAGCGGAGACATCAGGTGCGAGTGGCTTTTCATGGCTGCTAGTTTTGTACCATTCCATTTAATTAAGTTAATAACAATAAAATCACTCCACAATAAAATGAAGTTATTCTGATAAGTACTTCTTCTGCAAAATAATTCCCAGTCAGTGTTAGGAAAAGCAGGTACCGTTTTTGTCTACTCGTTGGCGTTGTGGGCCAGGTCCGTAAACCCATGTGTCGGAGGAAGGCCGGGCAGCGTACCCGGGGAAAGTGGCCGTACTGGTTGTACGCTCTATTTCCAGTCTCCCCTTTCTGGGAGTGACCCAGGTACTAGCTAAACCATGCAGGAGCAGCTCTTATTTATTATTGTCCACTTGCCTGATGGGCTCTTTTTGGTGCCGAGAAGTGAGGTGACCCGGCTTTGCAGTGTTCCCCAGGGACGGGAGCTAGTGGGGGCTGGGCACCCCACGCGGTTATTTCGGCTGTTCTCGGTTATCATCACATGAGTTACGTTTTCAGCTGCGTCGTGCCAGTGGAATCGCTGCTGAAGGCTGTGCAGAAACTCGACCTGGACTTTACTTTTGCAGACTAAGCAGATCGAAACATAAGGAGAGAGGAAACGGAGTTCAGAACAGGGTAAATATTGTATCTGCAAATTGGAAGTGTACAGTCAGTGGTGACATTTTGGTGACATCTCAGTGCTTCTAAACATAACTATTATTAGGATCCTAAAGAAAATGTCTTTTAAAATGCCTCACCCTTTTAAATAAAAGAACAGGCACAACGTGGTGCTTGGCCATCAGGCTTGGTTATAAATACCTAGAACCTCTCCAGTGACGCAGGAGCTGTAGATATTCCTGCATCTGATGTGCTACTGAACTCCAGAATGCAGGACAGCGTTTAGTTTGACCAAACTTGTGTGAGAACCCTCGTGCAGACGTGAATTTATGAACAAGTAACCTGTCTCAGTCTGTAGATACATCTGTTGCATCCAGAGCTGACGTTTATTTACACCACCAGGCCTCTCCTTGCGGCAGCACAGTAGGTGTTAAACGGGATTTGAAAAAGTCCACAGATTTCAAGGCACAATTAAAGCTTTCTGATGAGTTTCAGTGTTGTTGTAGTCCAACGCTAAAGAAACCTCTTTCATTTATTTGTCATTCCCTTTCTGAACATCCATACATCCTTTCGGTTTGTTTCGCTGCAAGCCCTGCATTTCTTAGGTTAAAGAGCTCCCTTTAGTTTTATATTTTTTAAAGCAGTTTCTGGCTGCTTTATTGGAAGAGAGAAGGACAGTACTTTCTGCATTAGTTTGGCATTTTTCTGATATTCACAACAGTTTTAGGTCAGAAGGACATTTTCTTTCTTTCCTTTAATCAATGGCCAGGACATCCCAGAGCAGTTTCAATTCTGAGCTGGAGGCTGGGTAAATACGCTGCAGTTGCACAGCCAGGGCCTTAGCAGAAGACTCCAGGGACTGTTCCAGTAGCTTCTTAAGAACCCAGTGAGTTTTCTAATTCAATGTGATATTTTCATTCAAAAAAAACCTGTAGAGGATCTTATGATTTTGTTAATTTGTGAGTTAAGCTCTTCTGGTCTCTGTATAAAGTCCTGCAAGGGCTGTGAAGGAAATGTTTCTTTTAAGTCTTTGAAGGATGGCAATGTTTTTGCCCCAGAGCTCTTACACTGCAGTTACTTTACTGGTTTGGGGGGTTTTTTTCGGAAATAAAAGATACGATCCCTGCCATATCTGTGTCTAACCAGTATGCATTGCCATTTTGAAGCAATAACTGTAACTTCAGGCAGTTCAGCAGAGGTGACACGGAAAAAAGAAATAACGTTGCTGACACTTCAAATTGTAAAAGAAAAGATTAAATTTGCTTTTCAGGAAACTGACACTAAGCTACACTGAAATCATGACCAGCCAAAATATCACTGGCACATCAATCCACACTCGTTATGTATATAGAGATATAAAAAGAAGAGCTGATTTTTTTTGGCCATGGCACTCATTCCTATTTTTAAATTGTGCATATTTAATCATTAGAGAATAGTTAGCAGCATTATAGAGATGCTGTTAGATGTCTCCATCTGTTCTATGCTATGGTTTGGCGTGGGGAATTCCCATATGCAGCTATCTGGAGGTTTCCCATCCACTCACCATATCTGAAACTAGACAACTTGAAATTTCTTTACCAGATGACGTACATCTCTGGTCACAGTTCATATCAGCTTGTGATGTCTGCAAGGCTTTTCTCAGTCTGTGTGTTGTGATTTAAGGTGAAGAATGTACGCAGAAAATCATATCGATAACAGGGATTTCTTTCTCTCTTTTGTAAAGTTTAAATGCTTGCTCGTCTCAAAACAAGGCAAAAAAACCCCAGAACGCTTTTTTACTGTCACCGTTTTGCAGCGCTCCTTAGTCGTTAAGAGCCCAGACTACGCACATCCATCCATCCATTCAGCTTTATGCATTGCAGTGGTTCAGTGCCCTTAGGAATGTTCCGTGCATGAAGCCGTACGTATGTACGAGGTTGAGGTTAACACTGGAGAGCGGTTGCCTGAAGACCTGTGCTTCCTTGTGCTGTGCTGTACTGTGCTCCTCACTGCGGGGGGGATTAACACCACGATTTCTTTTTCGCGATTTTTTTCTGTGCATAACAGATGTGTCCATTTCTGTATTCTCGCCGCTGTGTCTTTGTTTACTTCTGCTACTAATTGTTGTTGCTTTGCTTTGCCAGCCCTTTACTAACGAAGCAGTGTTTCTCCCTCTCCTGTCTCTTCCAGGACTGTCATGTAAATACCCGCTTCTTCAAGGTAGTTTTCTCCTTGGTGCTCTCCTACACCTTTCTCTTCACACAACCCTCTCTACCAGTGTTTGAAGTTTACATTCAGTTTCATTCTCACCGTGTTTTAAGGATGCACTTGTTTTTTCCCCAGTTTAAGCTTTTCTAATTGATAAAAAAGAATTGAACTGCGGATCTTCCATAATTTGTCACAAAGTACTCCCCAGATTAGGAGTTTGCCTACAAAAAAGGGGTTATCAAACCTCAGCAGATGCAGTGTGCCTTTCCTTTTGAAGGAATTAGTTAAACGAATGCCACCTTCTCATGCAAAATGGAAAATGGTGCATCTTTAATTTGAAAGACACTCATGGAACTTTAAATAACTTCCATAGATCAGATAATGCTCATGTTCACTGTATATTTAAATAGATAAATTTATGTAATATAGCATGCATGTTTTATGATATAATATGCTACATATATTGCTATATGTTAGCTGGAGTATACTATATCATAAGAGATATTACCCATATGCACAGATGCTCTGATACCAGAAGTACCAATTCACCTGTTTACTTCTCATTTTCCTTCTTGCACTGATCACCGCGTCACTGCATTGCTGCCGTAGAAGATACGTACCAGCATTGAGAACACACATGTGTGGACTTTTTATTTGCATGTATCTAACGAATTGTCTTGCTTTATTAGGGCAAAGATTACTGGCATGAATCACACTTTCAGCTTCATACATTGGTTAAGTTAAAATTTACTTGAAAATTTGAAGCTCCTGTGCTGTAAACTGTTTTAGGAAACTATCTAAGGTTATTGAAGCCATTATCATCTTCAAATAGTATTTTTACAATTTAAGTTGACCTAGAGCAGTTTACATGTTATAGCTCAAAGCTTAGAATACTCAATTTTAACATCAAATTTCATGTTTGAAGAGTTGTTTATATTATTAATGCATGATTTTACCAAATGTTTTAGTACGGAACCAGAAAAACAAAGAATAAGACCATTTGTCATTGCCAAATATTTCCTAATGCAGTAATCATTTGTCATGTAATCAGTAACTTGTTTTTTCTTAACCTTGATTTTTATCTGGTATCTTTATCTCAGAAAAGCCTGTACAGAAATGGACTACCCTTCCTCAGTCCTTTATACCTCTTCTTATTTGAAAATAAAATCACATGGTGGTTTCGTTGATGAAACTTGCTTAATGCAGAGAAGTTGCAATTTTCTCTGTGTAAATATATTTTAAACCAGAGCAAAAACTACCCTGAAAAATGCATCTGGGATAAATGCGAAGTTATGTCTAACGTCGGGTTGTCACTTCATTATAAAATCCAGACCTTGAAGTGCGCCGATAGATGCTGGCAAAAGGCCTCGGTCAATTTGTGTTTTCATCATAGGAGCGCACCTGAAAAACGAGCTGAACTGTTTTCTACAACTGCTGCTTCGTAGGCAAAATTCATGCTCAGTCCCTGTGAATCGTAAACGTGAATTCCAACAGAAAGTTGGCACTCTGTTCTGATGTGGAGACTGAAAAATTCCGGGGTTTTTTTGGGAAAAATGCTTCCTTGTTTATTTTCAGTCTTTTCTCTCTGAATTATTACAAATCCCCGTTCTGCTTGCTGCTGACAGTGACTTAGCATCACTAACCTCAGCTCAGGAGCGTCACTGCGTTCTGCAAGCTAATCACCACTGACCTTAGCATGTCGTTGCAAATAATTTTGTAAGTAATCAGTTTACACGGGACTGATTGGGAGGTTATGTTCCCAAGTTTACAACACTGGAACTGAAAGGAAGCAGCAGGAGCAGATGAAGAAGGAAAGCTGTGTTCCTGAGGATGATGTAACACTTCTGAGCTAGAAACCAGTAAAATGTACAAAAATGATTTATAGTATCATAGCAAATTTGAGAATGCTGTGAGCAAGGTCAAACGGCATAAATACTTGCTGATGGAATTTTCAGATACTGGGAAGGATCACACATTTTTTCTGCTTTTCTTCTGCCAGCGGAATGTATATTTAAATAGATTATTTTCACAACATCACGCAGAAAACACCTTCATCTGTGTGTGTGTTTGTGTGCATTAAGTGATTCCATAACGTGTTAAGACTTGGATACAGAATCCCAAGGTAAAATCAGTCCTAGTCTGCAGCGTTTCATGGCTGTGGTGTTGATTGCTGGGATTTGCGCTAAGGTCAGGTAGAACTGAAGTCCTTAAAGATTATTTTAGAAGACAATTTTATGATTTTTTGTCCATATTGAAATTAGTTTTATACTTAAAAGCAAATTCTGCACTCTAGGTTATTTATTACTGAAAATCAGTAGTAATTTGCGTAATTAAAAAATGAAGGAGCATATATAAAAGCAATATTTTTTTTGACACTTAGGGATTTGCTCTTCTAGCATCGTATTTGTTGTTTGCGGTTTTTATTGCTACTACCACAGGATATTTCTGCAAGAATTCTTGAATATTATTCCTAGGCAGCCGCTTTAATTACATTTCATCTAGTTAGACACTGCTCTGTTGCAGGGGATAGCGCGTTTGGCAATAAAGGCAGAAGACAAAGTAGACTCAGGTGGCCACAGGATTATTAAACAGATTAAACATGTTGACAGTGCCAAATGGGTAACTGGAAACTCTTCCCTCTCTAGGATTCACTGCTCACAGCCAGACATCCGTTGTCCCGGGCAATATCCCCTGAAACTCCTGCTCTTAGGATAAATACATCCCTTTTCAAATTACTATCTTTCATAGTTATTTGACTTCATTATCTACATTTTCTAGGGGATATGGTTACCTTAATCTTGTGCCTGGCGAATTTGGGGATTTTTTAGAAATTATGTATTCGAGTACTTCATACAGTTTTAACTTCCATACAGCAATACAAAAAAGTAAAAAAAAAAAAAACAAACACACCAAGAACCATTTGAATAGGGAATATGATTATGAACCCCCCAAAATAAGCAGCTCTGTTGAGATGCTGTATGTTATATTAAACTGTTGTATTATCCTGTAGGATTCTCTTATTGATTTTATCCCAAGAAACATCCGTTTAACGTAATATGGAGCTTGAGAAAATAATTTCTCCTCGGAGTTAGAAGCCACAAGGGGTCAGTAAAGAACAGAGAATAGCTCCCAAAGCGAAAAGCTGGCTGTAGCAGAAGTCCTGAAAGAAATTAAATAATGCAGATTGCTTGTATGCATATATGTAGAAAGATACAAACCCATTAAATTGAACTGCTATTTTGATAAAATTTCAGTATAATGTTTCTGATACGGCCCTTTATTCAAGATTTTTAACTGGCACTGATGATACTTTTTCCCCTAATGAAAATATTTAATAATGTGCAGCTGTAAAAGCGAGTACTGCCTCTGCTCACCTTTATGTTGCTCACTTCACGGCTGCCTTCGGGCGCCTCTCGACTTCGGTAATTACCTGCTTCCATCCTGCTCGGCTTTATACGCTAGGTGAGAGCAATGGACCTCCCTGGAGATCTCTGAGTCACTAAGTAGAATTATCTCATTAATTTTGTGAACCTGCAGAGTGTTAGAGGAGGCATGGGTTGCAAACACACAGCTCCAGCTAGTATTAGACAAAATAACTCAGTTTTACTAATCATCCAGAATTCTTTCTGGGACACACTGCTTTCTCTTCTGTTGCTTGTAACCCAAATTAATTCACGGACGCTCTGGTACCGTCGTTCCTGTGTGATGAGCTAAGCAGTACAGCACGTGGGTGGGCTTCAGGAGTGGCTTTCCTGTGTTCTTGGACATGCTTTCTGCAAAACGGTGCTTCTAATCCTTTCCGCACATGGCACAAATATTTTTTCCAGGCAAATCCTTGAAATAAATTTACTATTACTAACCAAAAGGATAAATACGACACAAGTTTAAGGGGAGGAGGGGAGGAAATGAGGGGAAAAGCAAACTAAAGACATAAAATAGTCCATATTTAACTCCCAGGTAGAGTTTTATCACCCTCCCCATTTTTATTTTTATGAAATATCCTATTTGCCTTCATGCCTTTTTACTACCAATGGGAACGATAAGAATTTTTTTCTAGCTATTTTTTCAATAACTGTTTTAGCTATTGAAGTAAAAATGCATTTTACTTCATTTTTATATGTTGCATTTTTTACTAATTACGTCGTAGTTCACCATAGCGATATCGCCATCATGAAAATACACATGAGTGCAGCTTTCTGCTTATTTGCATATTTTCAGTGTTCTCCTTGCTGCAAAGAAGTTTTGCTGGAACGCAATTTCAGGGGGGAATACGTGGCTGAAGAACGATCTGCGTGAACCTGGTGAATCCTTGGCAATGCCGGCGGGACGGCGCATCTCCCTGGGACGGGTGGGACTTGCTGTATTGCGGTGTCTCGTGTAGGCATCTTCAGCCGGCTGCAGTCTGATGCAAGCCTGCTCCTTTCTAGATGGATGAGTATGTGCGCATACATTTGTTTTTGCAATACAGTTCTGTAATTTAGTTCATTAGTTGTTTGGTCTTGAAAGGAACAAATAATCAGTGAGCATGCGCAGTTGGGTTGGAAAAAGCCATGTATTGCCGCCTTCTTCATTGGCATTTGTTAAGCCAAGGAAGGAAACAGAAGAGCCAGAGACTGTGTCTTTTGTTCTGTTTCACAGGAAATTTGATGCAGAAGAATCTCCCCAGATTGCTCAGCACACATTTTGTAGGGAAACAGGTAAAATGGCCAAGGAAGTTCATTCCCTTTGCTGACTTGCAACAGCAGGGACGTGAGCTCAGGCTGGACCGAGATGGAACGCTGGTGCCGTCCCCTCTGCAGTTAGAGCTGCTGGGCTCCTAAATCATCCGGAGCTTAGGCTCCAACTTTCTCTCTTCTGTGTTGTTTCCATGACTACTAAACTCTCCGCTAATGAATTATAAGCTTGCATTAGGTTATGGTATTAAGCTTAAAACTCTGTCCGGTGAAGTATTAGGTCGTGCTGGGACTTAGAGATGGACTATTCTCATTTCAAGTTCTCAGCATCCTGATAATTAAGTTGTATAAACTAGGAAATTGATAGTCCTTCATAGCACCTATAATTACATGAAATTGGAAATGCAATAATGTAAGAAACAACCTGCCCCAGTGATGGAGAACATTTCAGTGAATGGGAGGTTTTTTCCTCCAGATTTTGACTTGAAATTTATTGGATTTATTTACTTTATTAAAGGCTTGCTAGTGGCTCAGCCTGTTGATCAAAATCCCCACTGAGCTTTCCTGACTGGAAACCTGAATAGGAGTTTTCGTCCTTCCTTGAGACTCGGGTAAATTATTTCAGTTTCCCCTTTTTACGCCCTTAGTACGAGTTCTGCCAGCTCCGTCAGTGACATCTTCTCTGGTTTGTCTGAGATCTGAGCCGCTCTGGTGCGTCTTGTGTAGAGTCCAGGTAGCGACAGACGTAACTGAGCATTAATTACACATTTGCAGCGAAAGCCTCCTGGGCTCTGGTAGTGAAACTGGAACATTATTATTAAGACTGTTCCTTTCCTCGCTTCTCACCACCCATTTTGCCGTTTCTTTAAGTGATATGCAGAGTGTTACCTGCGGCTCTTCTATGGCTTTGGGTTAATGTGAGAATTAGGAACAGAAGCATTGGGAACAAGGCAGGGTAGCGTGAGATGGGTTCGTCCATCACCCGGTGACATTTGAACAGCATGTTGGGGTCTAGCAAAGAACTGGTGAGAACTTGTGGCAGTGTGAAAAGCAGGGATTTTCTTTTGCGGAGGGATTGAATCCTGGCAAGAGGACATTCCTGCTCCACGGATCTCAAGAAAGTCTTGGGACCCGAGATGAAACCTGCTCAGTCAGTCCTTAGACTGCTGACCCTCACGCTATCAAAATTGTGATTTTTTGCAACGGAGACTGAAGCCCGTGCTGCTCCCTGTTGTCACATCGTTCATTCGCGATTTACAGCCGAATGCGACTGTGTGGGCGAAGCAGTCGGTGGTAGGTGGGGAGAGGATGCTGCTGTGTAATGCCAAGCAGAGCTGAGGGTCTCAAGGAGAGTCAGCTGCCGGGAACAAAGCTCTGGATTTCTTTTCCCGGTAGGTGTCAGTGGAGCCGATAAGTAAAGGAGGAAATGTGGCGATAAGCGTGCTGTTCCCAAACAGAAGTTGTGTGGGGTGTGTGTGTGTATGCCTCTGCACATGTGATGGCAGTTCAGCATTGTTGTTAAATATTTTTTCATTTTTCACTTTCTCCTCTTGAAAATTTGTTAGCGATAGATCTCCCCGCTGGGCATCTGTGAACTCGCTAAGAGCGAGTTGCCTTGACAACTGAGAAATACATCCTCTAGTGAGCTGCAAGGGCTTCTTGTTGGCTTGACTCCTTTTTCATGGGAAATGATGTGGGTTTTCTGCTTTCTGAAGCTGTGCTTGGAGGGTGGCGGGGTGTGGCTGCAAGTTTGGGCGGGTTTGGAACCCAGTGTCCGTTGTCCATGAGGGAACAAAGCCAGTCTTACTGAGCTGAACATTGCAAACAGCAGCAGAAGAGAATTAATGAAGGTGAGCGATACGAGGTGTTAAAGCAGTAACATAATGATACGTAGCTCACTGCCCTAAAGAGATTGAGGGTAGGAATGTGAATTGTGTAGATTGATGGGTTTTTTTGATTCTTCACACATTTTATTTATTTGTTGGCTAATGCGGAAAATGAGTGATTCAGTTTTTTGCTTCGTAATTCTTAAGTTTCTGAACTATAGATAATAACTGGAGGGCAGAAGAGCCCGTGGTCACATTTACTGTTTTGTCCTATTAGATTGTCTTCACAGTAAAAAAAACAAAGTTAGTTTTGAAAAGATTCAATGAGAACATTTACTGCGATTGAAAATTTCAGGCAATAATGGATTACTATTCCCTAAATTACTTCTTTTTCTTCTTCGCATCACACTCCTCATTAGGGTTTAGAGAACACTTTTTTTTTTTTCATACCTAATTAAAAGAACAATTGTTACACTTAGATGAAAAAGAAATTGAATACATTTTCGCTGGAAAACCTGAGATATCTTTTCCAAAAAGCACATACCAAATTCCAAGAGACTATCCAATGTAACACACTGTAACTTCTGTAACACTCCATGAAGAAGTGTGTTTGGGCCAAATATATAAAGTATGTCTCACCTGTGGTTTCAGGGCAAAAGAACTGGCCGAGATAAGGTGCGTCCAAACCAGAGGAAGTAAGAAGATGTGCATGTCTTGTGTTCTTTTAAGATTAACTCTTCTGCTACAGGTGCAGACTAATTTATCTTTAACATACTGTTTTCCTGGTTTGTTTGCTGCAAGCTGGCTTCGTTGTAACAATATTGTGGTTTTATCAAAGATAGTAAGCCAAGCAGTCTGAGTCCATCATTCACATTTACGTCCCTTCTGTGGTTGCAAAACTGTTTTTGCTCCAGGAATCTGGAAGAGTGCATTGGTTGCATGGCATTTTGTCTCTGCAATATTCAAGGCTTATGAGGAATAAAACTTATGGTAGATCTCAGTGGCAGCATGTTAAAACGTGTCCCATTCTTCACCTTATGAGAATACATAGGCTGGACATTAGGAAAAAAATTTTCACTGAAAGAGTTATCAAACATTGGAACAGGCTGCCCAGGGAGGTGGTTGAGTCACCATCCCTAGATGTGTTTAAAAGTCGTGTGGATGTGGTGCTTGGAGACATGGTTTAGTGGCAGACCTGGTAGAGTAGGGTCAATGGTTGGACTGGATGATCTTGGAGGTCTTTTCCAACCTAAACAATTCTGTGATTCTATTCTGTGATTCTGCACTTAACGTGCGCAGGCTGTGGATGCACAGAAATCAGAACACTCATTTTTGTGCCTCTACAGCTGCTAAAAGATTTGTAGATACTACCAGTCATTGGCCCCTACATTAGACTAATCTGAGTAAAAGTAGTTCTTAGTTGTAAAAGAGTTTGTCGACAATTTTAAGCAAGCTAAGGCATTCCTGTTATTGTAAAAAAACAACAACCCTAATGTATAAAATCAATAAAATGGTTTGAACTGTGATATTTGTAATGCTGTAAGAGTGAGTAGGTCCCAAAATAGTATGGAACATTTTAAGTAAATCTATTAGAACTGCTTTTTCTGAAATATGCTTTCCTCTAAGACAGCAGCCGGTAGGCTGTGATTCTGGTTAGCTCTGCCTCCTTTCACATCCATCTCTCTGCCTGGTCCAGGTGTTTTCCGTATTGTTCCTTTTTCCTAGCCATATCCAACAGTAAGAAAAGCTGCTTCTCTTCAAGAAACTGAGTTTGTTTAGATAAACACCTGAGAAAATATATTTCTCAGGCTGTTTATAAGGCCAGAGCCTGAAGAGAAAATGATGTATCTGTGCAAGATCCAGAAAGATCTGGACACCATTTAACAGTGTCAGCTTTAGGGAACAAGACATCTGTCTGCGGTATCGCATCTGCGTGCCTTGACCTGTGTATTTGTCTCAGGTCCAATGCCCTGCTTGCCAGTTTCGTGTGTGTAAAGCTCTACATCACAAATTGCTCTCCTTACACCCAGTTTATCTATCCAAGGGAGCCCTGGTCTCTTTGTTCCTCTGTGTTTAGTCCTGTTGTTGAAACAGCATTCCCAGGAGCTCTGGAAATCACTTCTATCCACTATCTGTCCTGGTTTTGGTGCTTAAGTTGGCCTTAACAGAGCATAACCCTCAAACAGATTCTCTTCCTTTCCAATAAAGAGTAAACATGGGCAATCCTGGATGCAGAGGTGATGGTGAAAGTAATGGTGCGTGCTTTTACATTTCATTTATGCAAATTAAAATGCATCAGTAATGTAATGTTTTCTCTAGTATATTTATTTTTATTGTGCTCCTCTCCTTGACTGTATTTTAACAGCAGTTTTAGTTCGTAGTTCCCTATCTGAAGTATCTGAAATATATAAATTGTTCTTTATGTGAAAAAACAATGTCCCACATGTTGAGGTATTCAGAAAGCTGAGGAAAAGTATTCTTCTAGCAAAATATCTGTTCAGCAAGTTATTTCCCATGTGGGTCTTAACAAGAAATTACCATTACTGTGTGTGAAGAAAGTTTGCAAGTCACCGCATTGTATAGAATGTCATTAAACAATTCCAATGGGCACAGCCAACAACCAGTGTGAGATGAAGGCCCACTCGCATGCCCGAAGCCCTGGAGAAATGGCCACAGTGTAGGGGTGGATGAGGTCTTCTCCACAGGCACACTGAGCCCAGCACATTTCGGATGTGTTTTCTCCAAATCTTTACCAAATCTTGCAAGCACATGCTTGTTTCCCTGTATCTTCACCCATTGCTTGCAACAAGGCATGACATTTGCTCACTTTGTAGACTTTCTGTAGTTTAACGTAAAGCAGTTTTGATACTTGAAGACATTTTCTTAATCCTTTAGTCATAACCAGAGATCAATAGTTGAGTTTCTGAACTGCTTTTCTCTTGCCTCATATTCTGGGTTAAGTTCTGTAATAAACGAGCAAGGTTAAAGGCTTTCCTTAAATCCATCAACATCAATTACTAGTGATGAGTTGTGACGTTTCTGCTGAGTGTAGAAACTTCCGTGTATTCCATGAATAACATGGAATATACACAGCAGCTAATTCTCGAAGACAGCCAAGTACTAGATCCTTCAGGGTTTGTTTCATACAGATGTCTTACTGTCCCATCAAAAACTTGGTGGCACAGGTAGCATCCGTAATGGTTTGACCATGCTTATCTAATTTTATTTCCATTCCCATAGCCTGATTTTGTTCCAGTAGCTCTGGAACTTTTTTTAAATAGTACTAAGAAGACGACAAAATGATATGCCTGAGGCTAAGATGTAATTGAAACATGTTGCAGTACCTTTTGGGAAGCTCTTAATGGATCATCTCTGAAATATTTTGGTTTGGATTATTATTGTTTCCCTTTTCTTTTTTCCTCCCAGTGCACGTTTGCCAGTGTTGGAATTCCCACTATATTTTCACTAGGACCTTAAGCCAAAGAGCAGTAAAAGGAATTCACGTGCTAAATGTGAAAAACTTTTTTCGTCATGCTCATGAGCAAACGGTCAGCGGCCTGGCTGAAGGGAAATACAGACCTTTGATAAGGTTATGATAATCTGATAAGGTCATTAGGGCGTTCCACTGGGGTCTGTGTGCTTTCACTGAGTCAGCCTGGTCATTCTCCACCATTTCGTGGATGCCGTGTTCCTACATTTTCTTACATACAGTTTGCAACAGGGTTCTCTCTGTACACGTACCGGTGTCCGGGCTGATGCACCGAGGGAGCTCAGGGCCAGGGATGTGATAACCAGGACTGTCAGCTCCCGTTGGCGCCGGTCACTCACAGCTAAGTCCAGTCCCATCAGCTCCTGCCTGCGATGGCCATCGACCTGGAGCAGATGGCACAGAAGCCCATTTGACCGAACAGGAGGCACCCAATGTTCTCCTTGAAAATCTGCCGTATGAAAAAAAGAAATTACCAAATCGAGAGCGGCAGCTAATTTAAAAAAGATTTAAAAAATGGAAGTGAAGGAGCATGTCTCTGTAGCTCATTGAATCTAAGCATTTTCTTGCGAGGGTGCAGAGAGGCCTTGGCTTGGTTCTCTAGTATTATTTTAAGATGCCGCCTTCAGATCCCGACAATCCCATCTCGTATGTGTTTGATCTGAGCGAGCGCAGTGCTTTCAGCGCTGGGAGCCGGCAGAGGGCACAGGAACCTGCTGATCAATCTGCCGCTCGTTTGCTTTTGGAAAAAGTGCTGTTCACCCCCGAGCCTGGGATTGCGGCGCTGCAGAAAGCACTCGCTGCCTCAACGGCAGGTTTGTGCCCGAAGAAGCAAACTGCCTTGGAGCAAAATTTCATTTGTGGTTTCGAATGATACATTTTTCACACAGGCTGCCAACAACCTACCCAGTGGGTCTAAAATATAAGAAATAAAGCTAGTGTTTTCTATTCGGTGCCTGATTTGGATCTCCGTTACTTGGTGAAAAGGCGGATATTGAAATTGCTTCTTGTATCACAAGAGCAGGATCTTTTATCTGAGATCCCGTATGTGGGAGCATCACAAAGACGTGGCCAGCAAAGCTGCTCCTTTAAACCATGTCTTCATCTCGTACAAATAAAGGATATTAGGATTTTTCTTTTTTTACTTGTTTTACTTATGGCTCAGTCTTGCATTGTGGCCTTGAAAGGAGCTTCGTCCTGACAAAGAGCTCCATTACAGACACTGGATTTGTCCCAGCAGCTGGATCTGCTGAGCGGGGCAGACTCGGGGACTTAGGCTGATGCCCAGGACTGGCTCTCCTAAATGTTTGCACAGCACGCCGTCCTTATCAGCATCTCCAAGTGCTGCTTTCATGCGAGCAAGTAAGAATAATGGTGGAAGAAATTCCACATTTTAAGCTGTATTACGGTAAAAAAACAAAAGAGACATCAAAACTGCCAGAATTCATATCCCTGTGGCAGGGTATAAGACTTTCTGCATTTATAAAGTTGCAGAAAAAGTCATCCAATCTGAATATGCTTTTCAAGTGACGTGGTTATTTTATCAGAGGCTTACTTGACGTTACAGCCTGCAGTAGTACAGGGCTGCAGGCTGTGAATTGAGTTGTCCCTTTTAATCTTATGGTTTTAAACTTGTCTGGGGAGGGGAAAAATTGTATTTCCCAGTTTCCAGTGAGGCTGCCAAAGGTATAGGCCAGGCCAGGCTTTTAAGGTGATTTATTATGTGACTTTGAATAAACTTTAATTTCTGTAATTTTCTTTCTGTAAAACAGGGATAATATGCAAATACTGTCCTTTTGTGGTGCAGTGAGAAAAGTAGGTATCCTTAAATGTCAAGCATATGTCAATGGCGCAAAGTAAATTAACCATATTGGAGATTATTTACCAGACCAACACACTAGATAGATGGGGGAAAGCAGTTATATCCCAAAGTATCATTAAACTTTCTTGGCTTTGCTTCTGCTGGTATATGGCATTATTTTAGGAAAAAGAGGGATATTATGTTGTAGCCTGCATTATCTTTCGGTGAGTCTTACTTTTTTCTCTTCTATTAACTTTGAGATTTGAAATGCGACTTACTTGAGCAATTACTTGGTGTCTCATACGAAACACTGAGACTGTTGCAACCTTCCGCAAACCAGCCTGGCTTGCCAAGGCAGAGCCTTTGTATGTAATATTGCCCTTCCTCCCTTTTCCAGATCAACACTTGATTGAAAATCAAAGTTGATCGTATTGCTAGTTTGAAAGCGGCCATGTTCATCTGCATTAATTCTCATGTGTTGTGTTTTTTGTTTAGTGTAGGTTATTTTTCTTAATGCATGTCGAAGATTTCCTAACTCTTGCTATGCAGTGACTAAGAACTAGATTTTAAAAGAGAATGTACTGAAGAGACTGTTTATATCCTAAAATACCCTATGTGGATTATAGCATGATATTTTTGAAAAGCATTTTTGTATTTCAAAACAAAAACACCAGATAAGCCTGCTTTTGGCATGAAAATAAGTGATTTTTTTTCCTTTGGCTTTGGTTTTTGCTTTGGTTTTGCTCTTCTAACCAGATAAGTGTATTTGCTTTTATCTGGTTATACATGAACACAGTTTTCCACTTTAATTCACTCAATAATGTTAAAGGTATTATTGGAATGAGTCTTCGAAGTTGTGTCTGTGCAGATTTTGTTATGGAGCCTTTCTCCTGGGAATGTCACCTCAAATACAGTCATCTCCAATTCTTGACCTTCACCCAGTGATCCATTCTGCCAAGAAAACGCGCTACTCTTCTTACTTTCCTTTTTTTCTGTGTGTATGTGTGTGTATGTTCTTCAGAAAGCCAAACTTGGGCCAGCTGGTAACAAAGTCATTACTCCAACAGAAGACAAGAACTCAAGTGTGCCGTCCAACAATCTGGACAGGGTGAAGCTGACAGATTTCAACTTTCTCATGGTTCTTGGAAAGGGGAGCTTCGGGAAGGTAGGGATTCTTGATAACTATTCCACTCGCATTTTTTTTTCCCTTTTTTTTTTTTTTTTCTTGAGGAAGAAAGAATGAATAATTCTGTAAGCAGCAAAATCCAGGTCAAAAGGATGTGCATTTTTGAGGGAGGATTTCTTAAAGTGGAGTAGGGTGATTCCCTAAGGACTAGCAGGCTTCAGTCATGATTGGCAGTTTTCTTGGGAAGAAAAAAAAAAAAAAAACAAACAAACCAAAAACCCTCAGACTGTTGGGCAGGATGTAAGAAACAGTTGCTGACTTTTAGATCCTCACTTCTTGGCAGTTTCAAGGAAATTAAGTCTACTTTTCTGGCTTTACTACCTAGGTCACTCTGCCAGTTCTGGAAGTCACCAACATTGGTAAGGCTGAATATTGGGGGAAAACCAGGAATAGTATATATATATTTGAAATCTGTTAGTCAAAAGAAAGGACCGCTACTTTTCTGTCTGTTTGAACAACCACTTAAATGACAAAGTGCCCTTTACTGAAGAAGCCCCCTGGGACTTAACATTTTATCAGCCCTTTGGCAACGTGCCTGCGATTAACCAGAGGGTTTTGGCACAGGCGTTGTCTGAAATGACTGGTACGGCTCATTGCAGCGGCTGAGTAATGATGATATTTTTGGAGTTTTGATCAAGTTAGTCTATACCAATAAAAGGAAAAGCTGGATTGCCATCTATACAACTCTTTGGGTGTATGAGTCACCTTCCTTCCTTGGCAGGCAGGAAGATTTTCACCCTGTTGTTTCTCTCTGTGCAGGTGATGCTGGCAGACAGGAAGGGGACAGAGGAGCTCTATGCAATCAAAATACTGAAAAAAGATGTGGTGATTCAGGATGATGATGTTGAATGTACAATGGTTGAAAAACGAGTCCTGGCATTGCAAGATAAACCACCGTTTCTGACCCAGCTTCACTCTTGTTTCCAAACAGTTGTACGTGAGCTCTGTCTTTCTTGCCACCCTGATGTTTTCCATACTATATGATCATGGACTTTATCAGCTCAGTAATGTTTATTATTATCCAAACTATTATAGCTTCTGCACATAGAAAATGATGAAGAAAGAGTTACCCCATGTAATTACCCTTTGTATTTTAAACATAAACCCTAGGTTTAAAGATTTTTCTTCATACAGTAACTCGAGCAGACCAGTGTGACAGTTCATAAATTTAATAATATCTGCTTTGCTAAGTCAGAGCCCTAAGCCCAGATTCCCAGAGGTTCCTAAATACTTTTAAGGATCTGAGGATAGTACATGAAAAATGTTCATGGCTGTTATTATATCCTGAGGTGATTAGCCATGAATCAATGTTTGATGGATTCAATTTAGTTTTCTGGCACTCCTGGCACAGAGGAAAGCATTGTGGTTTTTTCTTCCATCCCCGTAAATGCATGAAGTAGATATTTCCCAGTCACATTGCAAAATACCTCCCAGAGACAGACTGCAGGGTGGATCTGACAATCCAGTGGCACCAGTCCGGTCTGTTGGATGTCATGGAAAGCCGTGTGGTAGATGGCTGGCACCCAGTCTGCTTTTGGTTTTCGGAGTGGGCATGGATACAACCTGAGACTAGCGAACTGCCTCCAGATGTTCCAAGCTGGGTAGAGGTCTTTCTTCATAAGAAATGAAGGTTCTTCTTGTCTCACCCTGTAGCCATCTTATGACAACGGCCTTGAACTAGTGCCCCAGGGCTGGGTTGTCGCTTAATGAGATGATGAAAGGACATACGTGGTTGGTTTTCCACTTGACCATATCTTTTACCTCTTACGTTGTTGATGGTTTTTAATCTAAAACCAAATGGGAGTTAATTTGAAGTAATAACCTTGTAACATTCCACAAACAAGCCACGTCACCGTTTCATAGCATAATTGTCTGTGTTGTTAGAGGCATTTTCAGACTGTTCAATGTCTACAAATCTCCGAGCAGAAAATGGCCTGAATGCAACAGATTTGCAGACATAATTAATCACACGAAAACGTGAATCTGGGAACTATTGCGCTTGGTAATTCTTGCTTTCTAAAATATTTTTCCTGTCTCTGCTTATAATGTGAAGATTGTTGTAATAAGATGAGAGGTCCTAGTGAGAAATAGACTTCTATCTCCCTCTAATTCTTAATCTTTGTATAACTTCATTAGTAACCAAAAAGCTTAGTGTCATCAGTAAATGAAAAACCACTTTGTTTAATCTTATCTTTCTTTTGAGCAACTGCATTGTAAATGTAAAATCTTAAGAGTAAAAATGTCTAGTGTTTTCTGGCTAAGGGGAATGGAGGAAAGAAGTTGGGGGTTTTAGTATGTACAGTATAATTTTTTTCGTTTTATCATGTACAAGAACAATGGGGCTACGTAAAGGCCTAGATAAATCATTAACACATTTGCCTAATTTACTTGATGTTTTCCTAAGAATTGAGTGGTTTGCACTTGGTGCTATGAAATATTCTTGAGGATTAATACTAGCTACAAAAATGAGAAATCATATGTTAAGGAGAAGAAAAGTCATAAACTCTGTGACTATAGGAAAAAATGATTATTTTTGCTGGTGCTTTTAGCTGCAGGCTTCTTGTTGCCATGGATTTTACAATACATGTGTACGAAAATCTAAATTTTGTAAAGCTGATCTGGCCAATTAAACATTCTGCCCATGGCTTGTCTGTTGCACACAGCTTAGGAAATCAGCTTTTAAATGTATGTTGGTTCTGAAGTCTTAGTTACTGGACAATTGGAGACTTTTTTTTTCAGTCAATGCTGAAGGAGATTGAACTAGAGCGTCTTAGTAATGAGTCTCAGTGAGAATATTGGATCAGGACTTTTCTACAAATATTTCAGGATAATGATTCTTTCCAAAATAACTACAGGAAAATCAGAGGAAGCCAAAAATACGTCTTCCGTAATTGGGAGGAAAACTACTAATGCATCTTACATGCTGTCTGGACCATGTTGTAACTGCAGATAGTAAGCTTGCCATAACGTCATCCACCAGAATCTTCAAAGTTAGGTGGTCAGAATCATCCACCCTAAATGAAAGAGGTTTGTAGAGTGTAAACAATGTATTCTTACCGAAGTCACTTGGAAGAGCTCAGGTTTAGTCCTCTGAAAACTGGGGGGCAAACCTACTGTTTTATTGTCTGAAGATCACTGGGTGGGAAAGTACTGCTTAAGTGCACTCAAATATGTTGTTACGGTCGTGTTTGATTTGAGATACTTGGATATGGCCTTTAAAAGTCCTCACTGTGCAAGAAAAATCTCCCTCCAAAATACCTTATTGCCATATTCCTCTAGCTGAAATATTTACCTAGGAGAAATTAATTTAGTGTCACTTGTGAAGGTTCTAGATACTTTTGTAAACTGTAAAACTACTTTTCTTTGCCTCTTTTTCATAACCAAAAATTGTATTTTTAATACATCCTATCTTCCAAAGGAAAACTTATTAGGAAGGGTTAGAAATGGCATCAAAGCAAGAATTTTCAACCATCTTTAAGGGTTTTTTTACAGTTATTTTTCGACAGACAGATTTTTCAGACAGAACTGTATGTGAATAGTTATGGGAACCATTGTAGACAAATAATATATAAAAATGCGTCACTAAAATTGGCAAATCTAGACAGATCTCATCAGTCATTTACTCTTGCAGGTTTTACAAAGCATTCCACTTCCATTTCCTGATCTATCAATTTTGCCAGAATGTACAACCAGTCCTAATAATCTTAAAAGCTTTCTAATAACATATTAGTGACTTCTTGTGCTGATCAATGCATATCTAATATTTTCTCTAATGTGTTTATGTGCATCTTTAATACTTTGTCCTAGGACCGTCTGTATTTTGTTATGGAGTATGTGAATGGTGGTGATCTCATGTATCACATTCAGCAAGTAGGAAAATTTAAGGAGCCACAAGCAGTGTGAGTGTTCATGTTTATATATTTAAATCATGTCATCATCTTAATTTTACACTGTAAGAGGATTAGGTTTCTTTATCACACTATCTAGCAGCGTCTTCCCAGGTTCAGTAGGAAGTCTAGGCTGGCCTCTTTTGATTGTGTTTTTTAAGGCCCAAAAGCTGAAGTTTATTTTGAAAATATTGTTTGCACACATGGACCAAAGGTAGCTGTATCTTTTTATTCAAAAATACAGCACGAACAAAAGCACGCAGTGCCTACTTTAAAAGTGACAAGAATTTAAACAAGGCAACAGGAAATTAAAGATGTTGCTTGGTATTCTGGTGGTGTTTTTAAAAGGGAATATAAAAAAAAAAAAAAACTGAGTAGAACATTTCAGTCTGAATTAATGTTATAGGGAAAGGCAAAACAAATAGACCAGCATTGCAGTATAAGTTATAGTTTGTACAAAATAAATTCAGTGTACAGCTTATAAGAATTTCTGTGATCCTACTTGTGAGGAGTTAATAAATGATTAGAAGTTGTTTATATACATGATCCCTTTTAGGTAATCGTACATCTGGCGTATCAGTGAGCAACTGATAATGATCTGTAGCATATTCACATGTGAATAGATCCATCAGTACCATTTTAGTCATGCTTATAACATCGCATCATCATTTATTAGTGTTTCATAAATCATTTACCAATGACACTTTAAAATCAAGTGTGACCAACTGTTTTAAAAGCTCAGCTAAAATAATTTCTCGTTTTAAGTAATCAGGGCTTGTTTAAATGAGAGGCCTTCTAAATATAAGTATTTGAGATACAGAACAAAATTTCAACAACTCGCTGAATAAAAACTAGATGGTGTCACATCATCCTTGACTCCCAGCTAATGTAACTTGCCAACACTCGTTGAAAGCTCTGGTGCTTTATGACAGCGTACGCCTGTGGAGCATCTTCGGGCACAAACACCTCTCATCAAGTGTTTCAGAGCTAAGCTTTCCTTGCCCTTATGCTAGCCTTAAAATTAATCTTATCTTTAAATAATCCTCTTACATATAACTTGCACGGTTCCACAGCAACTGGCTTCAAACATCCATCCATCCATCAATATTATATGTCCTTTAACTACATTCAGCAATTATATTTTATATGGTAATCATTTGAATTAGCTTTATGTAATTAATCCATTAACAGCCTGTATAAAGGAATACTATTTCTGCAAATTATTTCATGCCATATGAATTGCAGCGTAAATTGAGCTGCATCCCGAATTCAGCATTGATACGTGATTAGAGATAATGATCTTTGCGGACAGAGTCAGATCAGCGCAGTGAATTGCTGTGCTCCAGCTGCACCGTTTTTTGTGGTCTAGGGAGACATCTTCCTTTTTTTTTTTAATTCTGCATTATTTTATCATTAAATACTCAAAATAGCTGTTAAAGTCAAATTGAAGGAAGGTACCTTTTATGTCATCTGCTTGTAATACCTATTTTTATACTTTAATATATACACACTGTATATTATATACTTTAAATGCTATTATACTATCATTCTTTACCATGATGCATTTCCAAAATATTTTGTCAGAAGGAAATCATGAGGTAATAAGAAATCTGTTGGGGTTTTTTTCACACAGATTCTATGCAGCCGAGATCTCAGTTGGGTTATTCTTCCTCCATAACAGAGGGATTATTTATAGGTGAGTATAATCTAAACTAAGTAATTTCTGAACTATTTTTAAAATCCCAAGAGGATCGGTTTCTTCAACGTTTCAGTCCATTTTTAAAACATTTTATAAAAAGCAGTCGCTGTAGCGTTCATTTTGTTGTGTTGGTGCGCTGTAAAGCGAAGCCATTGCTCTACCTGAGCTTTTCAGATGTCTGTCCTCTGCCTAACTCAGCTGGAAAACTTAAAATATTATCTTCTGCATTCCTGTGTGACGTTGCATTGTTCTACACGTTCAGAAGTCTCGGTGTGAGTGTGCTCGTGGTCGTATACATCCATCCCTTCATTAATTGTCCGGTTTCAGGGCTTATGGGCATTCTTATATATCTGCAGCGAGGCGCCCGGCTCCCTCCGGACTGTAGACTGCCGTGCACGTGCACCCCTGTCCCCTCTGCCCCCCCAGATAGCTACACAGACTCCTCACCTAGACTCAGAAGTAGATAAACTGGCCCTAGTTGATCCTAAACATTAACGTTAAATTACTGTGATTCTTCATAGAGATCTGAAATTAGATAATGTGATGTTGGATTCAGAAGGACACATTAAAATTGCTGATTTTGGAATGTGCAAAGAACATATGTTAGATGGAGTAACAACCAGGACCTTCTGTGGCACTCCAGACTACATTGCACCAGAGGTAAATATTCACCGTTTCAAGAACCTTTTAGTCTCTCAGATGAAAATTGTCCCTACGCACATTTTACACCACCAAGTTTGGATAGCGGTAACTCTGGATACTCCGTGGATGGTACTGTTTATACTTCTGCAGGTATATCGAATAACTTTGTGAATTAATACAGCATTCTCAATAAGACTTCACTATTTTAAAACATACCTAGTTGATTGACAACTTAACTTTTTATGAGATCAGTGCTTCAGATTTTGTTCGTACTAGCGAAAGACTGAAAAAGCTGGATCACCACCTTGTGATTTTAAATTGTAGCCTGGAAATGTTATTATATATATAATAACATTTGTTAGTATGAAGAACTTTGTGCTTCGATTTGTGGAGTCATGGAGAGTTCATGGGCATTGTTGAGGTTGTTGATGAGGTCAGCAAACATTTTATTGGGAGCAAACATAGTTTTTTTACGGTATTTTCCATAAGTTCACACAGCTGACAGAATACATATATTTAAAGGATTGTTTGGCATTCTCAGGGAGTCACAAACCGCTCATTGATTTTTGGGAAGGGACTCATGAGGTCTTTAACCTTTTCACAGACCTCCCTGCAAAACTACTGTAGTCTTTTCCAGGCCGCGTCTTACAGAGGTGGTACAGAGGTGTCCTGACTTACTGCTTTGGATCTCGGGAAACCTCCAGTCATTGAAAGCCTCAACTAAGCTATAAGATCAGGGCTTGAATGGAGTTGACATAATAAATCCGTAATTTGACTTGAGTTTTCTGTGACTCGGCGATACCTGGGCTGTATTCAAGCCACTGAAAATCACACTCAACCACAAACCTAACTGCAGCATCTCTGAAATGAAAATTTGTTCATCGGAAATACAATTCTACTTTAAAGCGCTGTGATAAACACAAGCTTAGAGTTAAGATCTTTAGTCTGGATATGATTTGTATTTCAATAGTTTAGGTATAAAACATTGAAAACAAGCACATGTGGTGATTTGGAAATGATTCAAATATATGAATATTAAAATCTGGTATTTGTGCATACTGAGCTTTCAAGAGTCTTGATTTGTTTGGCTGCAAATTCAATGCAAGAGGCCGTATCCTGGTCCAAGACGCTCAGTGTTTCACGGCGTGCTGGGCAAGAGGCAGCTCTAGCTGGAACATTTCTGACTGTAATTGAATGTTTGTTGGAATATGGGAGATTTATACATGGACAAGTAAATTAGCGTCTAAGGTGAATTTTGTCATCTCTCTGAAACTGGAATGAAAAATAGTTTGGTTTTTTCCAGTTGCTAATTCATGCTTTTCAGAGTGAAATATTGTGTATTATAAAACCTTGTTTTTTCACAAATTGCTGTTGCTTGCAGCAGGATATCAGAACAACCAGAGCAGTATTTCATTTTCTTCTGTCAAAACATAAATGAAGCCAATATTACAAATTAAAAAATGTCCTTTCTGTGGCAATAGTCTTGTGCCAGATAATACCAAAGAACATGTTGTCAGTGCCAAAATGCTCAATATGGGTCAGTGTCGGAATGATTTATTTTACTTTATTTGGAAATTTCATATAGCGAAATAAACCTTTTACCAAAACATTCAGTAACTGGGAGGAAATTAGGCTTTCTATTATCTTACAAACAGACATTTTTTTATTTTTTTTTTAGTTGGCTGATTCTCTTTCATTTTGGATCGCGTTATTGTGACTGACAAATTGCTAACTAGGTCTGTGGTAAACTTCAAAGTAAGGTTCATGTTTTGCTTGCAGGAGCATTTTAGCATGTTTCCATGGGCTAAAATTTATAAATTTATAATAGATAATAATGGGGATGCATTTGCACGGTACTGTTCCATGCTAGGTGGAGATAAATGAGCTAAATCTAAATAAACTGTTGAAGGTATCCAGCATAGAGTAGTCCTGCGAGTGTGTTGCACTCAAACATAGAGAATTAGCTCTTTTCGTAGGTATTTGGGAAGTAATGTTATGGCTATAGTGGGATCTGAAGGAGCTCGTGCTGCCTCTACAGACCTAGTTCAGAGAGAACACGGCTGGAAGGACCATACAGGGACATCTCAGCTGGCTTCACCCGTACGATCGCTGAACTGAAAAGCAGAGGAATATGGTGCTGCATTCAGCAGAGTGGACCTGCACACTTTGGTGTACTACAAAATAATGCTTTCCTTTTTCAGTGATCAGGAAAGTTAGCATTTGGTACTACTTAGGTGTATAACGCACTGGAATTACTATTCATTTGCTTATCCTCTGCAATTTGAGAAATGTGCAGAGATTAAACTGGCAGAGTCCCAGGTTTGACCACTTCTGTCAGGCAGAAAGTGATTATCTAGTAAACAATATTTATTGATGCACTGAACTGAAATACTTATGGTCAGAGTGGTAAAATAGCCATGAAATCAATTAACACTTTGTGTTTCCTTGACCAGTCAAGAGAGACAGAAGGAGGTGGATGTCAAGAGGATTAGCAGGATGGGATTCTGCCAGCACAGCCCGCTGCCTGTGGTGCAGTACTGAACCCCACCATCAGCATCCCTGCAGCAGCGAGAGCGCTGACTTGGAATTGCAGAAGAATTTAGCTTAGAAACTCCATTCCCCTTGTTCTCTATCTAGTAGCCTCAAAACCATAAGTTCTAACCTTGCATTTGTCGGGATTATGGGAGGCTAATAGTTTTTTACAAAGGTTTGGAAAGTGTACATTTGACTGTTTCTTGTGCTAGTAATATTTATTTCTTTTAATAACTGAATTTTAACTTTTCCAGTAGACGTAGGACATGTTCACAAAAGCCTTTCTCTTGCCTGCGGGATATAATCTTTTCATCCCAACTGGCTACCAGCTGCAAGCTGCAATGATCTAAGCATTCCTACAAATTGCTGGTATTAATCTCTGTGTCCTGCTCTTAACTGTGCCTTCCTTGGAGGCAAAATGGAAAAAAAAAAGAAAAAAAGCAATCAACATTCCTCTGCCAATTTGTCTTGATGAGGGAAATTCCTCCTGAGCTCTCCTTGAGCTCTCAAATTCATGGAACCTGAAAAGGCAGAGCTCTTAAAATATAGTAATAGCTGGGGAAAATGGGACATTTGAAATGCAAAAGGACATGAAAAAGGCAATCACTTAAATTAATGATGGAGAAGGAGGAGAAGGGTCCTATCAACTTTCTACTCCTCCCTGGCCAGTAGAAAGCAGAGACCATAGCTGGTGGAGGGTGCAGGTCTTCGTTTCTAGGCACGTGAACTCCCTCACTGCTCTGTGGGTCTGCTCTGCAGACTGCGGTGAGATAGGAGGTCATGTTAATATATCCCTATTTAGCCTAAAAGATACCAAAATTTGTACATGCGGATAGGATTATTTTGGCAGGTGCTGCAAGGCAGCCAGTGCTGGCTTTGAGTGCAGCAGCTGGTAGGTAATACATGATGATTTCTGGATGAGGAGGAGGAACTACTGAAAATGCGACATTTAGAACTTGCTGACTTTGTACCAATGCATGTTTGACTGTCTATTGAAAACTCATCTGCTTCCTCCCACATGTAATTCCTTTCTTGAAGTGAGCGCTCTTTCCTCTCGTTTACATTTTCCAATTAATGCTTTGAATAGCTCCCAATATTAGGAGTATAACCGCCGGTTTCCCTACGTGACACGCAGATCGGTGAATGAACGTGGCAGATTGCTTCTCTGTGTTTCACTTGTATCATATCCTTACCAGGATTAAGCTGGTGATTCAAATTGGGTGTATTTAGTTAGGATTAAAGGAAAAAAAACTTCCAGTGGACAGCAGCAGACATCGACAGTACCACCTTTTCCTACATTGCAGTAGGTTCAATGGAAAAAACTATTTTCGTTGCATTTGCAGTGGGACCTTTCTGCAGCGGGACCGTTCCAGTCCATCTGTATTTCTCAAATCCCACTCTTTTATCAAGCGAGTGGTTCAGACAAGGGAGGTGTTTGCCAGCTCGGAGGGGGCACTGGTCTGTTTGTCAGATGCTTCTGCTGATGTTGACATGTGGCATCAAATAGGACAAAAATTTTAGTGACTCTTACCATATGTTAGGTTAAATGTAGGAGCTTTTTTCATGTTCATTCTCTCTCGATGATTTTGCTTGATATTCTCTCACAAAGGCAGATTTAATTGGGGCAGATTACATTTGCTGATGAGAACGCTATTTAGAGGACAGCCCAGTCTTGACTCACCTCTTACCGGATAAACAAACAGCGTCACTGAGTCCGTGCTTTGTTGCATCTTTCATTTTATGACATTGCAGTATCGTATTTAAAATATTTCCTCTCTGCAACACCCCCATCAAACTCTTTCACAATAGGAGGAGAAGTCGACTGTGGCCTCCTGGACAGACCTGACTGCCAGGTTGAGAACCATGGTGGTGTAGCAGCATTTTCTTTCTAACTGGATGCATCTTTTTCTCATTTGCTAATTGAAATAAACTGTTCCTACCAAAAACACTTACATGAAGCGCACTTATTGTACAAAATGTTCTGCCCTTATAAATTAATGACCTTCTGAAAAATATCCCCCCCCCTCC
>VYXH01006998.1:18632-44754 GCA_013397275.1 Burhinus bistriatus | reverse complement strand
ATCCCCCCCCCCCCTTTTTTTTTTTTAATAAAATACTCTTTTCCATAAGGCAAGGAGAGATTGTTGGAGGAGGGTTGAGGTTGAAATGTTTTATCATTTTCTGTGTTTAAAGGCCAGTATTTTTTCCCCATAAAATTTTGAAAGTGTTTGGTCTTTCAAGAAGCAGCATTGATTTCAGCAGACCGCTGGGAACTTACTGGTGATAGACGTTAAAGGGAGAGTAACCAAGTGTGTCAACCACTATAATATGAAATGAACGTCCCAAGTATATATTTTAAAGCCCATATTACTGCTAAAAGACAACTAATAAAGATTGCCTTTGTGTAGGGCCTTCCAGCTGAGAATCTTGTTATTACCTCTGGTTGTGTAATATATTTCAAAGTGCGATTGATTTTGAAATCCTTCACTTAGAAGCATTGCAGTAATTTTTAATTCATGTACTGCTGTTACGCCGGTGAAGAACGTATATTCACATAGAGACTCTAATTTTATGTAGCAGCCAGGCAGTCCTGCTTTATTGAACTGGTGACTCAGTATTTTCTTGAGAAACTACAAAACTTGCCGGTTCAACTTCTCTTTCAGCCCGTTCAACTTCTCTTTCAGCCACCTAAAACAATCTAGAATATGTGATGTGTCCTTGTCTTAGCAGTTTGTTTTACAAAGAATAAAACCACATGCAAACAGGAAAATAAATGCAAGCCCATCTGGAGTAATGACTTGCCTCAGTTCTCTGCTTATTCTAATGGAGCGGTGACGTTGGGACTGGAGGCTCTGACGCTGCCTTCCCCGGTGTGGATGGACAGTGGCTGGGATGTCCCGCATCCCTTCGTCATGCACAGTATCACTTCACGGTTATTTAGAAGGAGATCTGAGAGAACATCTGCACCTCAGAACTCCTCTATAGCCTGCCCAAGTGCATCTCTTGGATAAATTAATGCTGATCTCTGAAGAGGCCTCGATGGAAGAAAATGGCGCACGAGGGGACCTGCGTGCTGGTGGCACTTGCAGCTTTTCATGGTGTCAGAACTCAGTTTGTGCTTCTGTGAGAGACAGATGTGAACCCAGGGGATGCAAAATACTTGACATTTCCATTAGGCTGAACAGCAGAAACCCCTTTCTTTTTGGTGTAGCTGGTATCTGGCTCCATACTACAAGTATCTTAATCATGCAACTTGGGGAAATGTAACTGAGCTTCTCAGGGCTTTGCTCTTCTCTTAAATTTTGATTCCTTTTACAGCAGAACAAAAATATAAATACTGAAGAGAGAAAAAGGCTTAATTATTGATAATCTGTAAGTTAAGTGAGTCTCATGATTTCAAGCTTTGGCACAAATGGATGAATAACATTTGTGTCTTGTCTCCTACATTGTGCTGCTGTACTTCCTTCTTTGCCTTCAAATGCACGTCCCAGGGTCTCCTTAGAGCCTCATTTCCCAAGGTATCGGCGTACCAAAAGATGCGGGTGGGTTTAGACTAACATTTGCAAAACAATCCACCTCCCAGTGAAACCAGTGATTAGCTGGAGAGTGGATTACAGGATTCGCTTTCTGGGCTTTTTCAAGGAAATGTGGTTGTCTCTGTATGTCGCTGTTTACCTAATATGTCACAAGCCTGGGTGTTAGTTAACATAGGAGGTTTTTTCTTTGGTTTTTTTTGTGATTACACAGATTATTGCATACCAGCCCTATGGGAAGTCTGTGGATTGGTGGGCGTACGGAGTGCTGCTCTATGAGATGTTAGCTGGCCAGGTAAGAGTTACCCTCCCGTGCTCGCTGTGACCTCCTCCTGCCTCTCCAACCTGCTCTGTGTCAAGGCTCCCTAAAGGGTTAGACCCTCAGGGGACAAGACTGGGGCCTTTCGTACTGGTATTATCTCCTTGTACTCTTGACTGACTCCGCTGAGAATGTATTTAGGCTTTAAGCTCTTTATGTTGCACCCACATAATCAAGCGCTGCCTTTGAATATGGCTTCTTTGTACTGTAATAATGTTACAAATAGCCGTCTTCAAAATGGAATGGGAGACACTTGAGCAGGAAAATGCATGTCAAATGGAAGAAATACCATTTAGTAGTTTGAAACCACAGGGAAACATAATAAGAGCGTGTATATGCTCCACATTGCAGTTAAGTCAGCAGAATACAGTTTCTGTATTGTATATCCTAGGGGTAAAGTATGGGTCTCGCCCCTTGAAATATGCTCAGTTACAGAGCCCTTATTCTGCACAGTTAATGAGCCACTGCTCTCTGAGTCACTCGGGTGGAAAAGCAACACTCTACCGCAGTAAATGGCAGATAAATACCAACTTTAAGGAATTCTATTAGTTCTGAGTTGGAAAAGATTTCTGCAGCTGGCTTTCAAGGAGTGTTAGCTGAAGGCATGCATTTCCTAAGCTTAAAACATACATTTTTAACAAATGCCTTTAATAGTTTCTCTCCTAAATTCCAGTCGATATTTTAAAAGTTTTTAAAGTGTAGCAATTGCAGTTGTTAGCATTTACAGTCTGCATTGCAAATATTAGGCATTTGAATGCTTTTGAGAAAATGAGATTTACCATTAGCTGAGTCTTGCACAGTGCCTGTGTCCTGGGGACTCACCCACAGGCACTTTCCTCATCACCTGTATTTAAAAATAAAATGCAGCCCTTGGTTGTGATACAGTTTCCCCTTCGTGGAAGCAGAGTCTACAGCCATGTCTTGAAAAACAAACTGGAATTTAAGTGGAATTAAGTGAGGAATGGCTACACCTTAACACAAGGTAATTGAAAGTTAGTCTCCAGACTTCACCCTTTGAAGTATTTTGGCTGTCTGGTGCACAGTAGCTTTAAAAACTGATTAAAGATGATCATGAAGATAATCCTGCACACATTTCGTTAACCTGGCTGCCATGCTGGGGACAGAAATGAACTTTTCTCCTTAGATTCTACCTGAGAGATAACCACTAAACTTCTGGGTCAGAAGTTCCCAAGCTGCAGATGGCTGGGAGTTTGGTGGGTATTCCTGGGCAGGGACCACTGCTGCGTGCTCATCTCTTTGGGCACCTGTGGTTGACTGGAGGCAGGTTGCTGGGCTGGATGCACCTTTGGCCTGACCCAGTGTGGCCATAGTATTGTCATGCCATTTCATAAAAAGTGGAGAATTCAAAAAAAAAACCCAAACCAAAACCCAGTAAGTTACTTACCTGTGATTTATTTTCAACAGCCTCCATTTGATGGAGAAGATGAAGATGAACTTTTCCAGTCCATAATGGAGCATAATGTTTCCTATCCAAAATCACTGTCCAAAGAAGCTGTCTCCATCTGCAAGGGGGTGAGATAGATGCTTCTGTGTCATTAAAGGGTTTTTTGGCAATCCTTGTGAATAACTAAATTTGTCTGGCTTTGATATGGCACTGTAGTATTTTTAAGTACAACTTCTGTCAGGCTGTGCTAAGCTATATTGTCCAGAAGTGCTCATCGCCTGGTGTCACTGATAAGTATTCAGCTCTTCCCTCTATGCCTGCTTGTTTTATGGTAAGAACAAATGTCACAATCAGTAGCTGAGAAATCCAAAGCAGAATTTATAAACGGGACAATGGTGTGAAACGTCTCCACCCACCTTGCCTCTCAGCCCTCGGCAGCACAAGCCCAGTTTTGCAGGGTGAGGAGATTCATTTTTAAATGTAGGTAAAGATGAGCTTATGTGAAAATCCTTAGTGTAGATGCAAGGAAACCGTGGGGAAATCCTGACCCGGTGGTAACCTGTGTGGCCTAAAATTTATCTTAGATTCCAAGTTAATGTAATTATTTTTTTTAGTAAAATAATAGATTTGACTTCAGGAGATTAGCTCAGGAAAAAAGAATTCATTTGACTTTCCTTTGACTCCACGTGATTCCCGAGAGTGCTGTCAGTCTGCGGCTTTTCCAAACCACCGTTATAAAGCATTATTCGCTGTCTTACACTGATAAAATATCACTGCACTTAGTGTCAGTTGATTTGGTATTTAGTTTCTTCCTTTCCTTTGCAACCATTTATGAAGTATTGTACATGAGCTGGATATTAATCCCGTAAGGAAAAATCATCAAGAAAAGCTGTTTAGAACAACGAGGTAGAAGGAAAGACCACTCTAATTTTGGAGCCTCTCCTGGTGTAGATATGCTGGCCAACAAAAACAAGACGTGATATGATTTTGTAAAGTACATGCAGATTGATGCCTTGTCATGAAAAATCATATATTCAAACAGCACAGTTTGAACTTGATCTAATGACCATGTTTTCAGCTGCTAGGTGCTTATGCAAAGGGAGGTCAGAAAGCTAAAATTGCATTGCACCGCTAGGTTTAAGGTCGAGTCACTGCGATAATAACACGTTCATCATCTGTATTAAACTAACAAATTAATCCCAGATTTCAGTGAGCATTATGCCTGAGCTAAGAAGTCAATATCAGATGGCTTCTGAACCTTGTAGTCAGCAGTAGCTCAGCAATCTCAGGACTATGTGCTGTTGGGCAAGACGAACGTGCCCACTGTGCTCTTAAAATTGAATTGTTTGCTTGACATTTATTCCACTGATTCAGAGTTTGTTGGGTTTGGTATATGCAGTGACTTCGGAACAGGATTAAAATTGCTAGAATCATTCACGTTTTCTTCTATCACCTACTGTTAAAGCCAAGGGTTTAGAAAAAGTCACAAAAATGGGAAAGTTGCTGTTAAGCTTGACGCAGGATGTGATTCCTAGCCCAGCGCACAGCCAACTTCCCAAAGTCTGCTTAGAGTCGCTTTTATTTTAGGTTCAAAATTGGAATGCGATCAACTCAACATTTGGAGGGAGACTAAAGCGGTACAGCTGAGGTTTTAAAAAGATGTGTTGAGGTATCACTCCCAGCAGTATATTAATCATATATAATTTGTAAAAGAGCTTTAAGAAGTCCCCACAATACTGGAACTGAGAGTTGAAGGCTACGTTGCCTAATTCCTAATGTACATATCAAGTGAAAAGATTTTGAAGAGCTTGTTAATTAGGAACCATATTACTGTTTCCAAGCATGCAATGCTGGTGGGTTTGGTGGTTTTTTTCCCCAAGTCTGCTTAATCTATGCAGCTGGGTATAGTATTGACCAAGAAGTCATTAAGGATGCAAGGGAGGAAACGCAGATTAGATACTGTTAGCTGGGTGCCAAGAAATTGTAGGCTCTGTAATGAGATGTCTTGAACAAGCCCAGAAAAATGAAAGAGAGGGGTTGTACTTCATACAGCTTTAGTATATTGGAATTTATTAAGTTTAATTGATTGTTGAGGTAGGGCAGAAGCTGTTCTGGAGATTTATAAGACTGAACTGAAAGACCGAAGGTGAAATTCAGGAGTGAGTTGTGAACTAATACGATGTCAGCGTGCCCCGGGCACCGCCTGCCCACCCACACCTCCAGTGGCAACCTCTGCCGAATGGGAAAAAGTTCTCAAGTGCAACCCTTAATTTTGCTGCGGACGTGCTGCCTCCAGTAATCAAACCAGAACACTAGTCTTCAAAAAATGAATTTTAGTTTTTCAGAACAAATTTATTAGCAGCTTGCATCTTCAGGAGAGGAGCAAGAGCATCGCAATCTGGGGAAAATCTGTCTCACTTTCATTCCAGTGTTAAATTTAATCATTTGGTGTTTTCTTCCTGATAGCTAATGACTAAACATCCCGCAAAACGCCTTGGCTGTGGCCTTGAAGGTGAAAGAGACATCAGGGAACATGCTTTTTTCAGGAGAATTGACTGGGAAAAACTGGAAAACAGAGAGATTCAGCCACCTTTCAAACCTAAAGTGGTGAGTGAGATGCCAAGTACTTCCCTCGCTAAATGTGTCTGCAGTCATGCCTTCCCGTGGGGTGAGAGTAATGCTGGCTGGCTGGTGCTGCCAATCTGGGACACTTCTAAAATAAGGCAATTTGATTATGGCAGGCCAGTCTGTAAATCTGCTAATGTTTTGGCACCCTGTAGCATAACCCAGTGTACTTTGTTCCTTGTGAAAAAGCCTCTCGATGGTTTGAGTCCTGGCTGGACGGTCACACGCTGCGTGAGATGTTGAAAACAGGGGAAAACTGGCATATGCACGTCAGCCACTTGAGACCTGGAATAAGTGCTTGTTCCCAACTGTCTCCTCTGAACAGCTTCTGAAGTCATTGATTAAAGGTGTCTGAATTACTGGGGTAAATTTCCTCCACGGTGGGCTGCACAGCAGGGGGAGGTTTGTATTCCCCATCCTAGAGTGACATCTGCTCAGTTTGCGAGAATAATCCCCGATTCATTTTTAATGTTTGTTACTGGTTTGCACACATGTATCTGTAGGAATATTTTAGAAATCCAAACAAGTGAAAGACACCCTTACTGTGAGAACTAGTTTGCATAATATGATTTGAAGAGCTGTATTTGTTGATACAGAATTTCCTTCAGCAGGTACTGTGCTCTATTGCCAGGCGAAGAAAAGTATTTGCACGCAAGAATACAAGCTTTCAGGAACAGCTGTAAATTGTTATGTCCTAACATTGAATCTTTCTTCTCTAACACTTTTTTGTTTCAACTGAGACACTTAGCTGGCTGTAGCACTGCAGGTATAGGATCAATGGTCTGTACGCTGATTTATTTGCCGATACAGACACCTAGTGTGGTATCACAAACTGACGAACAGAGGGAGGCCACTACCCGGTGGCAGAATATATTCCTCTCTTTTTGCATACAAATGACTTTTTCGTATCACCAGGAGGGGAGTTGCACACCGAGAAGAGTGTCTTGTGCTAGGGGAAATACCCTTTTCGTATGGTGTGGATTCTGCACGCAGGGAAGGGTGTGAATACATGGAGAGCATGGGTGGTGCGCCCGCCCTGCCCAGCCAAAGGGGAGCTGCACCTCTTTAAAGCGTGTTTTATGGAAGATTTTCATTACAAGCTTCTTGAGTCAAATTTAAAGGTGATCATAAAGCAAATCTCCCTTCACATCTGTAAGTTTTATTAGCTCAGGAACTGAGTGCTTGAACTTTCCTTGAAGTTAAAAGCAATACCAGCATGAAGGTACTAAAAGCTTGGAGTACGGTCTGGTTCCATCACAGCACATTTCGTGGCAGATCCTGGCTCCTGTTTCGAGCAGCTGTGCTCCATCTCCATGGTTATCATGACCTGTTTTGTTTTTACAGGCTGCTATTAAAATATACCAAGGCGTATTCACATGGAGCCTAACTTTCCCAGACGAAAATAATTTAAAATCCAAGTCTCTTATTTACATACCCTGTGTATAACTCATTTATTGTGATTGCTGATTCTATTTATATGGATTCTAGAAAGCACAAAACACATGACCTTTAATGTGTTTGAAGATAACAGAGTATTTATAGGCTTTGTTTGGGGTGAGTTTTTTTCAGAAAGCTTTGCTAGGTGCATCTTCTCTAGGAAGCACTTTGCTGCAGGAATAACCCTGCTGCTTTTTCACACAGGCATGGGTCTTACTCCAACATGGAGCTGCAGATTTCGGGTCAGCAGTTGGCCAGTTTAAATACTGTGTTCCCTTCCAGACTGACATTTCACAGGCTGTAGGCATGGACTCATTATTTGGCAAGAAGGACATTTCACTTGTAAATTCGGGAGTTCCAGGAGTCCTGTATTCTCAGTTCTGCTTTAATACTGCATTAACACTCATGATAGCAATGCTGCTCCTCAATGTGAAGACAAATACATAATTGAAGATGCAAATTTATTGATAAATGATTTCATTCGTACACAAAAAAATACCCGAATTTCACATGAGTTATTTCTCAGCCTCTACTAGTATGAGCAGTAGTGAGACGCTTAATGGAGTCAGGGACTTTGGTTTCAATATACGGCTTTTTTTTACTGCCTTCCACTTCCCAGGGAAGAAAAAGGAAGAAAATAAAAAGACAGAGCATAATTTTGTGGAAGAATAATGCATATCTGTAGAACATCTTTTTAGCAAAAAGTCTTCCCTGTGTAAAAAGCCCTTTTGTTGCTGCTCTGAGTTGACTGTACTGCCTCTAAATAAATTTGACTGTTAATTTGGGGATACATCAACTTTCATTCCAATGATGGAGAGTTATCTCCTTGCCAAAGTTCCGCTCTGTCCTTTCTTGTTCTCCAGAGATTCTGTACCAAAATGCATTGGCTTCAGTGGGCAGCAGGGTATTCGGTGAGTGCAGAACCCTGGGTGAAAAAAGCAGACTACCATTGGCCTTTAACCCATTGGAGTGTCCCTCTGCTTGTGTTCTTCCAAGACTGAACAAGCGTCCTCCTGCGAGCACTGCGGTCCAGTGCCTGAGCATGCGTTTTTCATCTGAAATGTAAACCAACTTGTGCCCGAGGCAGCAAAAGTTCTTTGCGGCTCAGATCGGATGGCATGTCCCAGTCCAGGACGTGCCAAGTGCTTTCCAAGAAGATTGGAGACTGTGACTGAGCTGTTTTCAAGCTAGCCAAACACCTCACCCTCAAATTCCCTTAACGGGCCCCTCTTCAGTTGGTTTCTCCCATAAATGCGCAGCTTTATTCATGTTGCATTAGTTCAGAAAAATCAATGTTTAATATTGGTCTGTTGTATGAGCCATCTTCTGCCCTTTCCAAGTTATCCTTTAAGCCCGAAGATAATATTGTGAGGTTACCCTCAGAATCCACATGTAGATATGTTCACTAACAGCAGTATTTGATAGTGCAGCTATCCTGTAGGGATGGGTAGAGAGGAAAGGGTCGGGGGCAAAGGGGAGAAACATTCCGTGCCTTTATCGTACAACCACACTTTGTTCAAAGATCTGTTGCAGTAGATAGTTTTGAGATAAGCAGATTTACCAGGTTCCTTTAGACCTCTCCGCAGTATTCAATGCCTAGTTTTCCTCAAATACGCATTTTTTTTCTTGCACCCAAGCTAATTTTGTTCTGGTCCCACCTTCGTGCTTTTTAACTTGCCTCTAATCATACTTCCCTGCCTCTCAAGTCTTTTCTGCATTGCTCAAAACTATCCTTTTCGCAAACCTGATTTTGTTTGTTTTCTGTCGGGAATGAGTTGTGTTTAGCATGTAGCTGTATATTACCCCCCTTCTCGGCTGGCCTTCGCAAGATGACGTGTCTCTTAGACAGTAAAAGGAGGAAACCTGGGATAGCACGTTTTGTAGTGGGGACCTTTTCGCAGGATGCGCTCCCTGCCCCGGCTCCCTCCTGCAGTCCCCAGGAGTGGAGCTTGGCGTCGTTTGTGAATTTACAAGGGTTTAGAGGCTGTACTATGCAGAATCAAAGCGTACGAATGAATGACATTAAGCTTTCTGCAGATCGTGAAGGAAACGGAGACTAACACGAAAATTTAATTTTGCATCGTAAAGGTCTTAAGACTGAAATAACTTGACAGATAAATTATCTCTTGCCAATACATGTCCATAAAAATATTTTCTTTTTCCTTTTTTATCCCAGAAATTCTGAATATTTAAGTCTCTTTACTTTGTCACCTCATGCTGGTGGATGGGAACTTTTCTGACGCTGTTTTTCAGCAGAATTCATCTGTTAAAACTTCTCTGTTTGCCGGGGTTTTTTGTTAAAATATCTGAAACAAAAATTTTCTCTAAGTACTCGTAAGAAATGAGGGAAGGTCTTGCATGTATCCTGAAAAATCTGCTGGAACTGCTAATGTATTGCTGTTTTTTTCAGCCTTTTTTTATGTTTTTCTTTTTCTCTTGCAGTGTGGCAAAGGTGCTGAAAACTTCGATAAATTCTTTACACGAGGACAGCCGGTGTTAACGCCTCCGGATCAGTTGGTCATTTCTAACATAGACCAAACAGATTTTGAAGGGTTCTCTTACGTCAACCCCCAGTTCTTGCACCCCCTTTTACAAAATGTAGCATGAAACGGCAGAACAGGAACAAATCCCGCAGTGGGGAACGGTCCTTAACCCTACAATTTTTAGGCTTTTGCCTTGTTGATTCCATTTGGGCCTGGAAATTGTAGGGTTAGAAAGTGTAAGATGGGGGAACGGCCACTTATTCAGGATTTTGGCTTTGCAACAGCAATGTTGGCTTAATGGGAGATAAATTAGTGTGCGGTGCCCACTTATTCTTCTAGAAGTCACCACTGACTCGTCTAAACTTACCCATTTTTTGGTACGTTATGTATTTTTGTAACTCCCCACTGTCCTTTTGCTCCCTTTTCCACTCTGCTGTGTTAGAAATAATCTAACGCGCGATCTGAAAAGAAAAAAACCACCCAACCTGGACTATTTAGTCCTTTGGTGCGGATGCTGGGAGGCAGGAGCACTGTGCCCCGAGGGACCGCTCCTCCCCGCTCTGCCCCATGGCTTCGGGGAGCTCAGCAGCACAAGAGACTGAGACAGCGGCGGCACCGGGGAGGAGAAGCATTGCAAAAAAAATCGTTGAAAGTAGTTGTTTCGCAAATAGGACAGAAACAGGTTGGGAGTGGGTGGGAGGGGGGATAAAACCCGATTCAACCCTGAGGCTTCGTGAACCGATCCTGTAAGCAACACCAAGTTTAAACATGCTTCAGCGGTGGGCAGAGCTCTAGGATCTTTGCTAAGTAGCATGTGATAAACTCAAGGGTGAAATTTTGTCTTTAATAAAAATAATAATAATAGTAATAATTTTAATAATATTTTTGTGAATTTTAATCTCCATGAGATTATTCTGTGATCCAGGGTGCCATTGTTTGTTCTGTTAATTTAATTTACACCACTCCTCAAGTTTACTGTTAACTGGTTCTAATACCAATATTTTACTATGAAATTTGTTAACCTGGAATGTAAACCAAAACTGTAATCCCTTAAATCTTATTTACATGTGTTTATTTACAGTCTGCAGTATAGGGCAGTAAATCTACAAAAGCATTATATATAATAAATTTAAAAATGCAGCCCCAAGTGACTTCCTGATTTCTCCAGAATAACTCATGAAAATCGAGTGAGATTTAGTCTTAAAATAATCAGTTTTAATTCAGAAAACTTGGGGCTGTAGAATAATCAAGCCTGAAAGAAGAAGTACCTAAAACTTGTTTTATTGATAGAATGGAATTTAATACATTTTACATATGCTTCATGCAATGAATTTTGCATGTTTAGTAATAACTCTTAATAATAAGGGTTAATAATAAGCAGATCTATATTATTGACATAATCGTATCAAGCATACAGAGTATTATAAAAATTTTATAAAACAAATTGTGCTTTATTTGTGAAAGTTCTTGTTCTGAATGACATCATTTAGATTTAGCTAAATGTTTATTGCTATTGTTTTGGTTTTTACTTTAGATTTTGGGTATTGTTAATGGCTTAGGGTATAATCTTTTTTAAAAGTAGATCTACTTTTCAACAATAATTGCTACCTGCAGGTTTTATACGAGGTTCAATTACGCTTTCATTTCACATCTGCTTATTACTTACAGAGAAGGAAATAGACTTTATTTGCAATGATGAACACTGTAATTAATGCAATCTTCTCCTCTCCTATCACTTAGATAAAAAATTTTGATATTTCCTCTTACAACTTACCAGAAGATATTAATTCAAATATCAGTAAATATTTTTTGTGCATATTTTGGTTTTGGTACAGCATGTAAAATAGTAGTCAGTGCATTTTCCTTTTTTTTTTGCCCTTCTGCCTTGTTAATGTTAGCAGCCATAGGCACTTTTTGTCTGTCAGATGTGCATGACGATGCCAGAAGCATGATGTCTCTGTTGCTGCATGCAGACTGATTACAGTTTTTCCAGCATGTAAACATATTCAAAAAGTAAGATATTTGCCATAAAAGACTTAAATTTATACTAGAGTATGTAACTGGGGAGGGGGGGGGAAGGGGGGAGGGGAATCTACTTTCTAATCCTCTTTTATGACAATAAAACATGGAACCTGTGCCAAAGATTCTGATAGGAAGATCCAGTCCTGCGGATGGGTAGCCAAGTGGATGGGTTTGACGTAGGGGGTGACCCGTGGTGGAGTGGGACAGTTTTCGAGTGAAACACGGTCGGATGCGAACAGCAACTGTGTCATGCTTCTGCGCCCGTGGTGCCCTCAGCAGCCGTGGTTTTGGTGCCTAGGACACGCGATTTGTGACACTCCAGAAGTTCGACTTTTGCCCAGTCGTAGACCTTTTGCAGCCCCAGCTCTGAGCAAGGAGCATCTCCCCGGGTAAGGGTGAGCTTTAATGAGCGAACCGGACCGTTCTGAGGCATGGGAAAACACACGGCTAACGAGGGGCATTGGCCAACTAACAAGAACTCGGATTGTTGCCTAAATAAACAGAACTCAAAATTTTTAAAACATTTCTAGGAGTAAAATTTTTAAACCATTCTGTGTCAAATACGTTATCAGCCAAGTCTGGGACTTCGTTTTCTTGTTTGTATATTATATACTTTAAAAATTACAGTATTCACCATAAAGCATGTGGACTAGTGCAGCATTCATGACTATTTATGTTTTTCTGAATATTATTAGCCTGCCATAGTTTAGGAAAATCTAGGTATCATGCTGTAGAAGATAGTAGATTCAACAGATTACTGAGGCTCAGATTTTTTATGAATGAGGGGCTCTCAAGTAAGTAAATCTGCTGAGAGGCAGCATTACATGTGTTTTAAGAATGTGAAGTAAAAAAGAGACTTTGGAAAAAGGAAAAAGCAGGGAGAAATACCAGCGTTTTTGCAGTAAGAAAAGCAGTACGGGGGCAGAACTCAGCCAAGCCAGAAACAGGCAGGAGATCCCGTGGGGAGACGTTCCCAAACGGTTCTGGTTCTCCTGAGGAAATACGAATTGTGCAGGGAAGTCCCATTGCGGATAGTTGTTGCTGGGACGGTCGGGGCTGTTCCCACCAGAACATGGCATTAAGGAGCTGGTCCAACATCTGGACAGAGCTGCTCATTTTCCGGCTACTTCTCGTAACCAGTTTCTTAGGCACTTGCATTTGTTCCCCAGTTTTTCTGATGTAGAAGCAGAAATTCCTCTTTAACATGGTTACCTCAAGTCCCTGGGCTTGCGACATCTCATGTCATCTTCTGTAGGTGTCCGTAACGCTTACGGAAAGGTACTGTGAACTCATGGATCCTGCAGGAAGAAGACAGGGTTGTATAAAGCAGGGACAGAATATTTGTGTTACTCTGCCTGATGCGCTCCCACGGGAACACTCATGCTTGGACCAGCCCTTTAATGAGAACTCCGGGTGGCTTGCTTATCATCCAGAAATTTATAATAGCAAATAAAACCTTTAAGCTTCCAGCAAGCATTTTCGTATCCTTTTAGATACAGATGTTATTTATATAATATTTTTCACAAGATGGGGTTTTCTAGAGAACATGTATCAACAGCGGGAGAGGCAGTAGAACTGCTTTTCTTTCACGTGTGTTCAGTAGCAACCGTAATCCGAACACCCACGTTATCACAAAGATTTCTAAAAGTCAGATTGAAAATTATAACACACTGAAGCTGGGGTGGAATTTTTGGGAGCCGTGTTTGTCCCACGTGCACTCGAGTGCCCCGGGGCTCCGGAGCAGCCCCGTTCCCGCCATGGGAGGCACAGCTCTGCACGTAAAACTTCCGAGCTGTTTCAGGGATTAAATGGAACTTAACTGGCTCCTAGTCAAATCTCTTCATTATTTGGGCAACTGGGTGTTTTGATCCACCTTGGAGTCACTTCAGCAGGGTGGCGGGTTTCCAGGACAGCCACTTCACCCACCACCCAATCTCGGTGCTCTTAGCAAGGACTGCACACGCTTGAGAAGGAGAGAGCACATTCCCATAATAAAATACTCCCCCTTAATCCAATGTAGAAGAAAAATGCAATTTAGTTTTCTGATCCTTCATTCTTCCCAGAAATACAATTGAATTTCTTTTTACAAGCTGAAGAAAGTTCTTCTGGAAATCAGCTGTTAGTTTAAAAGAAACTCATCATATCTAAATGCTGTTGGCCTTTGAAATCCGTCCTGTCTTTTGGGGTGAATTCAATTGAATAGTGCTGGGCTCCTGTAAAATTAATAAGGTCAAGTCAGAGAGGAGCTTGTCTTCTGGCCGGAAGGATGACTTGTCCAAGGGCGGGATTGAGTGGTACAACTTCCAAACTCTGTTTTCTCGGTGCATCTGGATGCAATCCCAGTTAAATGCCATAGGAGACACGTGCCGTTAGCAGAGAGGGAAGATCCTCCTTGTTAAGCAGAACACATCATTGGAAATAAGAATTATCCAATAATAAAGCTTTGATATGACTAGAAAGCATATTTACAGTATTGAGTTTACAGTGGGCTTTCGGACCTGCCACCAAACTTCTGGAAACATTTAATGTGATTTTCAGTTCTTGTAGTCATGAAGTGCCGTACGTAGGTTTTGTCTCTTTGCTACCGTGAGTGTGGGCTCTAGGCGCTGTGTTACCTGCGTGCTGCTCGGTGGGTGGGCACCCAGCTGCCAAGTAGGAAAAAAGTAGACGAGCTAAAGCACTTCTGTCCTCAGCTCTACACTCTGAGATGGGATCTGAAATAATTCCGTTGAAGAATTAAATAAGAATTGACTCCATAAACATGTATGATTTCATACCAACCGGTATCTGTGCCAGTAACGATCGGTAATTAAATAGCCTTATAATGAATAATCGTCATGCACTGCAGCCCTCCTGTTCCTAGGAAAACCTTGAGAGAGAGGGCAAGTTATTAACCTCTCTGCCTCAGTTACCTCATCTGTAAAATGGGGATAATAATACTTACTGACCTCACAGGGAGGTGTGAGGACTTCTTAGGTAATGTTTCTAATAACACTTTTAACCTGAAAAGAGTTGTGTAAGTATTATTATAATTTTTAATATTAAATCAGGTTATTTGATTCACATGGTATTGCTGGATATACCATGCTATTTCTACTTTTTTATAGAACTTCAGTAGTTCTGCTGAAACCATTTAAAGAGAAATAAAATCAGATCTGGTATGTTTCTTACAGAATCTGGAGTCCAGCTTTTGTTAACTGGAGTTGGGGTGCGGTGGGGAGTGCTGCTTGCTGATTGTGTTGGTCAGCTGCACTTGCCACTTCTCCAATTACTGAGATTTCTATGTGCAATTTTAAAATTCCATGTAAATGGAAGTCTTAGCAGAACTGATTATTGTAGGGTGGGGTTCCCTATGGGTGAATCAAGTCAGCACAGCTGTTTTCTAGTAATGTTTATACTGCCTCCTCTTGAAGGAGAAGCGATACTCTTTATGCGGCTGGTCCATGCATGACAGGTTTGTTCCGTTGATACTTTAGTGTATTCCTGTGTCATAGATCTCCATGCTTTGCTTTTCCTTGTGTGTGACGCCATAGTTCAAATTTAAAAGAAAACTGCCCTAGAAGCTATGACTTTTCTTCCGTTGATGTCGGTTGACCAAAAAAAAAAACCCAAAACCATCAGTGGTCTATTAATAATTTTAAATAGTGACGTGCAGGAAGAGCAGCAAGAGCGCTGATAACTGGCCCCAGCCTGCTTCCGTTGGAGCTCATTTCTCACTGTGGGGTACGTGGGGAAGTCTACAGCTGATCTTACATTCGCTCTATAATCGTGAGTTGGTGACGGGAACATTTTAACAGAAAGCAAAATTATGTTTCTGACCTTCATAAACCTTTTCCTAAGAACTATTTGAATTGTATTTATTTTCCTTCTGTTTGAACCCCGAGAGGCAGTACTGCCAATGGCTCCGTCCTTCCAGAGGTTCCTCTGCTCCTGTCTTGGCTTTCCAAGGCATCCAGTGGAACCGCTGCCTGCTCGGAGCTGGCTGTGTGCTCCGTGCTTTACTGGAGCCAGGAGTGGGGTATCCAGCACCTGGCAGCACTAAGCCTCGAAGCCCCAATTCACCAAAAATACTGTGTCTGTGCTTGCGCCCGTCGCTGTTCGGCAGAGCGTGGCCGTTGGGGCTTACCTTGGAGCAGCGCAGCTTCGCATCCCGGAGGAGTCGGTAGAGTTTGCACGCTTGGGTGCTGTGCTGTCTTGGGGCAGAAAAAACGTTCTTGCGGTGATAATACAAATGTAATCTGTGGCTTGTTCCCCACAAAGCCTTTCATTTATTCTCTCGTGTGCTATTAAAATGAATGTAAGAAAAAGAATTTCGGCGAAATGAAGCTCGTTGCCTCTTTTAAAAATCTGCAATTCCCAACACGCGTGTGATTTTGCACGGCAATGCAGAGCACACCTGAAACTTTTAAAATGATTGCATGTTATTTTAATGTTATCTTTTTTTAAACAAGGAGTAATCCCACCTTGAACTCATTCATATTTTTTAATATTATTTTAAGACCCAAATTTTGTATTTATAAAGAGGAGAACATTATTTATTTTCTTATCATTTATCTGCGAGATGCTACCAGAAAATTTGGAGAGGCCATTCATTTTTCAAAAAAAAACAATAAAAAAATCATTGGAAGTATAGTGGGCAAGACTGATGTATAAATTACAACTTTTTTTTTTTTTCTTAATTCGCAGTATCTTCAATCTTTGTTTGCATGAAATGCTTTTGTTAAATATTAATTGTAGTTTCAAAGCAAGTGTGTATGAATAAAAATACTCATCATTACTTTTGTGAGAGTTTGGTCTGCCTTTATGAAATTTCATTTGAAAATTCACTCCGCAAAGGTAACGCCGGGACATCACTCCCCCAGCCCGGAGGCTGCGGAGATGACGGCGCGATCAGCCGCAGAGGTCGCCCAGATCTGCACCTTCATTCTCCATTCATACACAGAATTTGAACCTGGGCCCTTCTTTAATTCCTGTTAATACATCAAGAGAAAAAGAGGCTTAACTGGGGAAAAGGTACGTCCGTGAGAGGATTTCTGCCCGCTGAGAGCTGTGCCGGCAGCTCTTTGAGCCAGCAGGTCCCTGGCTAACCTGCTCGCTGGGCTTGGTGTCTCGGAGCCGCTTCAGGCGTGGGTGCCGCAGGGAGAAACGGCCCCAGGCACGAAGCGAGGTCTCAGGTTGGAGGGTCTGATTGAAAGCTTGATGTGAGACTTGCTGGTGGTGGGATGTGCCCTCCTTCTTGGCAGTGAGACCCCAAGAAAATTCAAACTACCCTTTTTCACATCCCTGTGTGCGTGAGCCCCGGGGGGTTCATTCCACCCTCTGCCACATCTTCATAGAATCATGGAATTGATTTGGTTAGAAGAGACCTTTAAGATCATCAAGTCCAACCATTCACCTAGCACTGCCAAGTTACCCCTAAACCATGTCCCTCGGCATGTCTACACATCTCTTAAATACCTCCAGGGATGGCGACTCCACCACTTCCCTGGGCAGCCTGTCCCAATGCTTGATAACCCCTTCTGAGAAGAAATTTTTCCTAATATCCAATCTAAACCTCCCCTGGCGCAACTTGGAGCTGTTTCCTCTTGTCCTATCGCCTCCTACTTGGGAGAAGAGACCAACTTCCCCCTCACCTACAACCTCCTTTCAGGTGGTTGTAGAGAGCAAGAAGGTCTCCCCTCAGCCTCCTGGGAAGAGGGCTTGTTTCATGGTGATTAATGACCCTCAGGAGCCCACCTTTGCCATGAAATACTTGTTTTAGCACTCCTGGAGGAGAGGACAAAACCTCCAGTCCCACCAGCCATTCTCACCCCATGTCCAGGCACTTGCTTCATTTAGGCTGATGTCTTATTTTCAAAATTTGAAAGTGATGTATAAATATTGTGACAACTTGATAGACAACTTCTTTTTCTGCTTGCTCTCAAATGTATTGAATCTCATGCTAATTCAATAATTGGGTTAGCTTAATGTGCAGAAAAGTCTGGCTGAGTTTGCCCAAAGGAATGGTTGAAATTCTTTTTTTTTTTCATAGCGACAGCCTTTCCAGGCTGCTACATGCTGCTCAGCCTTCATCTAATGTGCGCAGCTTCTCCTGAACCCCATGGACACATCTCTTCTCAGGCCTTGAGAGCTTCCTGCGGAGCAGAAGAGGGATTTAGGGGAGACGTTGCCCTGAGCTGGTGCACGTGCAGAGTCCGTGCAAGAGGAAAGGGGTCCTCAGGGCTCAGCACTGCCAGACCTGCATCTCCCACCACCTTGGCTGTTTAGACAGGGGCTGGGTGGGATTTCATTCCCAGCCGTGGCCTTCAGGGTGGACTCAGGAGTCGGCCCTGCTGCGAGAGGACCACTCAGCTCCCCAGAAATACAACACTGGGATGTTTGAGCCTGTTGGCTCCTCACACCCCAAATTACCATTATCAACCAATACAAACAATGCACCCTTTAAACCCCTCAGAAACGTTGTCCCAAATGTAAACAAACTCTTTGCCGGAGCTCCCAAGTAACAGGCAATACGACAAGAGGAAACAGCCTCAAGTTGCCCAGGGGAGGTTTAGATGGGATATTAGGAAAAATTTCTCCACCAAAAGGGTTATCAAACATCGGAACAGGCTGCCCAGGGATGAGTTGCCATCCCTAGAGGTATTTAAAAGACATGTAGACCTGGTGGTGAGGGACATGGGTTAGTGGTGACTTGGCCGTGCTGGGTTAGCAGTTGGACTTGATCTTCAAGGTCTTCTCCAACCAAAACGATTCTATTCTATAAGGATACACACACACACACCACCACCCCCGCCCTTTCATAGCTCATCTGCTCCCCTGGCTGGTGAAGCGGGCACACACACATCGCCCTCTCCAGCTGTGGCTTAACCAAACCACCAGCGCTACGGCAGCCGTTCACAGGGTCGTTGGCTTTTTGGGTGAGACGGAGCTCGTTAGACGAGAGTCTCTAAACACCCCCCAGACTTGTCCCTGGGGAAAGGCAAGACTGGTGGTGGCTTGCGTGGGCGAAAAGTTATTCCAGTCTGATGAGTATCGGGAACAGGCATTGAGGAGCTGGTGCTTTCGGAGCAGACTGGCTGCAGGTGGTCCTGCTCCTCTGCTGCCCCAGCCGGGGGTGGAGACGGATTCCTGGGTGGAAGCGAGGGAATTTGTACAACCTGTGCATTTTTGTTTGACTTTCTCTAAGCAAGCAAGATGGGGCTGGTGATCCTTGGGAAAATTAAGAGTTAAAGGCTTCTGCAGGAGAGGCTGAATCTCTCCATGCTAGCCACATCCTGTACACGAGAGCATCTCCATCGGGAATGCTTCCAGCACTCAATAAATCACAGCAATTACTCCTGGCTGCCACCCCCAGCCGAAGGCACGACCTCCCTCTCCCAGCCCCAACTTCTTTTTAGAGGTTTGGGTATTCGACTTAGAAATCTCAGAACATTTTTACAGACCTGGTACGCGAGTTGCAAATATAACCATCTCCTCTGAGAGCTGCTAGGGCAGCTAAAATGATGACTGCATTAATTACCACGAGGTAATTATAATCCCACCTGCATCGGCAAAGGCAACTTTTGGTGCCTGGCTGAAAAAAACCCTGAGTAAGCCCAGTGGAGCCACGGTAAAACAAAGACAAATCAACGAGGGGCCCAAATCTGGAAAGCTCTTGCCACACGTGGCTGGGTGGTCCTCAAAGGGGTGTTTTCCCCAACTGCATCTGTCACTTGTCACCTTCCCAAAGTGATGCTAAACCCAAAGAAACGGGGATCTGACCAGGAGAACAGCCAGTGGCAAGTCTGGACTCATGGAGTTACCTGCAAGGGGTTTTTTTTGCCTTCCCCCAAGGAGGAGCATCAAATAAGGCAGATCTCATGGGAAATGAGTCAATGCTGTCTCCTTCTCAAGGGACTTGACGCATTTGCTGCCAGGGTGACAGTGTCAGACACCAGCTGCCGCTTCCAGTGTTCATTACTGGTCCCTGAGTCAGCACCTAACATCCCACCTCAGGAGATGTTGTTGCACAATCTGATGAAGGAGGGGAAAAATTCCAAACCCAATTTAAAGCACAATACGAGAGCGAGAAAAAAAAAAAAANNNNAAAAAAAAAAAAAAAAAAGCACAACAACCCCGCAATGGAAGTTTGCTTAGAAGTGTTTTAAATCTTATTCTCGCCCTACGAGGCTGGCAAAAATCACCCGTCTCTTTCTCTGCCGCAGCAGAGCCTGTGATTCACATGCTGGGAATGAATTTCCCGGTCCTCAGAGGGCTCAGATCCCTCCCCAGAGCACAAGGGCTCAGCTGGGAGGAAAAATTCAGCTGCTGCTCAAAGGCCATGGCAGCGTGGACGTGTGCGGGGCTGGTTGGGGGGGTTGTTAGTGTCACGTCGAGTATTCAGCCCGTGCGGCTGGATGTCTGGGTGCTGGAGCGGATGCCATGGGGGGCCTGACTCCGCCTCTCAGGAGCACAGGATGCACGCGCTGTAATTACTGGTGAGTATTTGGGTTACTGCAAACTGCCCGTTAAAACTATTTTTGAAAGGAGCTGGGTTTTGGAAGGCTGTGTCCACATACTGATGTTTCCTGCATTAGTTTAATGAAAACTAATTCACCGCTGCTGCCCTGCAGAGAGGCCAAGCCAGAGCTGCCCAGAGGGGTTTGCAAAGCTCCTCCTTCCCACAAAACCGGTGGCTTTGTCCTCACCCACGTTCGGTTTTTGCCACCCCTGCCATCCCGCTGGTACAAGCTCCAGGTGTGCGCGTGTGTCACAAAGCTGCCCGCAGACGCAGGTGAGCGGGGATGCTCAGGACGCTCAGATGTTCGCAGCAGCGTTTCACCTGCTGCGTTTTGCCCAGTGGAGTCTGGTTTTCAGGAATCAGCCTTGCAGCAAACCTGTGCTTATTCCCTACTTGCCACCCACATGCGGCTCCAGGACACAGAGGTACCTGGGCAGCCTGGACACAAACCACTTGTTTCTCAGGTTACAAACCGATATTTGATCCACATCTATGTTATTTGTCTTTCAGCCTTGGAGGCTTGATCCATCCCCTCTTATCTTCCTCCTCTATTCAGAGCACTTAATAAAACTCAGTGCCCATAACAGGGAGACTTCTGAATCCATACAAACCACTCTGCAACAATCCATATAAAACTTCATTAAAGCTTCAACATTTTCAGTGACACCTCCAGAAACACTCTTCTTTTAACAGGATTCATTTGCTTCTCCTACAGTGTAACCATGTCTGAGACGCCGACTAGGTGTGATTTCAGGAAAAGTCCATCAGAAATGGTTATAAAAGCAACTAGCGATGAGTGCAGGGGCAGAAGGAGGGAAAGAGTGCGGGCCAGCCGTGAGAGCATCCCAAAACTCCTTGGATCTGTTCCTGGTCCTTTTGGGTTAAGTCATATAGCATTCTTGTGCCTGATTGACCCTAGCATCGTTAAAAGATTGGTAATTCATTTCAGTGCTATATAAATCATAAGGAAAACTATTACCCTTAATACAAGCGTTATGAGGCTTTAATAATTAATTTCATCTAAACTGCTTTCCAAAACATGACCTTTTAAATCTGATTGCTGTGGCCAGAGCCATCCCTCATCCTTCAAGCAGCCTGTTTTCCAGCCAGCCTGGGTGGCTCCGACGGGGCTGTGTTGGGGAACCTGGATGGGCCCCAGCCCCTGAGACCAGCCGCGAAAGGGGGTGGATTGCCGGGACCGCCACTCCTTTTGCAGAGGGTTGACAAGAAAACACCAGTAGCGAGAGCAAACTTCCTTCCAGTGTCTCTTCTGGCTTTTCTTGTTGAAGGATGCTGCCCACTCGCACAGTGAAGCGGTGGGACATGGGCACTTTGTGCCCTTTCCAACCTCCTTCCCTCCAGCGTGGGGATCACACCAGCCAGGCAGGCTGGGGCAGTGCTGCCTGGTGGCCCGGGCCACCACGGGGGCTAAAGGATGCGACTGGCTGAGCTGCCGGGGCAAAACTCCTGAACCGGTACGTCCTCAGCTCTTATTAGCTCAATTTAGACCCATATTGTTGTCCCAGAGTGGGATTGTTTACCCGGTGTGCAAGATGCCAGTGTACACAGTATGATTACAGCGGGTATTTTACGTTAAATAAAGTATATAGCTTCCATTCACACGTGTGCCTTTGTTATTGCGTGCGTCAGAGCCTCTCGGGGGGGCTGGCTGCGAAAGGCTCTGTGCCTTTTTTTGTAGGTTTTGCACAGCATGTGGGTGCAGAGATAAAAATAATGTTGCACCTCTCCTTGCGCTTCCTCCCGAGCAGCGGCTCCAGGCGGAGGGATGTGCAGGAGAAACAGCACATGGAGCTTCAGCTCGCAACAGCCCACAGGAGTTAATTCCTTTAATTTAGTCATGGCGCAAGCGGGATGTGAAAACCCTCCCCAGCGAAGGGAGAGCGACTGGCGTTCTTTGGTGCCATGAGTTTTCCCTCTTTTCCTACTTTCAGTGTTTGAAAGCTACAAAAAAAAGGATGTTGGTGCTGGGATAAGGAGCAGATGTTGTACGAAGCGTGTGCTGACTCCTGCCATGCAACAGGACCCGGCTGGAGCAGCCCGTCCCAAGGACACGTCCCGCTTGCACAGGAGCCATGGGTGCCACGGCCGTGGATCCCAAACCCAGGCTGCTGATGCCAGTTTTGCCCTCCAGTGCCACATCTGTCCTACAAACACCCTCTCACGGAAAGAGAAAAATCTCAAAAGTCTCTCTAGCAAGCGGTTCCCAACCTTTGGAAGCTGCATGGGGACGGCAGCGGGGTGGCAGTGGGTTCTCGCAGGGTTGTGCCAGGGCTGCTGCGCATCTCCTCTGTGCTTTGGCATCTCCCCAACCGTGCTGCCCACGAAACGACAAAAAATAGCAAGCGCCGAGGCAGCTGGCATGGAGCATCCGTCACCTCCCACGCAAGTCACGGCAGCTTCAGCATCGTGTCGCCGGTTCGTTGCCTCTACCTGCTCTCTCTCCTCTTTCCTCCAGCAAACATTGCAATTTCTGGCTGGTGCGGACTTCCCCTTCCTGTGCCCAAAACGCTCCTTGCAGCCTGGTATGTGACTGAAGTTGGTCGATAGCTGCTGTCCGACGCCGGACCAGAGCCACGCGTGGGCTGGAGGGGTGGCTGCCCACGGCGCGGCTCCTCCCGGGCTGTTTGCTGGGCAGATTTGCTGCCTGAATAATTCGGTGGAGTCAATTAGAGGGGGTGGGAGGGGAGACAAACCTGAGGCTATCACTTTGTGGCCCAGGTTGACAGGACGAGGCCTTTTACTGTATAAAGTCCTGAGTGCCTTCAAGGTGACTTCTGCTGGAAGCGAAAAGGCCAGGAAAAAGGTTCCCTGCAGATGTCACCTGCCGGAATGAAACACCTGTAGCTCAAAGGAGAGGGGTCCTCAGCACCCTGCTGCATCGCTGACAGCCCAGGGAGAGCCGCTGTAAAGAATTGCTGCTGGTCTGGGCCATTCATGAAGCTTAAATCCCTCCTCACTAATAAGATTTGACCTTGGGTGCATCCTGAAAGCTGCCTGCTCTGGTGTCCATGGAGCTTCATGCTTCCACACTGGTTCTGAATGTGGCATGAGAGGCTGCTCCACCAGCACGAGGGCTGGCAGAGCTGAGTCAAGCTCCAGCCCTGCAAAGACTGGCACAGCCGAGTAACGTCCTCTAACGTGCAAAATCCCACCTGGCTCCACTCGCCCCACATGTGGCTGCGGTGGAGGATCCTCCCTCTCGGGGAGGGGAGAGCTCAGCGGGAAATAGTGAGAAGCGGGGAGGTCAAAGTGGTGCTGCTCTGGAAATGCTGAGACAGCACCAGATGGTGTTACATCAATCAACAACAGCAAAAAAGCAAAAACCAGCTGTTGCAGGATTTGGCAAAGTCCCGCCCTGCGTTTTGGAGGATGCTGAGAAGATGCAAAGCGCCAGTTGTCACGCCTGGGACTTCCATGCTGAGATCCTGGCCAGGAGAAGGGGTTTCCACTCCATCTTCGCTGTCTTTGGCATCATCAGGGAGATAGCTGTTATGGAGAAGGAATTACGGAGAGCTGCCAAGGAGGTAGGAGAGCTTAGCTGTGTTTCTGGGGCTGCACAGGGAGTTTGGGAGGCATTCCTGGTGTCCCCTTGCAGCCTGGCCCCAGCACGCTGGTGGGAAACGCTCCTGGTGTCAGCGCTGGCATCGTGCACGTGCTTTGCCACGGCCCAAGTTGCTGTACGAGACAAGCAGCAATGGAAAATCCATCGGAGTGTTTTAGCCTAAGTACATTTGCATAGCAGCAGAAGGGGAGGGGAGGGGGGGAAGACTGAAGCCCAAAATGTGTATTTCTAATTGATTATATGCATGGCTGCTGGGGGCCTCTTACACTGTAATGGTTAATTATGTCACTGGCTGTATGCACTGCAGCCTTTATCCATGTTGTACCCAAATAATCCTGCACGGTGCCCAGGCAGCTAATAGAGCAGATTGCCCGTCTGGAGAAAAAGGAAGGTTTACTTTGTTTGGGCTAATTTTTTTTAACATTACAGAGAAAAGAAAACTTATGAATGGCCAATTACTGTATTAAAATAACGTACCCTGACAGAACATGATGAACATCCAGGTCTAACCCGCTTCTCGTAGCTTTTTGACTTTATTGGTAATTCCCTGCTGATTAGCTCCATCCCAGGGAAGCCGCCTCCTCCCTGGGGCTGCGTGGGGCCAGGTCTCCTGGAGGCCACCACTTCTTCAACCCCCTTTTTCCAGTGCAGAATACGTTCTGCTGACCGAATTCCTGCTCTCTCCTTATTGTCCATCCCCTGATGGATTTGCTGCCTTCAACTGTTCCTCAAATGTGAGTGAGAGGTGTTTGAGAGGTGCTACATACATTTGGGGGTTGTTTTGAGAGTTCTAGCTGCAAGGAAGGATGTGCTGAAAGATGCATCTTTGCAACGCCAGCCAGTTCTTCCTCAGGGGACTGAGAGATAAGCCCAGGAAAATATGCTGAATTCTCTATATTTTAAGTATCACTGTAATTTTGTGGGCAAGAACATATGTGGAGGTGCAGTCCTACAAAGACAAATAACCAGTGTGCTCTGGCTGCCAGCTGGGGCCCTCCTGGGAGGCAGGTTTCCACCAGCCTGGATCTCACTGGAGCTTCACTGTATTAGGCTCCACCACGTTCTGGTTGGAGAAATCAAAACTTGTACATCTGCATCGGCTTCTGTTACTTCTATAAATCAAAAAGAGCTCAACAAGGCAGAGCACATGGCTCCATTGACTTCAAACAAGCCATCCAACCAACGCCTCCTCCGCATCTCCCATCCCACTTTATTTTGAATTATTCTATTTAAGATAGTCACGTTTTGCTAACTGAGGACGTATCGGGCAGAGATGCGGCACGTTTTAGCCAGAGCACTGGGAATTGGTGACCCAGTATTTATTAGAGACCGAATCTATTAGACTTGTAATTAATAAATTGCTTTTGTCGTTTCCCTGCTGGGAGGCCTCAGCAGTGCCTTCCCTGGGAGCCAGCCTGCCATCCCGCACCGCTGCTGCCACTGCCCGGCTCCCTGCTGGAGAAGTGACCCTCCCATGTGCAAAGCCCGCGCACAGAATAAGCTTTCGCTGCAGAAATTGCCATACGAAGCCGAGCTTCAGGCGCTGCGATGGTGGCCGTGAGCCATCCTCGGCCCTGCTGTCTGGGCTGGCAGCTCACGGAGCAGGAGCCACCCGCGTGGTGTGTGACCCTCTTCTTGTCCTTCCCGCTGCATCCAAGGAAGTGTCCCGTTGCTGGACACCCTGGTGGAGCTGCGTCCTTATTCTTGGCTCCGCCGCTAATTTTCTGTGTGTTTTGGCTGAATCACTCACTCTGGCGGTAGTTTCCAGAGCCCACAGCATCTGCCCCGGTGTCCCTCTCTCCTTTAGCCCTGGCTTTCTCCCTGCCCTGAGCCAAGCCCTGCCAAGCTGGCTTTCTCCAGCACGCTGGCTTCCTGCCCTCCAATCCTCCCCGTTGTCTGCTCCGTCCTTAGAGGTGGATTTGTTTGACGCTGGTGGCCGGAGCCAGTTTTCCCTTCCCCAGCTCCCAAAGGAGTGTCCTGGGGAGCGCAGCCCCCCCAGCACTGCCAGCCCTGGCCCGTCCCACCCCAGAGGGGGCTGTTTTTCCAGGTGGGGGGTGCAGAGGGGCTGGGAGGTGCGTGGAAGGGAGGATGTGCAGGGGAGCAGGGGCAATGCTGGCTCCCAGCCCTGCCCCGGTGGTGAACTGGAGCCACCAGCGCCGGCTCGGGGACTGGGGACAGAGGGAGGGAAGCTGGGAGAAGGGAAAGGAGGGGGGAATAGAGGGAAAATGAAGGAATAAAGGGAAAGGGTGAAAGGGGGGAGAGGAATGGGGAAAGGAGGGATAGAGGAAAGTGAGGG
>VYXH01006998.1:0-16491 GCA_013397275.1 Burhinus bistriatus | reverse complement strand
GGGTCTGCGATACCTGCCCCGGTTTGTGATACCTGCCCGGGTCTGCGATACCTGCCCGGGTCTGCGGTACCTGCCCGGGTCTGCGATACCTGCCCCGGTTGCACCCTCTCCGCTCCACCAGCACCGCCCAAGCGATGGGAGTTTGGGTTTGCCCGGAGTGGACCTTAGCACATGGGGAGCTAATCCCGGCTCTTCATCCCAGGGCTTTTTTCTCCACCCGGCTGCTCAGGGACACAGAGGCCATCTCTCGGGCACTGTGAGCATCCCTGTCTTCACCAGTGGCTCCTGAACGCTGAGCTGAGGAAAGGAAGTGTATTTTTCACAGGGAATATAAAATCTGCTGCCAGTGTTTTTCAGTGTAGTAAACCCCTTGGAGAAGGGAGTGGGAATTCAAGTGAAGCTATCTGAGAAAAACCTGACCTGGTTGTCAAGTGAGATAAAGTAGAGAGGGGAAAAAAAACTCCTGGATCATGTGTTACCATATGAACTAGCAAACGGGGACATGGAGCCTGTCTTCACTGCTCCGCATGCTACTTATTCATATCCCGTGAAAGGTGGTGAAATGTGATTTTTCAGCCACCACAGCAGCGAGCAGGGCGGGTTCCTGACACTCCATTTGGCTGTTGATTAATTATAAAACTTCATCGCCCCTGACGTGTGATGCTTTTTGCAGCTTTTAGGGCTGGGTCTTCCAGGCACGAAGCAGCAGGAGGCTCCTCGGTGGTGTCCGGAGAGCGGGTCTGACCTGCAGAACCGCCACCGCTGTCCTCACCGTCTCCCTCGCGCCCCCCAAACTTCCACGGGGGAGAGGGCAACAAAGAGGAGGCCTCACCGGAGCTGGTAGGTGGCCTGCATGGTGTAGGTGAGCTTTTGGGAAGGGCAGCAAGGGCGTTGCATTCACTGAAAATAGCACTACTTCAGCAAGAACGCTGTAAAGGAGTATTTCAGCTAAAAAGGAGTGTTTTCGCTGAGTTTTATGCAGTAGCAGCGGGTGCCAGTGGGGTGACCCAGGCAGGCAGCTTTGCTGGAGGAGCATTCCCGCATTTCCATCACTGCTACCCTTTGGTTTCCCAAGCGCCGTGCGTTTGGGTTCCCTTCAGAGGCTCGGCTGCTGCTGGATTTTAGGGGCACCATTTCAGTCTGTCACATCGTGACCCACGTAAAAAACCAAAAGGCGGGAGACTGGCTCTCAGCAGCCCGTCCCACTGCCATCACGCCTTCCCCTCGGCCACCGTGCGGCTGCTCCACGTGGCGTCCAGGGGACAGAAATGCTTCCGTGTGTTTATTTCTCCACTCCCGTGCTGTATTATTGTAGCTGTTGAATATATTCATTGAGCTGAACGAATCCCCACCTGGCAGCATCCATAGCGCAGCATTTGCAGCTTCAGCTTCATTTATGGAGAGGGAAGGGAATACAAAATACGAAAGGGAAATAATACACAAGCCCACAGAGGCTTCAACGGTACCGGCAAGCTGTGAGCTGCACAAGTGTACGGCTGGAGAGAGCGCCGGGAGCTTTTCATAAATCAGCTGGGAAGATTTAAAGCCCTGATTTTAAGGTGGCATTTTAAAAATAACTAGATGATGGAGTCTAGGACAAAAGTTACCTGGGAGTCTTAATCTCACTGAAATTAAAGGGGGTTTGGGTTCTAGGTGTGCTCTAGAAAGAGGATTTGGAATCAAAGTCACACCGATTTTATTGCTTTATAGCCACAAAATTCTGACATTTATAGTAAAATATTTACTGGGAAAATGGTATTTGTTGAAGGACCACGCTGATGCATCGTCAGGCTCAGAAAATGGGCTCTTACAGATGAGTGGGGTTTGTGTCTGGTCCCTCTGGGAGACGGGATGTACAGCTTTTCCTTTATTACGAGGGAGGCATTGCTCGTTGCTCACCAGTGAAAAACCTCGTCAGGGCGGTGCTCGCAGCTGCACTGAGGGGGGATTATTTGAGCAGCACAGCAGATGGCATCCACTGACCCAACGCAACTTGCGGATAATTCATTTTCCCACTCGGTGCCCGTCCAGTGCTGCTGGGTGACATCCCCATCCGCAGGGAGCAGAGGCTCAGGTCTGCCAGGGCAGGACCTCGCTCAGCCTCGAAGCCCTACGGGTGGGCAGCCCCATGGCCCTGGCTTCTTCTCGGGAGACACTAAATGCTTGGTTACAATAGATGTCCCTTTTCGCTGCGGCAGCTCTGGCTCGCATGCAGAGCTCTGCTCGCTCAGAGAGGTGTGGTGGGTTGTGTTCGGTAGAGGTGGCCCAAGCATGGGCTTGCAGCAGGGTCCTGGGTAGGCATCTGTGTCCCCCCGCCTTCTCCAGCCAGCAGGACAGTGGGGACAGCAGAGCTGTGAGTATGGTGGGTGGAAGCCTCCCCTTTTGCAGCAGTCAGAAAGCTGGGTGTAGATGGGAGGAGAGTCTCTGCATGGGTTTGGTTATTAAAAATGCAGCAACAGAGGTTGATACCATAATGCCAAGTCTAGGTGAGACGTTCCAATCATTGCTTAGACATGTGCAGATAGAAAGAATTTTCCAGTCCTCCCTTTCCCAGGACAAAGTCACTCACTGGGTACCGTGTCCCATGCAACAGCTGAGCACCTCTTCTGTAAGGATTAGCACTTCAGGGACTGAGATACACTACATCACAGAAGAAAAAAATTGTAACTATTTGGGAAATACCTAACCAAGGTGACACTCAAGTCGGACACCGCAGACTGTACTGGAGCCAGGTGAGAGGCACCGATGCGGGGACACATGGCAGGTGCTGGCACAAGGAGGGACGGGAAATCCTGGAGCATCCTCCATCGACTATCACGGAGGGACAGACCATGAACATCCTGTTCATCTCACAGCTAAAAGTGCGACTCGAAGCCCATAATCTGAGAGCCCTTCCCGGGACTGCAGCAGGGTCTGGGTGAAGCCATGGTGGGACTGGCAGCTGCTCTGCCTTCATCTCCTGCCGCCATGCCTTTCACCTGAGAGAGGGTGGATGCCATCGCTTTTTACAGGAACAGAAAGCTTTGCCTTTGGCATTGCCAAAATACCTGACCCAGTCTGGGGCTCTGCTTTCATTTCTTGCCATCCCTAGCTTCCCTCACGTCAGATTTCCCCCAGTTCCCGCTGCCGGCGGCTGACTGGTGGTGGCTCTTGGGGGGATGCTCAAAGCCACACTGACTTTATATTCAACAGAAAATGGTCCTCTCCTGGTTACGGCTGGGAGACCCTGGAAACTGCAGACAACCAGAAGCAATGCAGCAAACCCAACCTAGAAAACTGCATGATTGGGAAAGTTGTTAAATCCTTTTGATGCTGGAGTTGCTGCTTGAGAAGCAGCACATCTCTCCTGAAGCGCAGAAAAGGTGAGCTACGGGCAGGAAAGAAACTGGGACAAAACTGCCATTTTCTGTACAACGACTGAAGGGAGGTGGGGACGGCTGAAGAGGAAAGCAACACCAGCATCATGTGTGTCAACTGTTGTACAGTTCTTAGTGTAAAATCTCTTACAGACCACACGGAGAAGCAAATAGCAGGTCGTTACATAGGTGGCAGGAGGGGTACTGCTGGGTGGGCGCCGCAGGAAGGAGTACATGGTGGTACAAAGGGACAGTGTGAACAGGAGAGGGGTGTAGGCAAAGCCCAGGAACACGCAGCCAGACCGAGTTTCACCTGGTCATAGGTGCTGGCCTGGGGGAAGGATGGAGAAAGAGCGAGACCAAGTCTATTCCCTGCCTGTTCCCGCAGACTTGCCCAGGACGTGGCTGCGGTTCCCCGTGCTGAGCAGGGCAGGCAGCCCATGTCCTCCCGTGGCCACGCTGGGCTTGGTACCGAGCTGTGCTGCTCCGGCTGGGTCATGCTGCCTGTGCCTGGTCTCAGGCTGCTCCGTGTCCTGCATGGTTTTTCCTACCCTGTCTGCTGGGACATTTACCGATAAATCCTGGAACTGGCAAAGAATCTTGCTAAAATCTGGGTGGTAGAAAGTTTAATGTCTCCAGTGATGTATAAACATTTACTATGTACTTCAATATTCCTGACTATTAAACCCAACAAGCTACGCAAAGCAAAGACCTTTGCTATGTGAAGATGGGACCAAACTTCCGCGGCTGCTCAGTGTCAGACCTGGAGAGCTTGTGCACAAGGACACCACCACCGGCATCTGAGGAGCTGTGTCCCAAACAGCTTGAGCAAAGCTGGATGGAGCAGCCGTTGCGTTTGGTAACTGGGTTTAATGGCAGCCACGAGCGGCACTTGGGTTATTAAGCTGTTTGCCTGAGGTGTGGGTGATACAGCCCTTCTCCGCGTTCTTTATACCATCGTTTCGGTACTCGGAGGATTTGCAGTAAAGCTGGTTTCTAAGCAGGGAAGAGGGAATGCAATCTCCTGGATAACAAGGTGTCTGCTTCTTGCTAGCAATCGTGTTTAATCACGTCGAGGGGACGGAGGTCTCGGCGGCCGTGGCGGGCACGTGCAGCCTGCCCAACGTGCCTCTTGTCTGCAGCCTTCGGCGTTCAGAGACGCCAACGGCGCTCGGGGGATTTCTTGCTTTCTGTCATTTATCACACTGAAAGTGTTCATAAAAACACTCCAGCTGCCAGCGCTGGCGAGAAGAGCTGCGGCGGGCTGCATGCCTCCACGGCACAGGTACCCTGAGCTCGCCTTTCCCTGCCACCGACACGGGGGAGGTGGAAGGGTTTTAATTAGCTCTTGATGCTATTTTTTACCTCCCAGCGCTGCTTAATTTAGCTCAAGCTGTCATGCACTGATCGTTAAGGGGAAAAGAAGGAAGCGGGGGTGTTGGCCCCTCTCTGCCGAGCAGCCTGGCGGGAGCAGCCTCGTCTCCTGAAACCTGGGCTGGTCACTGGGGCTTCTTCCTAGACCTTCTGCAGCAGTAAAAGTTTATAGCCCAGGGAAATTTCACACGCTGGTGTTCGTAATTCACAGCTCCTGCAGGGCTTACCCTGCATTTGTGGGTTCTGTTCATACCCACTTCAGGTTCAAACAACATAAATATCTTCTGGAAAAGGTGCCTGAGATCTTCAGTCACGCTGTGACCTGCCTTGCTGCTGGAAGGACACAGACACCTTGAAAAGCTGTCACTATGCAAGGAAGAGGCTTATTCACCTCTTTTTTAATATACAAGGCCATTGCAGGACATTGTCCCACCTTAAATGACACGTGGAAGTGAACAAGAACCAACTGTCAAAGGTTTCATCTTCCCCTAGACCAGCCTTGGTCCTGGGGGGAGGTGGGTGCGGGCAGCTGAGCCAGCTGCTCTCCTCCAGCCACCGCGTGCACCCCGAGGGTGCGCTGCCTGTCCCCGCTGCTGGGTTCGCTCCGGCTCCCGCCCAGGTGAGCGGAGGGAAGCACTACGCCGAAGCCAGAAGAGGGTCACTGGATCGTTGGGTTACTGGAGTGTTCCGGATATAAATACAACCTGTAATTTACAGTGCGCAGAGGTTAATGGGCGAGCACCGCTCCGCACAGCCCACAGCAACGAGGTTTCTGCAGCTCTTATAGCGAAGTCCCCAGCTGGTTTGCTTTGCAGCACTAGATATTTCCCCTTTTATTCTGCTTTTGTAGCTCTTTGTCGGGTATCGAAACCAGCAGTTTGACTCATGTTCCTGACTGCGAGCACTCTGAATAGGTGAATATTGTATGTCAGCGTTGATACGCAGAGGGCGTTGGGAAGGGCTCTGCAAAAGAGAGCTCAGCTTTTGTTAGTGATGTAAACTTTGAATATATATACATATATATAGTTTAGACCTGGAGAACTGGACTTGGGTGCATGGGCGACGTTACAAGCTCAGAGCTTTAGCTCCTGTTTCCCGCTTGAGAGATGCACTTCGTCACGCTTTCCTACAAAACCACAGGGTGGGAGCTGCTGGTGTGTGGATGCAGAGCCGTGGCTGCCGTCCGTGTGTCCTGGCCTCGTGCATCCCTCGTGTGAGTCGGTTGGAGGCGGAGAGCCGAGGCTGCGCCCTCTCCTAGGGTCCAGGAGCTCTCCCCCGCCCGCTGCCGAAGCCATCCTGTTCCCAGGTCATCCCAGAGCCGCCCAGCAGCCAAAGCATCCATCGAGGACCCTCCTTCCTGGGGCATTTGCCTCGCAGTCTGTCTGCCAGAACCTGAGCTTCCCACCTTCACAGCCAACGTCGCAGGTTTTCCACTTGCCAAAACGTTGCTTCAGCTGGGGTTAAAAGAGGTAAGAGCCTTAAACACCAAGGAGAAAGGAGACACGGGGGCGGGATGTGCTCTATAAGAGGTCTGGTGGGAGGATATTTGTGGATCCAGGAAGGCCATGTGAATGAGCACTATCTGTACGCACATGGGCTGTGCCGGCAGCGTGTGAGCCGGGACCGCGGGGGCTGTTCAGTCGATGGTTTTATTTGTTGAAAGTTGCTGGCATCATCCAAAGCCATTAGTCTGAATGAGCTGGAGCGGAGCCATCGCCCCGGCGAGTGCGGCGGCACGGCAGAGGCGGCCCGTTCGGGAAAATGTCTGGTTAGAGGGCTGGGGTGGGGAAATAAATCTCAGTTGCTGCTCCTTTGACCTTGGGAATATCATTTGATCTCCTTGTATTTGGTGCTGGAGCTGAAAGTGAGCTCAGTTAATCAGTAACAACCGTCCTTGCAAACCTGACCCAGGCAAAAACGGCAGGCTTTGAGCAGTCTCTAGCAAAAAGGGCAGGTTTTGAGCAGTCTCTAGCAAAAAGGCTGTTGCACGGTAAAGAAGGAGAGGGAAGAGCAGATGTGGGTCAGGCTTGGGGGTTCACTAAGCAGGCTGTGGGCTCAGCAGAAAAATACGGTACTGTCTAGGGCATTTCCTTCACTCTTGCACTGCCACGAAAGGATTTTTGATCAAGCTTAAAAAATAACTTAAACAAGAAATGAAGCATGGGAAGTGCTAGGAAAAAGGGGAATTTCTCAGAAAAATTATGGAATTCAAGTTTAAGAGAAAAATCCCAAGTAATCCCACTCATAAAATTAGTTAGTGGTGAGCATCACAGTGTGTGGCAGTCGCACATTATTTCTTCCGATTATTTTTCAGGTGTTCCTTGTGTCTGATGACAAGCAAAAAATTATGAGGTTTGGGATTGCCGTGGCTCAATCTAGGTTTAAATAACTCATAACCAGCCTTCTTTTTATTATTTATTTTTTTAAAAACCCTCTCTGGAGAGCCTGTGGGCCCAGTGCACTCGATTGATTCCATGCTGCTCTTTCCAGCCGGCCGTGATGGCAGTGCTGCGTGCGGGGCTGGCCGTGCAGCACCGCTGTTAGCAGCCGAGGGGAAGCTTTCAGGTCCAGTATTGATCCTTTTGAAGTTTATGGCTGCTCATAGTCGCACTTACTAGTGCTTGTTCGAACTGCCATGAGATGGACTGTTTCATTTCTTAATATCAGGCTAAACCTCTTCCACATCAAAAAGATTTATTTCTATACTTATTTTTTCCAACACATAATTTGTCTCTGAGAAATCGAGCTGACATTTCTATATGACACTAATGCAGCTCTGTAAAGCTGCCTTATATATTTCTGTCTTCCCATGTACCACGTGAGGTGACGGATGCCGGCAGCCCAAGACAGGGCTCCTGGGAACCTTACGGACCAGCCCCAACCCGCGTCCCCCTCAGCCATTTCCCTCTCAGCATCCCAGCCCAGGTGCTATTGCTTTTCTCTGCAGCCATCCCTGCTCTCCTTCAGCTGTCATACGGAAGAAGAGCAGTCTTGTGTTTCTCTCCTGCCTGCAGAACACCTTTTCCAAGCTTCAGGAGGGACTGTTGCTTCCTGAGTGGTAATTCCAAAACCAAAACTGTCTTTCCCAACTGCCTGGTTTTCCAGGTCAGGTTTGTGGAGCTGCTTCTCCTGGGTCCCCAGATGGAGCAGCAGGCACTGTCAACACCATCTCCTCCTCTTCCTCTCCTCTTCTGAGCTGCACACGCCTGGCTGTGGCTAAAGTCATCTCACCGTGTGCGCCTCACGTGGATAAAACCTTCTCTGCAAACCGATAGAACATCAGTTCGAGTCAGCTGGACGGGGGCTGCATCTTGCACACGCTGTTTTAGGACCGAAGCCTTTGCACCCTTTGGGTGCTCCATAAGCTCAGTGGAAACCGCTATGCCACTTTGCAACCATCTTTCTATTCCGTCGCGGTTATTAATGACCAAATTAAGCTTTTCTGGATTTGCTCAGAAGGGAGCCAGGGTGACTTTGCACTGCCCGAAGGAGGGTGACGATGCGGCGGTGGCCTTGGCCAGCCCCCTGGCACAGTCCTGCCTGCCCAAGCGCTGCCAGCTCTGAAAAGTTTAGTTCTGAAAGAGCCACTCTCCTTGACCTATTTATTTTTGCCCACGTTTGTGGCCTGCGTTGTGTCCTGAGGAAGAAATCGTGCTGCTTGAAGGCCCTTTATTTTTAGCCAGCCCAATTTTCCTGTCGGAGCTTAGTGGGAGCTGGTCCTTTCAGTTCAGCTCCATCACAGCTCACACTCTCCTGCGTTTACCGCCTCTTACCCAGGTCCCTGATGTTCTTTGTACATCGATTGCTCACTCAGTGGGTTTCCTACCCCCCTTCCACCAGGCTTCGTTCCTTCTCCTTTATGTTGTGCTCAGCCTCTCCCACTGCTCCAGGTCCATCGCTTAACCGTAAACTTCCCCCTGCCCTTGGCTTGCAGCAGGGACCAGGCTGTCACAACCGCAGAGGCAGCTCGCCAGGCTCGTCCTGGATCCCAGCACCCCTCCACAAACAAAACCTTCCCTCCCGTCTGCTCTGATAACCTTGGCTGTGCTTCCCCTCCTCACAAATGTCAGGAGATTGGAAATGATGCTCTTGCCACATAAAAATCAATAGCTGCCTCCTTGGTCTGGCTTGGCCCTGCTCTTTCTGCCTTTACCCAGGGCAGGAGGGAGCGTTGTTTTCTGTTGAACTCAGAGCAGTGATTTATTGATACGACCCATCCTGTCTGGGCAGTTGACCAGTGATACGTTTATTTTTGTCAGCCCATCCACGTAGCCCAGAGCAGTGGCTTGTGCCCACCATTAGGTCACGGAGCGGTGGGCTCAGAAATCTAGACCAGGAGAATATTTTCTTTTTGTGACCGTGGAGCAATAGGTAAGGACTTCAACTCACTCCTAGATCTGGGTGAACTTCGTTATGAACAACGCCGAGATTTATTTCATTTTCCAAATGGGTCAGTCCCGGCGAGGGCCATGTGCAATTCCCATCAGAAGCTATGGCTCCAAGACAAAAAGGAATTCATCGAGGACTGCAGATTACATTGCAGACTGCCTTTATTACTCCCTGAACTACTACCAGAACGCACAGTGTGATTGAAGGAGTAGGAACAGTTCTAAGGTCCTATTTCTTGGAAATCTTTGGGGCTACATTCATTTAATTTAAAATACAGCTACTGTTGGAAGCCAAACAGCATCACCTTTTCAGCTGCAGAAAACAGCACAATTGGTAAAGGTTACTGGGGACTAAATCCTTGCCGAAAATCAAGCCAGCTCCTGTTTGTGTCCTTGAAAAATCTTTCTTTTGGGAGCCCTGCTAATTCTCCAGGCGCTGGATATGGAGGAAGGTTTGTTCCGAGCGGCTGCTCTGCACCATGCCTGCCTCCCGTCCCCCACTGCATCGGCTCAATTTTATGTGCCGGCAAGGCAGTAATAGGGATCACTCTCTAATGCATCCATGATTATACGGAAATTGAAGTGTGAGAGAGAAAAGAAATGAGGCAATTGAGAGGCGTGACTCTGACGCCCGACCCCTCTCCCTGCTGCTAGTGTCGCCCCAATGACCAAAATATGTGATGCCAAATGGGTATATTTTCCGGTGCCTGGTGTTGACGGACAACAAATCATAGGAAATACTTAGCTATTTCCCTCTGAATTGCATTATCTGGACTTTCACATACTCCCTACTTTGATTTTTGGCTCCTTATTAACAAAAAAATGTGCAGGGAGGACTTTTGTTGATGATACATGAGCCAAGAATAGATTCCAGCTCCTTTTACCATTTTGGCACCAAAATGCCAAGATAGATGAGACACCCTGTAGTAAACGCTGTTCATTTTGAGGCAGCAGCTAGAAAATATGGCTCCGAGTGAGTTAGGGAGAAGAACAGATGAGCCAGAGGATCTGTGCTTTGCCTGGTCATATTGCTGGATCAAATGGGATCTATAAAGAGATGGGAAGTGGTGTATTCCCTGGGAAATGGCACATTCCCATCCAGCGAAGGGGTAAAGTAGTGTCCTAACATCTACAGCTTTGTGCCGGTCCCTCCCCTTGACGGTAAGGTTGTCCTCAGGCTATCAAGGTGCAGGGCTACCTCTGCAGGACGTGCTTCTCTGCCCCATAGCTACCAGTTTCTTCTTTAGCTGCTGCCTCCTAATTCCTCAGGAAAAAAAATTTGGACATCTGCCCTATGCACCTCGCTCCTCGCACCCCTAGCAGGGAGGTGTCCCCCCCCGGGAACATCTCCTGCTTTTCTTGAGCTGAGGGAAACACTAAACCAGAGCATTAAAAATGAGGCTTTTTAGCAGAGCCAAAGGTGGAAAGCTTGCGGTAGCGTGAGCATTTGCTTGGGCTGTCTGTAAGCGACGGCGCTCCCCTTCCCATAGGTCGGTACCTTCTGGGAAACGGCTCAGTGTGAACGTAGGAAGAGCCAAATCCTTAAATTCATATGGAAGGGAATTGTCATAGCTGTTGCAGCGCTTGAGGGTGCAAGTACATCTGCTTCCTACCAAGATGTACTTGTCTCCTTTGGATTCAGGGTAGGATGTGATAATAAAAGTCTCTCTCTCCCTTTCTCTCTTTCGCTCAAGAATTTGCAGCTTCTCTCGCAGCATTCCCTGCTTTTCTCTGTTAGACCTGGCCCCAGCAGTGAGCTGGAGGGGCAGACAGGCCTTGGGTGTTGGATCTGTTCGGTAAATGCAGTTATTTGGACTCCACCGTAACTACAAGTTTCCTTCGCATCAGTGTTATATGCAACTTGCTGCAAGATCAGCCCAGACGGGGCTGTGGGGGAGCCCGGTGTGGTGTGGCTGTGCTGTAGACGTGCCAGGGATGGGCATCGCAAGAGCACAGAGCTCCCCGAGAGCATCTGGCTCGCAGGCGGTTCGGCAGCAAGAAATAACTATCAGCATCGTCTGCTTGTATTAATCATGAGGGAACTACAGCAGAACATTATCTTTGGAGGCTTTCAAGTGTAAAAGTGCAAGCTGTGAGAACTCTTGGCATCTCTGAAAGTCACTGTAAGCAAGTATTAATGTATTTACATCGGAGGTGCAAGAAATAAAGCCCTCCTCCAGTCTGCTCGGACGTGTCAGAACAGCGAGTCGTCATCTCCTGGCCCAGGCAGGAGCCGCAGTTCCTGATTTAATCGCTAAATCCCACCACCTTTGCCGCAGTGATAAGAGCAACGAGACTTCTCTTCCAAAGATCCCATTCACCAATGCATGCCACGATAACAAACACCGGCTGGGAGTACCGGCATGGTGGAGCTATTCCTGCAGCCGTTTAAATCTGACACCCGTGGAGATGGACAACATACATGCCCCAGGGCTATTGTTTACCCATCATTATTTTGGGAATAGGTGTTTCAAATAAAATATGTGTTTAGGAGGACTCTGCCCTCCTTCCCAGGCGGTGGGACGCAGTGGGGGAACGCCGTGCTCTGCCCCCAGCTCTCTCCCAGTTGTTGTCCCTTGAAACTTCGTGTGGCGTGAACGAGCCTTTTGCACTTTTAAAGGGAGCCCAAGGAAGATGCGTCCCGCTGCCGCTGTGTTAAATTTGGTAGCTTTTGTTGTCTAGCTGGATTATTTTTTTTTTCCCTTATTGTCCGCAGTGCTGAAAAACAGCAAAATGTGCCTTGGAAAATATACATGACAGCACTAATCTGTGATTCATACTGCCTTTATAAAAGCAGTCAATACCGCTACCTGCCCCATTCCCACTCCCCAGAAGACCATCTCTCGTGCGTATCTTTTCCTTCTTGCTCTTATTCCTCTAATCTTTCATTTCTGTGGCTTTTTCTCCCCCCATATTAATTGCACTATTTCTCTGCTGCACCAAGAACTCCGATTTCTCATGATGTTTTATCAGTCTGCAGGGCACCGTGAGAACTGCTAAATTCCACAAATTAGCAAAAATAAAATAAAAAAATATTCTATCCATAAGCGACATGAAGGATGAGGGAAGTTTTTTTTGCCTCCTTCTGTAATATTTTCCCAGGACTTGACTGCAGCTCTCTGGCCCCACTTCCCTGCTTTCCCCTGTAGCACAAGCCCAGTTTGGACCAGTTCAGTCTCTGCGTTCAGCCAACACTGGTACTTGCGCCTCTGATCCAGCAAGCACAATAAAAAGCAAAACAGGCAGGCCGTTGCGTCACGCTGCTCTGCTTTGAGGCGTTTGATGATGTCATTCAGCGGGCATAAATGTAGCTTGTTTTTCGCAAAATCGGGATCTTGATCCCCCAATGGGTAAATCTACCCTGCAAGAGGAAAAATGGCAATACTGGGGGGAGCAGGGTGGTGACCGGAGCTGCTCAGGACCCTGTTTTGTTCTGGCAGCTAAAAGTATTTTTGTTGCTCCATTAACGCAGTGTCCGTGAGCCTCAAAAGGCTCCTGTGCCAAAGAGATACGGCTGGTGCTGCCACCCTTGGATAAGGCTCTGAGGATGGCAGATGCTGAGGTTCGGCTACGTCCTCAGGGAGATGAGTGCTGGGTTTGGCCGGAACAGCAGGAATTCTCTTCCAGCAAATAAAACGGGAGCCGATGAGCTGCTCCCAGCCATCCCATGCCTCTCCGGCACCGGCAGCCGGCGCTCAGCACATCCAGGAGCCCGGGGCCGGCGCGGGGCAGCAGTCGGGTGGGATTTGGTTCAAGTTCTCCATCTGTCAGGGCACGCCGTGATTGTTTTAATGGCGTATTTCAGCTCGACCTAAATAAGCAATTAAGGGCAGAGGGCGAAGCTTTAACACATCCATTCCCCCAAAAAGCAGTAGACGGCTCCGTGCTGACGGCCACGTCTTCTCTCCCGGCAGCCGTCCCCACCGCCGCCTCGGCCCCCCCATGCTTTTGGGAATGAGCGCCTGTGGCAGGAAGGCGCTGACCCTGCTCAGCAGCGTGTTCGCCGTCTGCGGCCTTGGCCTCCTGGGCGTCTCCGTCAGCACCGACTACTGGCTCTACCTGGAGGAGGGCATCGTCCAGCCCCAAAACCAGACGGCTGAAATCAAACTGTCACTGCACTCGGGGCTCTGGAGGGTCTGCTTTCTGGCAGGTATGGCCTCCCTCCCAAAAACATCCCCTGCAAGGTGGTGTTTGCTGCATGTCGGTGTGGTTCCGCAGGAAAGGGCTGGGGAAAAGAGGATTTTAAGAGGCTGTGCCCACCTTTGCTTGCAAACTTAGGCACAACCTGAGTAATGCCATCACCCCAGCTTTAACAGTCAGATGGATGAATGCGCCTTTGCACGCAGGCTTTAGGTAAGTGCTGCTGCCGTGCCAGACCCCGCTGCCCCCCTGTCCTGCTCCGTCCCAGCACCGCGGCCTCAGCGCCTTGGGCAGCAGCTCACGACTTTCCTTTTTGTCCCTGCAACATTTAGATTCAGGTCAGCTGGACTGTTCCCTCCGTCCGCGCCAAGTTTGATGAAGCGATTTGGCTGCGGGGATGGAGTTGAACAAAACCCAAGGGAATGGGAATCTCAAAGTGACCGATTTGAAACGTTGGGAAGTTTCAACTGCTGCTTTGAAAAAATTGGAGTGAGGAGCTCTGGTACCGCCCCCGGGGTCACCTTAAATCCTCTGGCTTCAGGGTTCACATTTTTGTGTACAAAGGAATCCTTTTGCACAAGGGAGATGGTAGTTAAGAGAGGTCTGTCTTCAGCCCCAGACACTGACACCCAAGATGGAAGCAGCACGAAAAAGCAAGACTGTTTTTATGCATGCACTGAAATTCATTTTAAAGCCACTCTCCCACCCCCAAAATAAATAAACAGGCAAACACACTGCAGGTGTGACTTGGTCTGTGTCTGCTGCAGGGGAAGAGCGTGGCCGGTGCTTCACTATCGAATACGTCATGCCCATGAACATCCAGCTGACGTCCGAATCCACAGTCAACGTCCTGAGTAAGTGGCTCGGTGGGGTCTTACTCTTTGCATCTTGCAAAGCACCAAAGGGTCACTAGGGATCTCCCCAAGAAATCCCCTTTGAGTCCTTGCTGGAGAAGCTCCTGGGTCCCCAACAGTGCTACCATGCAAGGATGCAACTACATTTTTTACTATGTGAGTCACCCAATGTGCTCCTGAGCGTTTGGGGACATCCCTTTCTAACGGCAGGGTGCTCGCAGAGGCTCTAAGCTGTACAATTTCCTTTCACTGGCTATTCAGCGCTGATGCTTATGGAAGTGTTTGGTGTTATAGTCTCCTCTCCGTAATTCGCAGCTGTATTTATTCTGTAGCAATCAGTTTTACGCTTTACATAGTAGGATGAATTAAGGATGGAGTGTCACAGCTCTCACGATGAATTCTGCAGTCATTTTTGATTTAATAAATAGAAGTGTTCAGCAAACAGTTTTGCAGCAAAGCTAAAGAAAAATGCAGGTTCCGATGGTTTTTTCCCATGTAGCACTTCACATAGAAACTCTCGGAAATACAAACATTAACAGATGTTTCCGCAGCCAGACAGAGTCACTTCTTCACTCAGCTCATTAGCAGAGTCAAATAAGAGAGGAGAACCCCTGCCAGGGCCTGGGAAGCAGCGCAGGGGCACCCACATTAACCAGCAGCGAGGAAGGACACAACCTGCTGAGAGAGCAGCAGGGCTGGAGCTATCTCACCCATTTCTTGTGCTGTGGGGGGAGGACTGACCTGTTCTCGCTTTCCTCTGCTCCTCTCCCACCAGAGATGATCCGCTCTGCCACCCCCTTCCCTCTGGTCAGCCTCTTCTTCATGTTCATCGGCTTCATCCTAAGCAACATTGGCCACATTCGGCCTCACAGGACCATCCTCGCCTTCGTCTCGGGGATATTCTTCATCCTGTCAGGTGAGTTCTGCTAGCCAGCTTTTCCCCTGAAAATCCTTGAGCACGGAGCACATTTGCTCTTGTAGCTGCTGGTGCTCTCCTAACCTGCTGTGGTGGCTCCTTGTTGGAGTCGTCACCCATGGGGGCTCCCAGCTCAGCCCCGCAGCCTGCTTGAGCTTTGCAGGATGAAAAATCACCCCGTGCCACACTTGCTGGTGGCAGCGGTGAGGAGACGTGGGGGAAAGCACCCACCACCTGTGCAGGAGCAGGTTCTGGGGGGTGGGACGCCTCTCGTGGCACGTTGGCCGCAGGAGAGATCTGAAACTTCAAACTGCTCAGCCAGGATGTTTCTACACGAGACAAGTGAATGTTTTATTCATGCTGTTTTCCTAGTGTTAAACAAATAGCTGTGACAGCCGAGCTTTGAAGCCAGCTCCTACCCGGTGCACACGGTCTTGCTTGAGCAGGTAACGGTTTCAGTGAAACGAGCCGAGTGCCCTGGGTTAGCTCTGCAGGAAAGCAGCTTCTTTCCCCAGTTATTTCAAGCACACTTCCACAGTTTTACACTTTCACGCATAAGCCAGGTCTTAAAGGAAGGTGTATCTTCAGCAGCTTCATCCCTGAAGTGTTTCCCACTGCCTTTCTCCCTGGTTTCTCCCCAGGTCTGTCCCTGGTGGTGGGGCTGGTCCTCTACATATCCAGCATTAACGACGAGATGCTGAACAGGACCAAGGACTCAGAAACGTTCTTCAATTACAAATATGGATGGTCGTTTGCCTTCTCTGCCATCTCATTCCTTCTCACGGAGGTACCCAGGAGCTCTCACATCCCTGTAACGAGTGTATCCCGTTCTTGGGGGGGGCGCATTGGGACTGTGACCAAAACGAGGACCGAGATGGGGTTTAAGGATAGGCTGTGAGGGGAGATATATACTGTAGTGGGAGACATATCCAGCGGGGACAGACCCCTGGCCTGGAGCGCTGATGGAGCATTTGATCACAATTTGATGCCCAGTGTGGATGCAGAGGAGGAGACGTTATGTACTGCAGGAACCCAGGGCACAGGGCAGTGAAGTGACTGTCCTTGGGAGCCCTTGTGCATCAGCAGCAGAGCGAAAAAAGCCATTTATATTTTCGTTCTGTTTTGTTGGTGGTGGAGAGGGCAGCTGTCAGCAGGGTGAGCGTCAGGCCATGTCTCTCTCCCCTGCAGAGCGCCGGGGTGATGTCCGTTTACCTGTTCATGAAGCGATACACGGCCGAGGACATCTACCGACCTCACCCCGGCTTCTACCGTCCCCGTCTGAGCAACTGCTCCGACTACTCGGGGCAGTTCTTGCACCCGGACGCGTGGGCGCGGGGACGCAGCCCTTCGGATATCTCCAGCGAGGCGTCCCTGCAGATGAACAGTAACTACCCGGCTCTGCTCAAGTGCCCCGACTACGACCAGATGTCCTCGTCCCCGTGCTGAGCCCCGCCACCCCCGCG
>VYXH01006996.1:450396-462441 GCA_013397275.1 Burhinus bistriatus | reverse complement strand
TACTGGAGAGAGTCCAGCGTAGGGCAACAAAGATGACTGGGGGATTGGAGCACGTCCCTTATGAGGAAAGGCTGAGAGAGCTGGGACTCTTTAGCCTGGAGAAGAGAAGGCTGAGGGGAGACCTTATTCTTGCTTATAAGTATCTAAAGGGTGGGTTGGAGGAGGATGGAGCCAGACTCTTTTCAGTGGTTCCCAGAGACAGGGCGAGGGGCAACGGGCACAAGTTGGAACATAGGAAGTTCCATTCAAACATAAGAAAAAACTTCTTTACGATGAGGGTGACAGAGCACTGGAACAGGCTGCCCAGGGAGGCCGTGGAATTCCCTTCCCTGGAGATTTTCAAGACCCACCTGCATGCAGTTCTGAGTAATGTGGTCTAGGCATTCCTGCGTCAGCAGGGGAGTTGGACCAGATGATCTCTAGAGGTCCCTTCCAACTCTGAACATTCTGTGAAAATTCCATGAAAAGTTCTAGATATGGGTTTCATAAAGGTGAATTTTTTTTTTAATTTTTATACAATATGTAAACTTGTTAATACATGTCATATTGCAAAGTGACACAGCCTTATGTATGTTCATTTTTATCTTCTCACTATGATGCATAATATCTGTCATAACTTGAATACAAGCTTGCTGTCCCATTTTAGGAATGGAAATAATGTCATAGTGTTCACCAAGTCATCATACGTCAAATTTTCCCCAGGGTCATGTTCTTCCCTCTCTGTCTCAGAGAGCTTGCCAACTTCCAGAAATAACTCATTACTTTTACTTGGCAACTGATATTTCTTTCATCACATTGACAGTTTTACTTTCTTTTGAGCAAAGAGACTGGTGTGATTTATATTATATGACTGCAAATAGTAAATTAGCATATTGGTAATGGTTTATGACATTTTGGTGTACTTTGTACATGTCCCTTAATTTTGATTATTTTCTTGTAGCTACCATACTATTTCTTAGTCACTGTCTAAGAAATCTAAAAAAGTACCTTTGGATAACCTCAATTACACTAATGCAACTTTAGCAGCTTGGTGTTACAGGGAAAATGAAAGGAAACACAATTCTATTGCCACTGCTAATGTAACTCTACAGGGCAAAATTTTCAGAAGCACTTCTACAATTCAATTCAAGTTAATTTTTGTGTAAATAAAGTTTTAAGTGGTCTCCAAAGAGATAAAAAATGAATCATTTGAATCCACAGCTTGTCAGATAGATCACTCACCTTGGATACGGAAAAGGCACTCCAAGGTGTTTCTCCAGCAAGCTTGATCACAACATCTATAACAGACGAAAGCAAACTGTGACTCTAAATGTTCTAAAGCAACAGAAAGTTTTATACTTATAGCTGACCCTAAACTGGAATCTGACCAGCTCTCTGTGTCAGCAGATGTTACAGAGTTGTGCATAACTCCCCAGAGACAGAGCGTAATGGAAGTGGGAAGGGACCTCAGGAGGTACCTGGTCCAGCCTCCACCCCCGCAAGGCAGGTCCAACATCAATATCAGATTAGGTCGCTCAGGATCTGGTCCAGCTGAATGTCAAATCTTATAAATGTTACATTGCAGGTAGTCAGGAGTGTTCAAAACAATACATTACTCCACTGTCCTGAAGTATACTGCCTCTGGTGCCAGCTTTCAGCATAAGCATTATAGTAGGAAAGCTCCATTTTGGCACAGAAGGAAACAGCTTGTACCAGACCTGAAATCTGGGCTGCAATATTGGCCTTCATTTACTAAAGTTTCACATCAGAAAAGCTTTTTCCAAGGGCTATGCCAGAGAGGAAACTATAATTTGAGGCAAAAAAATATCTGAAAGGCGCCTCAGAGTTCCTCACACACTGGTGATTAAAACATATCAGAGAACCTAAGCTCAGCTAAGGTCAAAAGCAAAGCTCCTGTTAACTGCAATTAATCACCAGAAGACCCTTTCATCCCAATTCTACTCCTCCTGACATAAAAGGCAAAATTCTTGCTGTCTTTGGTGACCCAGGATCAGACCTTTCAAAAGCAACTTGGGTGGAGGGGTGGGGGAGTTCTCTTCCTTCACATCTGGATATGTATTTCTAATTTCACATTGGAGCAACTTTTTATGGGCAAAATACAAATCCCTGAAAAATAAGTTTTTTAATGGAATTGCTGACAGACTGTTAAGTAGAGTGCCACAAACAGCACTGCTGTAATGATTAGTTGAACAGGCTGATTACACTGGGCTTGTGTGCTCTCAGCAATGGCAAAAACTCATTTGATTTTCAATACGGCAACCCTCTTGAATCAATATTTTGTATTATGTATTCCATTTGAAGTACTTGTATAAAGAGTACAGTATTATTTTACTCTAATATTTTATTTTTAGAGCTCATGCAGCATAATTAGGCACATTTTATGTAGGTTCGGCATACAGTTTAACAATAGCTAGAATTTACCTTTTTGCATTACAGTTAGATCTGCAGTCAGATCTATATATGTGTATGTAAGCACATGTGAAAATGCATATCTCTATAATTGCAATTCCTGATACTTATCTCAGATATGTGACCTATGATTTTGTGTGTCTTCTTGTCGTGGGATGGAAGTATCAGACTCAGTTATGATTTAGCAGCAGTTCAGTTTTATTTGTGATTTGAGGCAGATCAAGAGATTGAGTTTTAGCAGCGCTTAATCATTAACTGATTTAAAGATTTACAAAGTGATTGAACTAAATAAATGAACAGCGACTTGATTACAGATTTGAAGATGACAAGATTCATATTAACTTACTATAAGGTATCCCAAACCAATAAGTATACATATGAGAGCAAAGCACAGATTTCAGATTAATGTATGTACATATAAACAAAGCATATGAGCATGCACACACACACACACACATGCAAACATTCACACGCCGCAGTTTGTAACTGCTGAGATCGAAGATCTCTTAATATCGCACGACCTTTTGAGTCGGCAGGTACCCCTTTTAACTCCTACATGTGCACGGAAAATGGGAGAACATCCACATTCATAAAGCTAATGCATACAAACATATAAATGGAGAGGTGGATGAAAGAGAGGCTAGCCTAGAGTTAAAATTTCCCTTTCGAGCTAGAGTAAATACTCACAATGCATCAGCATTCCTCAACAGGCGATAATTGAGGCTCGAGAAGGATTGTCTCACCCTGGCACCTTAGTCTTCGCAAAGTTTGCCTGAGACAGCGTCCTGACTCAGGGGAGGTACTGGCCACAGCCCGCTGCGATCCAGAAGAGCTCAAAGGGTCTTTACTGGAATCTGGATGTCTACCCAGAGACACCTTGAAGAGGAACGATTTTCAGGATGCATTCAGTGTTGTCCGTAGAGGCATGCAGCCACAGGGATATCCAAACTCCATAGTAATTTTTTAAAAGTTAGATCATATCATAGATCTGTCTCCGTATCTTTCTCTCTCATTGTTCATCTTCCTGTGTACAGTAACTAGTCTGCATGGAAGGCAGACATACCAAGCTGAAACGTGCCTAATTTCTTCAAAAATAAAGAAGCTCCTTTTAATTGGCATCACTATAACCCACGCAGCCCTGGCTGTGTAATGTTACCCAAGCAGCACAAAAATAATGATCACCCTGCCAGTGAAGCGTCATGGGGGTTCTCTAAGCACAAAGCAATTCTACTTCCTTCTTAAATAAAGTACTTATTCCAGTCCAGGTAAACTGGCCCTGACCCAAAATATAAGGATTTGGCCCCAAGAGGAGCCTTGCCAGAAAGGACGGTCCCCACCACACCCTGTCACCTGAACTTTCCACTGCCAGGGGACAAGTCATGTCCTGTCAGGCGACCTCATGCAGGAGTGGCCTTAGGTGACCTGGCAGATCTTCAGCCTGGGGCCAGAAAGCACGCTGAAAGGTCTGAACAAGCACAGTATGCCCAGTATTGGAAAAGTCCCTGAGTCAAGTGCAAAGCGTGGCCCATGAAGATGTGACTCCAGGGCTGGTACCTAATTAAGGCTACCTGGGCCCTGAAAGGCTCCCACAGATTCACAAGTCTACATCTGGCAGCACTGGATGGGATTTACACAAATGTAACGTACCTGAACCTGCCCGATTTCTCCAGGCAGGAAGGCAAGCCCTCTCATTTGTGTTTTTTTGTTTATTTTCCCTTTCAAACCACTGGTGGTGTTATTGTCACTGTGTAAAGCAGCCAGGGCAGCTGAGTTCACTGCCATCTCATGGTTTCTGGTGAGAGCATTAAGTTCCAGGACATTGAATCAGTTTTCAAGGAGAAGCGTTTCAGCTGGAACCACACAGAGGCTCACTAATATATAAGAATTTTTGTTTTGAGGAAACAGCATTAAATTTATGAATATCACCCCAGAGTGCAGTATCTAAATACCTTATTTGCAAGAAACTCTTTGGCTGCGTAAAATCCTGAATTCAGTGGGAGTTTTGCCACTGACTTCAATAGGGGAGGATTTTACTGGCTTTATCTCCTGGGAAGGAGAAAAAAGGAAATTCCAAGAACATAAGCCATCTAAATAGTGATTACCTAAAAACACTAAGTAAAAAAACACTTGGCAAAAATCAAACAAAATTTCTGCATTACCAAGGGGACTGAAAACTATTAAAGCAAATTCTCATGCCTGCTTATTTATACCAAGATCATCTTACAGTTTTCTCCAGGCAGTGATTAAACAAACTGCAGCTTTCCTCCATTCTCCTTGGTTGTTGATAAACAAATGATAGTATAAGTGAGTATAGAAAAATGCAGAGCAGTGAAAACAATAGCAAGGAATACCTCTTACCAGCAAAGGACAAGATTCAGGATCACACTGAAGCATATGCATAGAAGTATTTTGACTTCCATGGCCTGTCACCGTGTGCTTCAAACACATGCTGAAGTGAGATTCCTGGATAGAAAAAGTTTCCTAAATCAGGACCAAAAACACTTGGAAAATACCCCTTTCAATAGTAACAACTGGTGTCAGGCTTCTCTCAGCTGCATGTCAAAGCAAACTCAGTTTTGGGGTTTCATGGAACTCCTTTCATTGCCTTGAGATATAACTGGACAGGAAGGTAAGTACATCCGAAATGTTGCTGAGTGACAATCTGAAAGTGCTAAAGGACCACTGAAGTCCCCGATTTGCTACAAAATATGACATTATAATACAAGCTAGAAGTATGTAAATAGAGACAAATGAACAGAGAGTCTTAAATACAATAGCCAGATGTTTTCTTAGTAATATACTAAGAAACACACTATCCTGTTACAGAAGTTCCCATTCCTAAGTCATAAAAGGCAATATGGAAAGAACTTGCAGGAACTCCAAGGAAAAGCCTGGTTTTCCCAGGTGCATTTCAAGACTGAGTAGGGGAACTTGTAATATGGTTGCTTTACATAAGCACGAAGATGTAAGATGACCTCTGACTGCTGACATTATAGACTGAACTGGAACCAGGGTATTAGGTCTGAGAGGGGCCTACAGGCTGCCCGTGGGAACTAGCTCAGGAATTTACTATGTTGTAATCATAGCAACCAGCCTGTTAATTGGCAGCCCTTTCTGGTTTACGTTTCTCTTAGACAGCCCTTTTGTGTGAGTAGCAAAATGTTGTGTCTGTTGGAACTGGCACCCAGGTTTCCCTCAAGGTCCTGGTATATCTGGCAAGTCAGTAAGTACTGTAAAGATAAATAATTGTTTTCATGCGGTAGGCAGTGACCCCATTGGGGATGATTTTTACAGTTCTGTGAGCATTGGCTTGGGGCTTTTTTGGGTGTCAGGCAATTCAGAGGTTTGTTTTACTGTTTCCTCTGTCATTATATCAGGAAATCTCTGCTACCTGACCTTGAAAGCATATCTCGGAGCCAGGTTGGCAGCTGCAAGTCAATACCTAGAAACTCACTCACGTAGGTGCAGCTGTCCCACCTCTGGAAGAGAAGACCTTCACTTTTTAAAGACAAGATGTGCCGAAATAAGGAACAAATAAGAGGGTCAACACCCTTGCAGAAGGTTAGGGTTTGCGATGGGACAGCAGGGGCTGGCCCAGAACCTGCCAGACCTGGGAATAAAGGGGCTGAGCTTTCTGTGAGGCTTCTGGTCATTGGCCTGACTAAGTCCCAGGCTCAGAAGGGAGTTGTTCTAGGGGTAGCTTTGTCTGACATAGGTGAAAAAGCCACAAAACCTCCCTGCATCTTGTTCATGATACACATTTGAGCTGAATGTTATTCTATTCATTTACAGAGGTTGAGTTCCTAGGGAAATCTTCACCTCTTATACCATTATTTGTGAGGTTATACTCATGTTGACCAGTCCTAATTACAGTTTCTGACCCACAAGTTGAAGATTATTGATATCTTGATCTCGTCCTCAAACCCAAGAATAGGGTCATTATTCCATGATTAAGGTCAACAAAAGCCTCTTCATAACTTGGCTCAACAGACTGCTGAGAGTCAACAGGCTCTCAACTGGGAAAAAAAAAAAAAACAAAGAAAAGGGATCCAATCTATCCCTTGTGCAATACCAATGTATCTAATGGCATCACCACCAGATACAATCCCCCCAATGACAGGATGAGCTAAACAATTTTTGTTGTTGTTTTCCAAGAAAAGGGAAATATATTAATACTGAATGTAACTAAACTTACAATTACCCACTCATTTCAATGACACAGTGGTCTGCTGCTGATTTAAACATACCACACCATTTTCAATATTGATGAGCTAGAAAAACAGAAAGGCATTTTTTTTCTTTTCAGGACAAGAATAATTACTTCAAACCTTTGCAAGGGGAGAAGGGAGACACAGAAGAGAAGAGTCTCTGCTCTATGGTATTAGGTTATGTGACTGAAGATTCCTCTCTATAAATCAAAAGGAGCACTGAGGAAGGAGGGGAACTGTATGAACCCCAATAACCGCACCAGAGCCAACAGAGCCCCTTGACCTGACCCGGCCTGAGCTATCACAGGACAGCCATCAGCCCCATGGCCTCAGGGGTGACACCCATGAAGATGAGTCTACCTTATGGAAGGGTATGGGACCTATTGTGTGATGTAGGGGAAGAGCATCTTGTTACACAAGACTTATCAAGGGGAGGTTAGGGGAGAAACCAAAGTAAGGGAAAGGAAGGGATCAGTGAGGTTTGGGGTGGAATAATCGTGGGAAAACAGAAGATAAGGTGATAAAATGGTCAATCGTGTAAACTGGCTGCTGCTCAGTATGCTTCCCTGGACATGCCCCACACCTGATCAGTGCAATCTGTTCTGTCTTATTAAACTCCTTTTCTGACTATTTTCCTGGGTGAAGGATTGTCTACTCTATGTTCATGTGTGCATGGGTGTCTAAGTGCCAGCAAGTGGAGTGAGACCACCATCACAGGGGCCTGTGTGTCTGGGGTGCCCGCAACTGGGGAGACCAGAGTGTGCGTATATTGCACGGGGGGGTGTGTACATGCATGTAATCAATAGCAAACATCAAGCGGGACGAGTTAGATCAGAGTCCACGGTTCCGTCCACATGTTATGTTGCTTCCACTGGTGTAACTTCCCCAAAGAACAGCAACTTCCTGCAGTGCCCAGCTACTGCTACAACTACATGAGCACCGGAAACAGAAAGACTTTGAGATGATGTGAGTGTCTTGTTAAGGGACTTTTGAGTCCCCAGGCCTCAGGGGCAGACGAGGTCTGTGGGCTGAACTCTGCTTCCTGTTCTTCACAGGGAACTTGGAACATCTCTCACAGACCGGGGTCGTGAAAGCTCAGTAGAAAATCACTGATCCTGCCACTGCTTGGTGTAAATGGTCTGCAAAGGAAACTCAGTGGATGATTTTTCCTTGATTTTAATGCATTTATTATTTTGGGTCACCTGTAAATATTCCCCCAGAGGGGCATAAGAATATATGAATGGACACACTGGGTCAGACCAAAGGCTTATCTAAGCACAGTAACCTGGTTTCTGAAGTCACCAATACTGAAGCCCACAGTATGCAAAAAAAGGCAAAGCATATGCAATGGAAGTGTACAGTGAGCCTTTTCTGGTGCAGCCTCTGTTCTTCAACACACTGTGGTTCAGGAAATAACCTTGTGTTTTCCCCATCAATGAAACTTGCTTAAAAATCATAAGTTCAAAAAATCACAATTTCAAAAAATCACCTTTGTATTCAGTTTATATTCTGATTGTTGATGCCTTTGGTGGGTTCAGTGTCAGAGACCTAAATGCACTAATAGTCCTTAATGTCCCTGACCAGCTTCACTTAGGACCCCTACCACCACCCATGGGCCCAGGTTCAGCTCAGCCCGGGGCCATGAGCCCCTGCCCCAGCTATACCACTGCAAGTTCCCAGCCCTGCCTCTGGCCCTGTCTCCTGGATGGACCCCAGCCCTATGCTGTGATAGCTCATCTTCTGGCCAGACCCCTCAGACATACACTGTAGCCTGTCCCCTGTATCTGCCTTTGGCCCTGTCCCCTAGGTGGACCCCTTGGCTCCATGTCATCGCCTTGTCTCCAGCCCCATTTCCTTTAGCTTCTGGACCCCCTGGATGGCTCCTGGCCCTGGCTCACCCCCTCGTCCTGTTGGGGGCTGCTGATGGACCATATCACCCCCTTGGATCTGCCTACTATGCTCAGACCCTGGCAGGACAGTGCCTGTTGATGAGGGCACGACCAGTGCCAGGGTCATCTGCATGCCCAGATCCCTGGTGCTTACACCCTCGCTGCTCCCTGCCATTCACATCTGCAAGCTTTTCCCCACACTCCTTGTAGCAAGAAACTTTCTTGCTACAGAAAGAAAACTAAGATTCTTATGTGACTTTGAGAAAAAATACCAGTTCTCAAGGCTTTAGATAAAACCTTAAGAGACAGCAGCAACCTCGCAAAGAAATCATTTGGTTCTATAGATTATGCAGTGGGTAATTCTCAGAAATGTTAGGACAGTAAATCAATAGTAAACTCTGTGAGATATATTCTCAACTCATTATGCAGTGCTTTGGTTCTTAAATTTGTATTAATTTGAAGGACAGCTACCCAGGTGTAGTCCCATGCAGTGAGTTGAAAATAAGTTGACAAAATGTGCATTTTTCCCCTAGTTACAAATAAAGATTATTCCAAAGCCCTTATAGACGTTCTAAATGAACACAGAACAGCAAAATCTTTTGTAATCTCTCCAGTTCTGTTCTCAGGTGATTGTCAGCGTTCAGACAGGAAAATAAGATGAAATGTTTCAAATTTGTCAATATGGGACTGGTAATTAGAAACCCAGCATATCCTCCTCACCGTACCCCTAGAAATGGGCACAGCAGAGCATAACCAAACTGCCTTGACTCTGGGAATTGTGATCAAAAAGATGACCCTAGAGAAACTGCACTGCAGATTGCCTTGTGCTTGCACACCAAGTTCAGGGCCATGCTTCTCTCTGCCTCATTCCCAGAGGTTAAAGACACCAGTCCCAGCTCCATCTGTGTCCGGCCACTGGGTAGTAAGAGAGTGATGATGGAACAGGTATATCCCATCTCTTCCTGTGCGCTGGCCCTGCTCTCTCCCTGAAAAGTTTGGGCCCAAAGTGAAAAATAAGAGGTTTGTATGATTTACGTCAGAGAAAGCACTGTTTATAAAAAGAAAGAGAAAAGCAGAAAGTAAGAAAAACCTCCATCTCCTCCTAAACACCTGCCACTCTTGTGGAGCGCAAAAAGTGAATCCGAGAGGAAAGGGAAAGCATGACAGAATGCAGCATCTCAGGAATGTTCTGAACACTGCCAGAAGAGATGTGCGAGTAGCTTACATGCAAAGTTAAAAACAACAGGTTGCATGCTGAGACCCGGATCGCACAGGATCAGACTACTGCTTGCATTGTGGTATGCACCCAATTTGTCGTGGCTTAGGCAAAGGTTGACTTGTTGGGGGCACATCTTTACACAGCCGAGCAAAAGGGAGTGCAGAAAGTTGCTTAAGCTAGTTCATCAGGTGGCATCGAGAGGGCGAGCGCGCTCACCTCACCCAGCCCTACCTCCTGCTTAGCCTCCGCAGGGAAAGTCTGCCTCGCTCACCAGCCCCAATAAACAAGCAAACAAGCAAACAAACAAACAAACAGCAAAAAGCCCCATGTGCCTGCAACTTACCCAGAATTAATAAGCTTCTAAAGTTACCTTGCTTTGGCACAGCTTCTTTGCGTGAAAGGAATATACAAAACCTCACAGTGGAGCACAGCTTCAGCACAGTGCTGGAGTAGAGGGTATTTGCTCACAAAATCACATTAACATCCACAGAGCTGGAGCACTTAATTCGCCATACATCGCTTTGAAAATGCAGCCTTAAAGCAGCCTTTGGTGGAGGGTGGGGGTAGGGAGGGAAAGGCTTAGCCCGAGGAACAGCTTAAATTAAACTTCTCCTAAATCTTCCTAACTTTAACATGAATGCAGGCCTTCCCTGTCTCCTACAGCTCACAGCAATTCAAATGATCACACGTACAGTGTCGTTGTCCTTAAAACAGGGAGAAATCCTCCTCTCGCCACACCGGGAGGAAACAGAGAAGGTTACTGGAGGGATGAGCTGAAGTCTGTTTACCCAGAGGGGTTAGCAGCCTTGAGCCCGCAGAAAATTTTGCAGTTTTTCTTTATGCATTTTTAATCAATTCTAAGCTACTTACAAATATGTGCAATTACTTTCTGCACTTCGCTTTGTAATAAGATTTAATGACTGTTCTGTAATCCTCTTGGTGAGCCATGATAATCAAACACTATGATTTAAATTTTAGATTTAACAGAGCAGTTTTCTACGAAATGAGGAGAAGTATATTTTTAATCTTTTATCTTTTACTGGAAGTTGGGCATTTTTCAGCTTTCTTATACACAGTCATAAAATAGAAGGCAGGATTGGGGTTTTTTAGTATCTTTTTCTCATGGATGCCAGAACACCCCAGACCTTGCTTATTTTTTCAGAATTTTCTTTTTCTGTGAAAATGTTTTATCTCCTACAAATTTATGGTCCTATTTTCAGCATTCTTGGGCACTTCTTAAAGTTGATGAGTTATACAATTATGTATACTTTCCATACAGAGAGATCCCAGATGTGAAATAACCATTTCTGTATATTGGCACACCTATGAAAAGATTGGCTTTTCTCATAAAATTTGTTGGCTCTTTTTTAAGTTAATTTAGTGCTTGTGGAAAGCACAGGCCAACATGATGGCAGAGACTCAAGCTGTGAATCCACCAAGACAACAGAGTTTTCTCTTCTCATTAGAAAATGCAGGACTCCTAAAAAAAGACAAAAAACCCAAGTGTCACACACTGAGCAGTGACTGGTTTGTGAGGTCAGGGGAGACCTACGGAAAGGAGATGCATTACTGAAAACAACCATCAAAGCCCTGGTGAATGACAGTGGGCAGCCAGGGGTACTGCCCGGCAGCTGTAAAGAAGCTCAAGGCAGCCTCTGAGGTGATTTTGAACCATCAGCTCCTGGCTCTGGCCCTGACATACTCTTCCCTTTTCGCTCCATCAAGCCAAAAATGCAGGACTGACAGCAGCAGAGAATGATACCTCGCTTCTCGCCTCAGGCTGCTCCAGCCCAGGTAGCAGGTAAAGCAGCTCCTCGGCAACACCTATCAAATGATCTTTCCTCCATCAGCCGGCATGCTTTCCAACGCCACCTTCAGTGAGAAGAGCGGTGATGGGGCAGCAAGAGGACATACAGCCAGGTAGGCATTAGTCATACCTTGCAGAGTCCCAGTAGGATCAGCTTGACTGTGACAGGGCTTGGGAATCAGAGAATCATGGAATTTTTAGAGTTGGAAGGGACCTCTAGAGATCATCTGGTCCAACTCCCCTGCTGACGCAGGAATGCCTAGACCACATTACTCAGAACTGCATGCAGGTGGGTCTTGAAAATCTCCAGGAAAGGTAACTCCACGGCCTCCCTGGGCAGCCTGTTCCAGTGCTCTGTCACCCTCATCGTAAAGAATTTTTTTCTTATGTTTGAATGGAACTTCCTATGTTCCAACTTGTGCCCGTTGCCCCTCGCCCTGTCGCTGGGAACCACTGAAAAGAGTCTGGCTCCATCCTCCTCCAACCCACCCTTTAGACACTTATAAGCAAGAA
>VYXH01006996.1:371060-449975 GCA_013397275.1 Burhinus bistriatus | reverse complement strand
AAGTATGATTTACCCTTGGTAAATCCGTGTTGACCACTTCCAATAACTTCCTGTTCTTCAAGGTGTTTGGAGATGACATCCAGAACAAGTCGCTCCATTACCTTCCCAGGGACAGAGGTGAGACTAACCGGCCTGTAGTTCCCTGGGTCCTCCTTCTTGCCCTTCTGGAAGGTTGGAGCGATGTCGGCCTTCTTCCAGTCCTCAGGCACCTCTCCTGTTCCCCATGACCTTCTAAAGATGATGGAGAGTGGTCTCGCAATAACATCTGCCAACTCTCTCAGCACTCGCGGGTGCATCCCATCAGGGCCCATGGACTTATGGGTGTCCAGCTTGGCCAAGTGGTCTCTAACCCGGTTCGAAAATCTTCCTCTCTCCAGACCTTCCCCCTTGCCTCCAGAGTCTGGGATTCATGAGGGACAGCTTTAGCAGTGAAGACCGAAGTAAAGAAGGCGCTCGGTAACTCCGCCTTCTCTGTGTCTTCCACCACTAGGGTGCCCATCTCATTCATCAAAGGTGATGAAGGTCAGCTCGGGACTTGGGAAGGTCAGCTCAGGGCTCTGCCCCCAACCCCTCTGTCCCTTCTGCAAGTCTCAGCTTGACTCATCATGCTGAGGTGAGAAATAGAGCTATATCTTTAGAAAGCTGTTACGAAGTGAATTATTTATATTTATTTTCCTTCTGCAAAAAGTACCCTTTTTTGGCAGAGAGAGTACATCCTGAACATGAGAAGGCATCACCACCAGCTTTCTAAACTACTTTTTCTCCCGCTCTCCATGCAACAGAATGCTCTTCATGTGCAACAGAAACATTTTAAGTTCACAACCTTGTGAACCACCACCAAAGCACCAGAGCTGACTCAAATTTTATCCTGCTGCAGCAGCAGACAAATTTCTAGGTTTACACACAGGAACACCAACTCCCTCTGCTTTAGCACTGACAATCACTTGCCATTGCCCCCACCTAGAAAGGCAAGCTATCAAGTGACTTGTGCTAGCAGGTGATTCCTGATCTGAGCCAGGACAGGAGTGATGGAGGTACCTTCCCAAGCAGTGCAGGGAAGGGAACCAAAGCAATGGAAGATCTTCAGTGGAAACTTTATGAACAGTGAAGTTTCAGGAGAAAGCTTGGGCTGATTTAATGTTTCACTGTTTGAGTCATGGGTGAGTGAAACTTCTTAAAATGTGGTAGGTGTGCTCCAGTGAGAGATATTTGTCTATACACCAGCGAGAGTTTTGTGGGAGGTTTTTAAGAGTAAAAGGATTTGAGTAGTCTATTTTTCTGTGTGGTGTGAGTCTACCAGAAGAATTGATGCAGAGTACTCTTAACCTCAATTTTGCAACCTCAAACCTCCCATTGACACAGGTTACTGCCATTTTGGTTTTGATACACTGTGTCACAGACAGGCCTTATCACATTCGTGAAAAAGCTGAGAGAGTCAGCCTAGGTTTTCTGCCAAATCAGGAACAAACACTGTCTTAACTGAAGTCTGCTTAGAGTGGGGGAAAAAATGGAATAAATGCAACAAATCTCATGGGTTCACTCAGTGGCTTGTTTAAAGCTTGTGGACCTAAAATCACTCCTGTGCTCCCAGCAGCAGCAAGTTCCCCAACTGTGCAGCCACCTGGGACTGAGGGAAGACCACCATACCTCACTCCCTCCCATTTCCATTTCCACACTCCAAACAGCTCCCTGATCTAGAGAATTAGGGATATGAACCTTAAAAAAACAAAAACAAAACCAAAAATAAATAAATAAATAAAAAACCAAAAACCAAACAAACAAACAAAACACCCAACCAAACAAAACACTCACCAAAAACCCCAAAACAATCAAAAAGCCCCAATATTGTAAAGAAGGCCTAAAGGGAATGAAAAGTTCATCTCATCCAATTCCAATGCTGGATCAGCTCAATCTGAGTAATTCTGGTTGGCATCAGTTTGACCTTGTATATCTTGGTGCTCCTTCCCTGCAAAGGTGATGATTTTCCCTTTCCTCGACCTTTCATTACTTAGCATATGATGTCTCTGACTCAGAGCTGGTCTCCTACTGCATGTTCACATAACAAGCAGTACCTCAGAAGGGTACTGATTTCAACCTCTGGGTGCTACAGAAATAATAACAGTTAATATTATTAACTAGAGCAATTTGCACTACTTCAATAACTCATGGTGGTTATAAAATTAGCATACGTCACTATCCGCAAATGACAAGACTTTTGCTCCTTACTGTAAAAGGTTTTTTACATCCCCTCATTGCAGGGCTGAATTTTGATTTCCATGCCCATGGACACGGGGTGGGGGTCCCAGGTGAGGCTGGTCAGGGCCATTCAGGCCTTTTAGTGCCCTCAGGACCCTGATATCTAACCTTGAAAGAAGCAGCCAATTTATAAAGCAACAGAATCTGGTCCATACTGAACAGTTATACTCCACCTTCTCAGATGTGTTCTTGTAACACAAAGACTTTTAAACCAGATATACTCACATTTCATCTATATTATCTCCGGCATAAGAAAAAAATAGTATAAAGCAGTACAAACTGGGAAAATGTGAATGTGATCATGCATTGTCCTTCAGATGAGATACACTCATTATCAAGTGAAACACATTGTAGGGAAATCTGATTTCAATTTTTGCAATGACTAGAGATGTTGAGAAAGCTACTTTATCTGTAATTTGAGGAAAAGAACAGACACAGCAGGCTTCCAATATTTGACTTAGTTTTGAACTACTTTATTCAGTGTACCTCTCTTTAATTTAAAGGTAAATGCAAGTGAAGGGAAGATTAAGAAATGGAAAAATAATACTACAAAATTTAGCAGTGTGATTGGTTCTGTTGTTTCAATTTTGCAGATAGACACAGAAGCAGAAAAAACTGAGGCCTTGGACATTTCCTTGTTTTTCAAAAAGAGCATAAAGTTTGGACCAGATTGTTCCATGTGAATGTGTGGAATGTTTACTGGGACTGTATTTTATTAGTACTGAAGTGTATTTAGTTAGTACACAAGTTGAAGTTACAAGAATAAGATAACATGGAAATTTTGGTACAGTTCTGCTACATATTTGCAAAAAAAAATATGTATAACTTGTAAGAATTGTACTCTAGTGTATTAACCAATGTGATTAAAAGCAGCTTAAAATATGGATAGGTGAGTTGGGTAAAATAAGATATCAACACGGCTCATTCAAAATGGCCCCTTGAGTCTTTCATCCTGCCAGACCAAAGTCAGGCCTTCTCTGTAATATATGCAACATTGATATGTGCCATCAGGAGAATATAGGACAAACCAACTGATTTTGTCCATTTCACTCATATTGACAAGACTCCATTTTTGTAATTGTTGCAGAGCAAGATCCAATGGAGTGGAGACGTTGAGAGGAAAGAAGGGACTTGGGTGACAGGGGAGAAGCAAGGTGAAAGGGAGGTATTGATGGGGGAACTGTCGAGGTTTCTGAGGGCTGTGCCTATAATTTTCTATCATCTTCCACATCTCACAAAATTCCTCAGCCTCCCTACAAGCACCTCTGAAGCACTTCAGCCTGGAAGTGCCCAGCCAGCTTGCACTGTTGCCTCCTTGCCATGGCTGAGCCTGGGAGAAACATGACCAGGAATGAGGAGGAGAGTGGTCCAGATGCAGGGTCACCTTCACCGACAGGTCCTAGCAGTGGACACTGGGCAGAGACAACAGGGGACAATGCCCTCCTCACCGCCTTCTCTTCCCATGCTCTCAACATTGGCAGGATGAAGCAATGGGAGGACTGGAGAGTAGGGCCAGGCACTCACTTCTCTCGGAAATCACCTACTCTGCTAATTTGTCAGCACCTAGACCCACCTTCTGCCTCTGGCTTCTGCCCAGCTGTGGGAAGATAAAGAAACAACAGCTTTGGTCTTAGGAATAGTATTATCTCTGACCCCCTGCTTACATAAAGCTGTTACTTTCTGTAATAATTCTGGTGTGAGAACTTAGAAGTGAGCACAGGTGGCAAATGGTGATGGAGCCCTATCTCAGGCCCACATGGTGGCCACTGCCTTTGACCTTGACTTTGTTCCTGTCACTGACGTACATTTAGGTCTCTTTCTGAATGAACAGGACTGAGGTAAAATTACTTTCCTCCCTTCCCCACTCCTCTCTGTATGTGTGCATGTACACAGTCATATATATATTATCCTCTTAACAAAAGAAAACACAGCAGTGATTGATACAGAGGGATAAAGGTTATAAGAATTTGATTTATCGTTTGCTTCCTAATTTGCTGAATTCCTATATTGCACTGAAATACATTTAGTGCTCTTAGTATATATTCAGGTAAATGCTTTAAACTCTTTTCACATAGTGAATAAAAGTTATTTTTAAAAATTAAAAGGGTATTAATGAGAACATTGAGATCCTTGCTGTATGTCCTGAGAAAGTTAAGAAAAAAAAACAAAATGAAGCCTGAGGTGCATTAATGAGCAAGAGGATGAGGGGGTCTTTTTGTGTTTGCAGAAGTAAACAGTAAATGGAATCCATAGCGACTGGATACATAATAGGAAAATAGTGGAATTGTGAATTATTAGGGAAACAGAAATTTCTGGTGGGTAGGCACAGCATCTCAAAATGAAGTTCTCTATAAAAACAATTACCAGCTTGAATTCTCAGTGTTCAATACACAGAGTAGCTGTTTTGCAGTCTACTGTGCAAAAAGTGAAAGCTGATGATCCGTACCATCGCTGAATTGCAGATAGGAGCGTTGTTAGAAAGACAGAAAACACTGTCACTTAAAATAATATGTACAGTCTAAGTTGCTTTTTTCTTTTTTTTCCCCCAAACAAAATCGAAAGGAATTCAACTCTATCCCTCAGAGGGAGTGGGTAACAGACAGAAATGTTCACCAAAACATAGAAAATGTTCTGGCTTTTTTATTATTTCAAACTTTTGTATTTCACAGTAATCCTGAAAATACCAGCCATTTCAATTAACTGTAGTGATTATATCATTGAATGAATGCATCCAGTCAAATATGTTTGAACTTGAAAGTAACAGGAGGAGTTCTAGGAGTTAAGTATTGAAAACACAAGTATTTCAAAACAAGATTGAACAATGTCAAGAATTAAGGAGCAACACACATATAATCAAGAGTTAGTTAGAAAAAACTTGCCCCCATATGAAAAAAGGACAGAAAACTTGGTCCTTTGGACTTTTAAGGATCCCATGTTCTACTGACTTGGAAGAGCAGAATACGGACGGTGTGACAATAAAGCAAAGACGATACAATCTTCACAATCACCAAAATGCAGTCATGATGCTAATTAAGGCTCTTGAACACTATTTCACAAGCACCACTATCCTCAAGTCCCGCTGACTGTAGGAAGAAGAATTGATGTGGCAGTTTCTCTATGATACTTAGTGGCAATCTCAGGAAAACTGTTGATATCTGCATCTGTATGCAAAAAGTATTTTGAAAATTGCAGTCGGCTTCTTAGACACAACTAAATGACACCATTATTCTTTTTTTAAGCACTTTTAGACAGATCTGATTGAAATTTCAGTCTAGACAATCTATTGAAACAGCAAAGGGCAGATGCAAAAGAATGAGAGGCCTAATGAGAGTTAGCAAACTGAGCACAGTGCTACACTTACAAATCACATTTAGAACAAAATATGCCATTTTTATATATTATGTATGTGTCCTATAAAGTCAATCCTACAGACTCTATTCTAAGTTTCACTTGAGAAACGTTCACAGGTATCTTCATCTTCACTTTTACAGCCTTTGTTTCCCTAGAACTCAGATCTTAGGAAATCATGCCGGACATAAGTTTCTTTAATATGTTACCTACATAGTCTTCATAGTACCTCCTAAATCAGACAAATCAGTTGTCGTGTGGACCAGATCACCTAGTTCTTACTGATGAAAAAATCCTTTGATTTCACCAGCAGTTACTTCTAAATAGAAATTACAGGATCCAGGCCTGATGCAGCAGCAGTTGTGAAAGAACAAAAACTCTGCCGCCATATAACTTTCTTTTATCAGCTTGCATTTCTTCCGATGGCAGCATGAGGCCACTTCTCAAATCTGGCATGAGGACGGCTTCCCAGGGTGCAGGCATAGCAACTTGAAAGGCACTACACGAGTGCAGTGTTTCCAAATAGACACCTATGTCTACCTCTGATTTAGAACAGGCACCAGCAGGGTTTTGCCAGGGTGTTTGTCACCACGTGGATTTGCAGCCCTCTTGGATCTCCTGACAATATCAGAAATCGACCATGAGGCAGTGCTGTAAAAAAACAATCCCTGTTTTCTTCTGTGTTGAACCATGACGTTACTGCCCGACATTCCAGGTTCTTCTATGTAGAATAATTGCATACAACAGAGAGAAACACATATTTTACTCTATCCTCACCTATTTTATTAACAGTATCTTAAGTACTGTAGCTTCATACTCATTATCTTTGGCATTTATTCTTTCATTTCTATTCACTCAGAAGGTTGAGCCATAGGAAAAAAATACATTTCTGTATTCTGGTGCTGCTTTTTTTGTAAAAGCTTTTTACAGGTCTTTGTACAGAGACCACTGTGCAGGGTTTGTACCTCAGAGTACAGTTTTGTAGACATATATGACTTTCACTCCACAAAACAACAAAGCCAGACTTGACTGCTTACATGAGATACAGAGAAAGAGCTGGGGATGGGAAGGATTATGAACAGAAACTGAGTGTTTTAAACTGAGAGGAAGACTTCTAGTTGGGTGTGTTTGAGAGACACATTGATCAGCCGAGGGGTGAGAAAGTAGATTTCCAATAGTAGAGGAAGATAAGGGAGTGGAGGGGATCACACACACGGACTGGCTAAAGGGACCAAGAGCAAGGGAGCATAGAGTACAATATCAGGAAAAGATACAGAGCCTGTAGTAAGTGAGCCCCTTAAATCTTTATGAAAGCAACCTGACTGATCTGTTTATTCATATAGCTCACTTTCTATAATTTCAGTATTCTCACAGGAATCAGCAGTAATATGGAAACCAGCAGAAATGACAGACAGTTGACCCAGAAAAAAACGCCTATTTTCAGCTTTATTATACAACATGCTGCATCCAAAACAAAAGCTTCATTAAAAAATCTGCTCGTGATCTTTTTGTAGAGTCTCAAAAATATACACGCCCCAAAAATTTTTGAAAGAGCTGCTACAGACTGTGTTCAGCTGTCAAAAGTGTTTTAGGTTTTCTGACTGCAGAGGGCATTTCAGTCCAATGTAGGAGGGACTACAGGCACCAAGCACACCACTCTCAGACATGCCATTAGACATTTTACCAATGCTTTAGTGAAGAAATCTGATCAATAGAGTGTATTACCCACACAACAATGGAGAAACCATATTTTGCTCCCTAACAGCTTAATTTCCCAGGAGCTACTGATAGTACTAACATTTCTGCCTATGCAGAGGACATAGTTGGTTAGGTAATCTGCTCCATCAGCATGTACATAGTGTGCAGGGCTAATACATCCCTGACCCTGGCACCCAGGGTCCATGTTCTCCCCAGATCAGAGGAAACATGAGCACAGAGTGACAAACTCTCAGGCACAGAAATACCTTCAACAGTCTGGTCCGAAAGAGCACAGTTTTCTGAGGGAAGGCCAGCAGGTGTGGAACACTCCCTCTTCCCCTTCCTTGCCAAACCCATCCATAGCAGGTCTTTGTGGAGAGGGGAGAAATGAATGGGGCCTGGAGAAACTTGAGGTCATGGTGAAGAGAAACTTTCTGGGGTTCAACAAGGAGAAGTGGCATCCAGCTCTGGAGTCCTCAGCACAGGAAAGACGTGGACCTGTTGGAGCGGGTCCAGAGGAAGGCCACAAAAATGATAAGAGGGATGGAACACCTCTCCTATGAAGAAAGGCTGAGGGAAGTGGGGTTGTTCAGCCTAGAGAAGAGAAGGCTCCGGGGAGACCTTATTGTGGCCTTTCAGTACTGAAAGAGGGCCTACCGGAAAGATGGGAACAAAATTTTTCGCACGGTCTGTAGTGATAGGACAAGGGGTACCAGTTTTAAACTAAAAGAGGGTAGATTTAGACTAGATGGAAGACATTTTTTACAATGAGAGTGGTGAAACACTGGAAGAGGTTGCCCAGAGGGGTGGTAGATGCCCCATCCCTGGAAACATTCAGGTTGGACGGGGCTCTGAGCAACCTGATCTAGTTGAAGATGTCTCTGCTCATTGGACTGGATGACCTTTAAATTTCCCTCCCAATTCAGACTATTCTATGATTCTATAAGCACAAAGCTCTGCAGCTGGGGATAGAATAACCCTGTGCATCGGTACCAAGTGAGAAGCAACTGTCTTAGCAACAGCTGAAAATTATGTGTTATGGTGGACACCAGGCTGAGCGTTAGACACCAGTGTAGCCTCACCCCAAATGAAACAAACCATGTGCCTGGTTGCATTGGAGGAGCATAGTCGGCAGATCAAAGGAAGTTATGAATGTCTTTCTGTTCAGCAGTGGTCAGACTACATCTGAATTACTGTATCGAGCTTTGGGCACCCCAGTTCAAAAAAGATGTGAAAAAACAACAGGGGGCCCAGTGGAGAACTAAAGGATGGCCTAGGGCCAACAGCAGCTGAGAGAGCTAAGCTTATTTAAATGGATGAAGGGGGAACCTGGGATGATCTAGTAGTAGTCAATGACTACTTGATGAGCAGTTTGACAAAGATGACATAGCCAAAATTTTCTCACCAGGAGGGTAGTGCAACACCGGGACAGGTCACCTAGAGGGGTTGTGGACTTGGCTGGGCAAAGCCACAGCTGCCCTGACTCAGTGTTGGTGAACATTCTGCTTTGCAGGGGCAGGAGGCTGGACCAGGTGATCTCCAGAGGTCCCTTCCAAGTAATGCTTTTACAGTTCTGTGGGTCAGTTTCATCTTCTAAGGACCAAGAAAAAGTAAAAATTAAAGTTGCATAGTGTGGTTATTCTCTGGACAAAGCAAGTCACATTTCAGAGACTTTGTGGATCTGTGTTTTGGAACACTTGAAGGGAGTGGGACTCCATTAAAGGAAGAGGGCTTTTTGAAAGAGAAACTGGCTCCTGTCACAGAACAACTGGTCCCTTGAGGAAGCACTAGCTCTAGAGCATTCGCAACTAATAAACTGCCTCCCAGCATACCTGAAAGACCATGCATGTCTACCAGCACTCATCTTAGCTACAGATGCAGAGCTGATTGGAGAAGCAGTGACAGCATGCCAAGATCTCCCTTGAGGAAGACAGAGCTCTGGGATGCTTGTGGAAGACCTGTGAAGAACAGGGGTCTCAAACTGAAAAGACAGGCAAAGACTGAGGAAATTTTTGAATCTGGCAAAGCCAAAGGACTTTACTCATTAGAAAAACCATGAGGAAGAACCAGTTTAGCAGAATAATACAGTCAATTCCACAAGCTGGAAGTCACTAAACATAGGACTTGCTTGTACGGGGACAAGACTTCTGCAAGATTCACAATGGTATGGTTCATTGGAGAAGAATATAAATCATTGTAAAGAGGTGGGTCCCAGGAAATAAGAGCACATTAAACTCTCATGCAGATGGCTTGGAAAGCGAGGTCCTGGAAAAGGGCATAAAAAATCCTGCTTGTATATTTCCAGGGTTTTATGTGAACAGTTTCATTTCTGGTGGTCTGCTAACAATCGAATTAACTATAATAAAATCTACTGGGAAATTAGGTTGGAACTGAGTTTTGGGAAAAGAAAGTCTTTCCTTGCTAGTCTGGATGTCAGCCTTCTGTGGTGAAGATGTGCCTTGTCACTGGTTTAACAGGCAGGAAGAGAAAATGAGGTAGAAATCCCCTTTATGGCCATAAACAATCACTGAAAGGTCTTGCAGTCCTCTGATTGGCCTGTATTTCACTGCAGTTCTGGGTGCACTTAGACTCGTCTTCTGAACAAATAAAATATTAAAAAAGAAAGAGAATCATAGAATCATAGAATCATAGAATCATAGAATCATAGAATCATAGAATCATAGAATCATAGAATAGTTTGGGTGTGCAAGTACATTGTAGGAAAAAACTTAGAAGGGCAGCAGTGGGTTCAATATTCACTTGCTAGGTTTTGACTAAAACTCCAGAGAAGGACATAACCCACAAAACAGAGTAAAAGAGGAAAGAACTGACTAATTTAGAGACCATCATTCTGTCAAGATGTTCTGGTGACAAACAAGGACAGTGAAGTGTATGTTGTTTGAGTAGTCACTCAAAACTCAGGGAAAACATGATACAAGTCTTGTCTTTCAGTGTTCACAAAACATAGCAGCTATTCAGATCTGTGCCATGGGGATGTATTTCCCTCATGCTGGCTTTTCTATAGTGCCAGATACTGCCACCTTCTTGGTCCTTCACCTTCTGCTGCCACCCTGTCAGGCTAACGTGTTTTGTCTACAACTGTGCTCTTCTGTTTCTCCTTTTCTGGTAGTACTCCAACAGTGTCTCTTCACTTGGCTTCTCTTGTTTTTCTTCCTATAGAAAGACCCACAGAAATGGGACTGCCAGCATCTACCAAGATGTGTGCAGACCCCAGCAGCATGGAAACAAGCACACCTTTCCCTAGTACTGCAATCCAAAGCATGCTCTGGTACAAAATTTATCTTTCAAGGACCTTCTTAGAGAAAGTGTGTTGCGTTGGTACTTTGCAAGGATTTCTAGCACAAGCGCCCTTTACTATAGATATCAAGACAAACCAGACAAACACTCCAATGCCTTCCCTGCCCTCCATTTCCACATTAATCTTGAGTATAGCTTGGGGTGTAGTTAGTGTCATCTAGGATTTCTCCTCATTTGCCTGACTTGTCTGGATCAGAGAACCACTACAACCTGCAGCCAGCTTTCTCAGACCTTGCGCAGTGTTTCTGCTATGGAAAGTCACCTTGTTGGTCTCCTCTGACTCTTTATGGTTTTAAACATTAGCACCACCCTAGTTCCCCTGTTCTTCTTGTTGAGGAAGTCCCACCAAGACAGAGATGTTTGGAAAAGTTGTTTCACATTGAAAGGAGCTTTACATGTGAAATGAAGGCATTCGCTTTCCCTGAGGTGGGAAAGATGTGACAGAGGATAAACACAGTATTTTTCTTTCTAGTCACAATTTTTTCAAACTTTCAATATTTGAGTAGCATCAAGGTAGAGCGGATATTATCGCTTATGTCTGGATTTTCACATTAATTCTTACATCTTAACCTTTAAAAAGGTACTGGCTTTGACTCACTTTTGAGGAAGAAGAAAAGGATTGAGAGAATGGAGGATCTGTTTGATCTGACCATTTCATCCAGGACTAATTACAGTCCCTTACAAAAAGCCATCGGGGGATGATCTTGCAGTGTTAACCTGCAGAAACTTAGCTGACATGACACAGCTTGAAGAAATGTTTTGTCAGCTTATGCTGCTTATTGCAGCACAGTGTTTGGCATAAGCGACAGATGAATGTAATAACTACCACTATTTTTTTTTACTTCCGTGTCACTACTGTGTTGCTTCTTACTGTTAATAAAATATGCACTAAACTTTACAATGTAATACTTCAGCATCATAAAGGCCCTTTCCATGTGAGTAGGTACTATAGGTACCTATAAGTTTGGATGGAAAAAGAAGTTGCAAGAAAACACCATGGCAAAAAGAAGAATAGATGCTGAGAATGTAATGAGTGAAAGTTTCCTGAGAACTGATAAGCCCTGGAGACTAATGGTCCTCTTGAACCTACAAGAACTGATAAATCCAGGACCAAGAGTTTGCTGCATTTGTTCAAGGTCATTTGCATACATGAGCGTCAGTGGGTTGTGTAAGTCAGACCACATCCAAGAGTGTGGCAGCTGCTATATTCAAAGACTATAAGGCTATGTATATGCGTGTTGAAAGAAAGGACCATCTGAGAAACTTCCCCTCAAAAAACTACCTAGAAGCCACTAGGACATCAGTACAACCCTCTGTTTCTGAGTAAACGGCCTCAAAGCTGCTGCTCCAGCCAGGAGCTGTGTGATAAGTGGTTGTGTGAGGGAACTATCAGAGTGAATGCGCTGTGTGAGTAGTTATTTGCCATTAATAATAACAGCCTAGTTTTATCACTAATAACAGGTTAATGAATAAAAAGTCTTCTAAGCAATATTGGCTGTGATCTGTGTCTCCCCCAAATCACTTCCCTATCAAAGAAAAGGAAATTTACAGCATGAGAATGGTGGACATTTCATGTTCCCCATTCTGCCCCTCTACTGCGCTCTCGTGAGACCCCCACCTGGAGTACTGAATCCAGCAGTGGGGCCCCAACAGAAGAAGGACATGGACCTGTTGGAGTGAGTCCAGAGGAGGGCCATGAAGATGATCAGAGGGCTGGAGCACCTCTCCTGTGAAGACAGGCTGAGAGAGTTGGGGTTGTTCAGCCTGGAGAAGAGAAGGCTCCAAGGAGACCTTATAGCAGCCTTCCAGTATCTGAAAGGGGGTCTACAAGAAATCTGGAGAGGGACTCTTTATCAGGGAGTGTAGTGATAGGACAAGGCGTAATGGTTTTAAACTAAAACAGGATAGATTTAGATTAGATATGAGGAAGAAATTCTTCACTGTGAGGGTGGTGAGGCACTGGAACAGGTTGCCCAGGGAAGCTGTGGAGGCCCCATCCCTGGAAGTGTTCAAGGCCAGGCTGATGGTTCTTTGAGCAACCTGGTTTAGCGGGAGGTGTCCCTGCCCATGGCAGGGGGTTGGAACTAGATGATCTTTAAGGTCCTTTCCAACTCTAACCATTCTATGATTCTATGATTCATTTCAGTTGCTGCATAACTTCACATAAACAATAAGGGAGGAGGAAAAAAAGGGCTTTTTTTCTCGTACTAAAATCTGTTGACAGAACGAGGAAGCTTTTACAAGGAGATTTTGGTAGTTGGAAGTCATCTGAAGAGGAGGGGAGTGGAAAGGGAAGGGGAAGAAGTGGGAAGACTGTACTTCCTACATAAAGACAGATGGTGCCTGTAGTTTCTATCGTAGGTGTGTTCTTGCTTCCTTGGGTGCATTTGCAATTGCATGCAGTTTGATCACCGTCTGATATGTTTAAAAAAAGCTGCTTATTGGACTGGTGAACCCTCTGATTTCTGTTAGTTTTCTTAAAGACTCCAGAACTGCTAGGTAATAAAAGAAACTGAAAAAACAAAGTCCACATCAACAGTATGGCTTCTGCAATGTAACTTCCTGAGACTTAGTAAAGAAATAAATCTTCTTCAACATCCTCACAATCCTACCCTATTGTCTCCCATATAGCACTGTGTTGTGTTCCTATTTATAGCTCAATATATTCTTTTGTTCCACACAGGAAAGGCGAGAACATGGAAAGTCCGTCTGGCACCACAGCTTACCCCATCTGTATCAGCCGGAAAACACAAAGGTCTGGAGAAGTGAGCATTAACAAGTAACTAGGCAGAATGAGAGACACAAGTATGGTTATTTCTTGAAATACAAGACGCATCAGGATGTTTTTTACAGCAGGAAAATGATCAAAAACACATGGCAGTTTCTGCTTACAGGTATTCAGTGTCATGTCACCCTTCTCTTTGTATGAAGTGCCTTCATTCCCTGGAAACAGTTGTGTCTGATAAAGATTAAAAGAGAGGATTTAAGGCTCCGAGTGTGTGTGCATACCATCCTGTCCTGTTCCTCTCTGATCACCCAAAAAGAAAACTCCCAGGCTGCAATCTTTGCAGCGCTTGCTTCATTCTGCATTACACTCTTCAGCCCTTCATTTCCTGTGGTTTTAGTCCATCTCCGTAATATGGGAGGACAGTATACTTGTTTCTCCTTTTTAAAGTTCCAATTTTGATTCATAAGCTGTTTTATCAGGCTGACAGGAAAGGTGATCTCAATTCCTTCAAAATAAACATCCAGCAAATTAATTTTCTCTCTTTCTCTACCCATTCCTGCATAACACTGAAAAAGCATATGGAAGATAACAAATCCATACATGTTCATAGTTCTGCTCATATCCCAAAAGAATAGCAAAAGTTCCAAGGACCATGGCTAAATAATCCTTTGTTTCTCACTAATAATGGATCCAGAAGATCATGTGTTTATATTCATTTCTGAGCTATGAGTGTCTGCTTTTCTGACAGCTCCCATATCTGCTCTGGGAGCCGCAGTGTAAGCCAAGACACAGTCAGTTCAATATTATGGGACTTACCTGGTCAGTTGGTATAGTCACCCCACAATGGACCAACAGCTTGGTCCAGAATGGCTTATTCTTAATGCAACTTCTGCTGGAGAGCTTCAGAGCAAGGGAAAGTCTGGAGGTCATAGCTATAATACTTGCATTTGTCCATCAGTTGGGATAGCCCCACTCACCTAGTACCTCAGATAGGGGCATCTGTACATTTTCATATTTGAATGGTAGAGAAAGGCTCATATTCTCCCAGCTGCCTGTCCACATCCAGATGACTGACCTGGACAACGCATCCAGTCACTGTCCCTCATGTAGACTTTCCTGTATTTGTGAATTTATCACCACTCCTGTCCTCAAATATATTTACTTCATTTATAAGACTATAATCAAGGCTGTATGCCCAAAAATTTCTTCAGATTAGAAATCTGAAGAAAGATGGCAAAATACCGTCTAGAGAAGAATCAGATAATCTCAGTGGAGGGATCTTTTTAGGATTAAACATGAAAAGAAATAAAGTAACGTAATATCCACTGCACTATCTATATCTATCTATCTATACTGCATTAAATTCAATTTATTTTATCCTGCTTTATATCATCAGTGTTCTGCATGCTGCAGAATTTTGTTCTGAAAATGCACAACTGCACATTCAAGGTTGAAAGTGAAGGGGAAAAAACAGAGCTTTTAGCATCAAAATGAAGTACATTGTATCGGAGGCCCTCGGGAAAGTCCAGGGAAATGATGTAGGATTAAGACATAACTATATTAACTGGATGTTTCCGCTAGTGAAATTAGCTACATTAGCCTTTCCCAACTTTAGGTTTCAAATTGAGCCAAAAGATTAATTTGGGCAATTCATACATCTCACAGATACCGCTACTGCTGCTGTCTGATCACTGCCTACGGGAGCTGTCACCACACTGGTCAAACATCATTCATGTTATTTTTATTTTTTTTTAAAAGCTCCCTGTACAGCTACAGGAGCTATATGTACTGGGCTTGATTCAGCCATGCAAACCTAGACAAAGTAGATGGTAAAAATCGCCTCTTGCTCATCTTGGGGGTGGCTGTTTGTGGCAGTGGAGGGGAGTATTTCATAACTGCACGGGAGGCAATCACTCCCGACAGCTGTGATTTCCTGCCCTGCCCTACATTTCGGCAGTGACTCACTGTGGATTGTGTGCTGCTGAATGCAGCCCCTGAATGATGAAGTAACTCCTTTTCCCTCACCCAGAAAGGACCATTGTCCAGTATAAAATGTACCCAGCTGCACAGCCAGCGATGGAGCCAATGCTAACATTTTGAATTGCACGTGCTCTTCCTCAACACAGCGCTGTCCACTCATTTGAAGCTCAGATCCTCAGGGCTGTTCATTCCAAGGTTATGACTACCGATTAACAGTAATAACTACTTTTATTTATGATATTAAGTACATCCTCACAAAACCGGCGACCATTAGAGGTTTACTCACCGAATGTAGCCACTGAAATGCATGAACTGACATGGATCAATACAAGTTATCATATCAAACACTAAAGTAAAGACACAAAGCCTCATGCAGGCACATCATACATAGGCAGGAGAGAGTTGCCTTGCTTTCCAGAGACCCTTAGTGGTTTGCTAGTGAGAAGGGAGGTCTTTGGAGCTCCCTTGGGCTGACATCCACTGAGAGACGATGAATCTGGGCAGGAAACTCAAAGTATAAAGGTACAGTCAGAGCCAGCTTGCAGCTCGAGGTGGGAACGCAACATTATCTGACTCAGCGTGAAAGCTCTGTCCTCCACTGCTAACATCCACAGCCACAGTACTCAGTCAGTGCACACCAACAAAAAATCAGTAGAACTTATCTCAGAGCTCATGAGATGCCATCGTGAATGATCAAGTTGGGAGGTCCCCATGTGAATTCCCTAGTAACTCTCACTTCTGACATGAGAACAGCAATAGCAACTAACTTTGAATAACAACTCACTGTATCTGTTCTGAGCAGCACTTTTTGTTGTGGCTGGTGAAAGCAAACATGTCTTCTATGTTCTTTTGCATTTAACAGGATACATAAATACCGCCAGGTATTTATGGGGGCAATGCTGGTACTTCCTTGTTGTGACTCTGTTCTCCAGTGAAAACATCCATGCCCTAACTCATGACAATCAGAACTGTAAGTTTTTCCTACCTCTCCAGATCACAATGCTAATACCATTCATGTCTTATGAAATGTTCACTACAAAAAGTTCACTATCTTTTGAAGAACCCTGCTGTCTTTTTTGCAGAAAGAAAACTTTGGTAACTCCTCAGCCCAGGTATTCCCTACAGCAGCACTTTGCTCATGCTGCTAAATCAAAGAGTATTCTAATGCAAAACAGCTTGGTGTTGCGCATTAGCTTCACAAGAAACATCACATGAGTTTGGAGCTCAGGCCAGCAATCATGACGTGTGGATATAAAACAGATTTTACAGTATTGTTCAAACATAATAAATACCTCAGGCAAGCTTTTCAAATCTGTCAACTGACTAAAAAATTATGTCCCATCAGAGGCCATTGAAAATGTTACCCCTGTCTTCATTGCACCTTAGGTACAGTAATGGTTTCTCAAAGTCAGAGCCACAGGAAACACAGTGACAAGCCATGTCTACATTCATCACTACCCTCCACATGCAGGGTAACATCATCCACTCCCCTCCCACCTTGACAATTTTAATGATGCTCTCCAGGAAATTCTGGGAAATAGAAAGCAATTCCTATCTCTTACACAGGATGCAGTACCAAAAACCTCTGGTAGCAACAATGCAAGAAGATTAGCAAAACTCTATTATAAAGAAAATTGTGACAAAATCTTAGCTGTGCTGCTGCTACTTCTGTTTTATGTAGATATGTGTCCAGTTCAGCTGGAGTAGTCTTAAAGGGACATTAGAATACATTATAGTTATATAAAACAATTCATTAAAATTGTAGAAGATCAAAAAGCTGGCAGTGACAGATGAAGTTCAGGTGTAGGCAGACACATGTCTCCATCTACTCTACTATCATGCATCTGCACAGCTCCTCTCAGTGTTCCTCAACATCTGCAGCAATTTGATTTTTGATGTCAGGCTGAATTGTGTGGATGGCTGTCGCTGGGGATGGTGGTGTTACTTGTTGACTACACTTGAAGTGGTGAATGGAGGAAGTCACCAATAATTGCCACATGAATTATCAATCTTGTCCCTAAATTGCTCAGCTTAGCTCTCTTGCAAGCACACTGTCTGCAGTGGTACAGATAGGGGAGAAGACTGTAATCTGTTATTATGAATTTTAATGTAATGCTTTATATTTATACCCAAGCTGTATTCCATAAAACTGAAATGAATTTCTAATGCTGTAAGTATTATTTGCTATTTTCCATTCTGGTTGCCATTTCATTCAGATTTTCTTTAATAATGTATTTTTATAGGCCTGTACCTCTGCAACTCTCCTCTGCCAGCTCAACTCTTCTGCTAACAGCAGCAATGCTTCACAAACCCCTGTGATTTGAAGTGACCTTGGGACTACCCTTTTCCCTGTTCTCCCCGGGCTGGTAAAAATCATAGCATTAGCTGAAAGCAGCCCTGAATTTCCTGGCTTTTGTTAGCTTATCTAGGATTCTCCTGACACGCATTTTTGATGTTTAATATCTTTTGTATTTGGCCACCTCCTTAAACTAAACGGGGAGCAAAGCACCTCTTCCCAAACAACAGCCAGGAGTATCAACAACCACCTGCACACTGACAGAAAGTGTCTCACCACTGAACCTCCCAATCAGTGTAACTGTCACCTCATCAGCATGGTCGTCACGTACCTCCAATCTCTGCAATGGCGCATAGATGAGGCTGCTAAAGGTTGCAAAGAGAGGCAAGTTTCTTGAAAGCACCCTGCTGCTGGCTCCCTGCCTCATGACTGGCATGCTGATGATACCGCGTGTCAAGTGTCATTTCCTTGCCTCCCTCCCCAGGCAGGTACCCTTCCAGCTCACGGAATAGAGGCTTTCGCAAATTAAGAGCAACAAGGCCTCCATGCCATCGTCTCGTCGTCTTCCTGGGACTCATCACTTCAATTAAGCCCTGGAATTGTTCTTCCTGTTATTGCCTGGCATCCCTCTCTCTGTGGAGGTGCTCTTCCCCCACCCTTCCCCTCTCACCTCCTCCTTCTTCATTTTACAGTAGCTACTGAGGGAAAACTTCTTCCAGACTCAGATGCCTGATCCAGCTGACATCCCTGAGTATGAGGCTGAGTTCATCTCATACACTCACAAGGAGTGGAAAAGAAGTTTGGCCAGGTGGGCCTTGCAGCTACTTTGCCATATCAGCTACTATTGTTTAACGTGTCCCCTTTGTAGTTGGATGCTGCGTTATCTCTTCCAAGCAGCGTATGAACAAATGCTTGTTCAGGTTTGCATCACATACCCAGGATAACCAACTTCTTTCCTTCAAGAGAAATACACCTAATTTGGCCTGCTCTATCAATGGGGGTCTATTCATTTAGCAAAGGACTGGAGAAGAAGACACCAAAATAAATTACTGAAATATGGTTTGACGTGGTATAAATTAAGGAAGGCCCCTGTCTGTTTAGTGGTAACTCAGCAAGCAACCTAACCTTCCTGGCTTGACCTCACGCAATACTGAGTGCATATAAGCAGTTTTAAAGCTAAACAAACACTAAACAAACATACAAAGAACTTTCTGAAACATTTCTAAAGCTGATCTCAGTGCTTTGAAAACATCAGTTTCAAGACATATTTTACTGTCCACTATGACGACAAAACAAATACCACAGATTAAAGCAAAATATGATTGTGAGTTTACAAAGTATGGAAATAATGCACATGGAAAATGGAAATCTTCCTAACCATCTGGAACCTAAGTATTTGCCATCAATATTAGATCCAGCAGCACTGTAGCTAGTTAACATTTTGTCACTGATTTCATTGAGGCCAGGAATCGTAGACAGCCACGAGTGTTTGGAAATGGAAGCACAGCACTGGATAAGCAGAACCCACTTCCAGCAATTGTGACCTTAGGGGTGCACAGCTGGCTGGGTGATTTTATTTCTTTGCATGCTAGATAGTAGGAGAGGGAAGGGAGAATAAAAAAAAAAAAAAAAAATTCCCTTGGTGTTCCTTTTTAATTACTTCGGATAATTCTAAAAGTCCTACCAGAAAATTGCAATCATATGTTATATAAGGTATATGCCTAAGCAAGCCAGATCAGGAGATGAAAGTTTGGAACTCGCTGCCTAAAATACATTATTTTGTACCCTTTCATGCAAAAATCTGCATTTCATGCAAAACACAAACTAAAATCTCTTCATTATGTACCACGTGAGCAGCACAAGCAGGTGCATTGTTCCCTTACCCTGTTCTGCCAAGGAGAACGGACTGCATTTAACAAAGATCGTGAGTGTTACTAGAGTATTGGTGTAGGCTCAAATCTCATAGACTGCAAAAGTTTTGCTGGAAGGCAAGTAGCTTTTCTCCAGAGTTCCTCCAAATCCACCCAAAGCATCTCAAAACATCTCAAAAGTTCCCTCCTTCTCATTGCCTTAGCTACTAGACCAGTAGTTGGTCTTTTAAGGCTACATGGATAGTAAGTGCCGGCTCTGATTAGTATGGGGAAATAAAGCAGCTGAAAAATCTAAAATAGCCCATGCCTACACCTTGCAAGCAAGTGCCTTACCAGGTGGGAAGGTGGCAGCATGGAATCTGGGTATGTTCTCAATACAATCTATTTTTGACACTCACTGCAGAATTCAGCAGCAAGAGGGAGTAGAGAACATTTAGTCACTATCCCCCCAGCTGCCTCACCAGGAAGGTGCATGTCTCTCCTAGGGCCTGCATCACATCTACCAGCTCTTGGCTGGTGTTTTGGGTACCCTAGAGAGTCTCAAATGGCATCACCTCCCCGTGGTTAGGCGACACCATCACACCCTCTGATTCACAATTTGACCAGAGACGGCCACAAAGACAATGCAGGAAAATCCTTTCTCCAGGCCCTTTTTGCAACTTGTCAACCAAAAGGAAGTCTACTTCACAAAATGGGAGGCACAAAATTTCTTTGAAGATTGTCTACTGACCAGACACCAAAAAAAACCCGCAATACTAAATGAAGTACTACCATAGATTAGTTTCCACTCTTCAATCATTTCATTAAAAGCAGCCTAAGTGTTTACAATGAATTTTATAGTGAGATGAAGACAGGTGAGTACTCAAATATAACCATATAGTCTTTCCAATAGTTGTGCATTGCACAGTCTTTTCAATATATATTGCAAGTGGCAGATGTGTGGTAGATGGCACACTGGCTCCAAAAACACGCTGCGGCACAGAAAGGACAGCCCCACAGCAGGTTGCAGATGTGCTTCAGGGAACATTTCCGTGGTGGAGCTCAATAGCCAGAGAGACTAAAAAGGTTTGGGAGAAGTGCCTGCGGGAGGGAGTCAAATACAAAGGGGAGAAACGTGAGGCACGCTGAAAAGAGGGATGCGAGCGCGCGCACTGAGCGTGAAGGTGATACGAGAAAGACATCGTCTCCATGCAGCCTCTCTGCAAGCAGCTGCAGGCAGGCACACCGGGTGCTCCTGCAAAGTGCCTCTGCAGTCCATAAGCTCGGCACAAATCCTGGGGTCCTCCCACCTGCTGCAAGCAGCCTGCAGTGCTCAGGTGATGAGAACGCCTTCCTCTGCAAGGGGGGAGTGAGGGAGGGGTTAGGAAATGAAAGGACAGAGATAGAGACAGGTAGGGTTTCACCAGGACAAGGTGTTTGAAATGGACACGGCAGGTAGAAGAACCTTGCTGGCAGGAATCCCAAAGTGGAGAAATGCCATCTACATTTAGGGAGGAGAGCGAGACAATTTTGCATTGCATTGCAATGACTCGGAGGGAGAGAACGAAAAATCGAGGAAGCTGTATCTTGCAGGGGAGAATCAAAACATAGGGTAAGCAGCAAAGCCGAATAGAAAGAGAGGAAGGGTCAAATATTAGATGTGGGGGTGAGGAGAGTGGAACAGCATGAATTCTTGTAAAGAGTTGTAATAATCAAAACATTGGCAGGGCCTTAACTAGGCAGCCCTGCTGGGTGCCCAGATAACACAGCTGATTTTAATTGCTGATGTGTGCATTTTGTGTCATTTGCCTGATTCACAGCCCTTTTATGACCATTGCGTTTGACCACAAATCAACAGACAGCCATAAAGCATCACGCAAATGACCTCCTCCCCAAACAGGCTGTGTTATTTTTATTGATATTCAATATTTAGATTTTAATGGAGATAGATGGGTAGGCATAAGGACATGAGCAAGATGGGGCACAGAGAAACTGATCTGAAATAAACAGGTTGACAAAACATAAAGGCAGGAGGCAAGAGACAGATGAATACTCAGGGAGGTGCCTGCCACCAAGGTAGGCAGATATCATCTGGAGGCAGACAGCTTGGGAAAGGCTGACGAATGACAGAACTGTCAGGCAACAGAGAAATATAAGTATGATATGGGAAAAGAAGGACCAAAAAGACTCAAAAGAAAGACAATTTCATACATAAATCCCACTATTTCACATTCCCCCTTCCTCTACCCTACCACTCTGCTCCTTCCCACCTCTCCCCGTTTCCATGTAGCGCAATATAAAAGGCTTGATTTCAGCACTAGCATGCTACATATTTTCAGATGTAGCATTGTTAGCTGGAGGTCTACCAGAGGATGCATATTGCTTCTCTCCCACCTGCTGTTCATTTCATAAACTGCAATCAGTACACAGTCAGTCAACACCACTCTTGTTTATTATGTGGTACAGCAGGAGATTTTGTTAGACCTTTAAAGCACTGGACCAAATGCCACACATCCCAAGTCGTGCCATGGGGTGAGACAGAAGTCTGTGCAGTACCTGCACCCCGTTTGTCCACAGATCTCACAGACTGGTTTCTTTCTCACACATATACCTTTGAATTGCATTACTTTGAATTCTTTCACATTGCCTTGAATTTCTGCTCCCATACTTGCTGTTGATTCACTTGCTGTTAGTTATAGAGACCAAAACTAGCATCCATTTCTGTAGAACAGTAAAAAATGACTTGCACTGTGAGATATTTATCATATCTACAGCATGACACAGGAAGTAGATATTTGCTCTTGTCAAGGAGGAGGAATCTCATGCCCAGACTAGACTGCTTTGGATACAGGACCAAAGCTGAGGGGCTGCCTACCACTGATACCAGCTAATGCTTCCTGACTAGTCTAGAAGCATCCACACCTTCATTTGCATGTGCATGACTAAGTTCATTAGACTTTTAAAAGCCTCACAAATATCACCTTTGTGGAGCACATGCATTTGCTTTCTATATAATCAATGCAAAGACAGAGGTCTGACAGGACATGGACTAGCTATGCCTCTGTTAGTCTGGGATATCCTGGATAGACACAGTGTACGTGCATGGTTTAGGCTGTGTCATGCACTCAGCCTTGTGGAAAATCTCACAGTTCATGCACATGCTCAGAGTGAGAAAAAGACATGGCAATGCTCTCCAAAAGTCCCAAGGAAGCATACAGGTTACACAGCTGCATCGGGCTTGCAAAGCCGTATGGAGGTATGGTAGCCTCTGATGAAAGGTTCAACGTGCCGTGTCAGCATACAGGATGTGCAGATATATTGGCCCTTCTTTGAAGAAGAGGGTACTGCTGACTAGAAATTCCAGAAAAACATGGGAATTCCCTGTTACTTCCCTGTGTGTGATTTCCAGTCAAAGGACAAAGACTGTGTCTCAAACATCATTCTTCATGAGAGGGGTAGGCCAGTATAATCTTTTGCCCATTTTAGAGATGGGATCATTTGCCAGTTGTATATTTCAAGCCCTGCAGATGTGAAATTATGACTTCAGCTGTAAGGTGGCAGACTCAGGTCTCCAGTAATGATTCATATTGTCTTGCCACATGAACGTACAAAGTTCAGGTGCTCGTCAGGGACATCTCTACCTAAGTGACCATGCTCCCCAAAGTCAGAAATAAAATCAAAGAAATATCCTTCAAACATTTGTAGCTAGTTAACGGTATATGATCCCCCAAGCAACGTCTGTATTCCAGTCTTTTCTCATGGATAATAGGTAGAAGAAAAGGCAGTTACTGCTCCCTGACATTCATGGGGCTTATGTGGTTGAGACCTTAACTGGGAATCTAAATGAATACTGGTACAAAGGACTCAGTAAGGCTTCATGTGATTTGATTTCAGTCTTCGGGGATTTTTTTAAAGAATTACATTCAAAGAGTTGCATTGCTCAACCAAACAGTTTTTGCTAAAACAAAAGTCAGAACAAAAGGGTCCCATGAAACTGTAAATCTATCTAGCTCCTTATTCAGGCATAGCTTTTATTATGCAATCACACAGTCTGATCTGTAAGCTTCCTCTGTACAGGATGAGAAAACTAAGCATATACTACGGTGAAAGCAGGTTGCAAGAGCTGCCTTCAGTCAGACTTTTCCAGCCTTGGTACTCCTTTGATGTAAGATGATGTGCTTGCACTGGACTGTGGGCAGGTTTGGAGTTTGCTGACAAAGACCATGCCTGCCCCTGTTCCCACAACTCTGCTGCATTCTCTTATCCACTGCAAAGTGTAGCAGTGCGCTAACCTCCTCTGTTGTGGGGAAAACAAGAATGGGTAAACATTACATATCCTTCTTGGTTAGCATGAAATGGCTCATCAGGAGATGGATCAAACTCCCTAGTTAATGCCTTAGCAAAGACAACACAGTATTGCTGACCCGACCCCAGCTTTGCATGACAGATAGTCAAACAGTGTGGAACAGAGATACCACATGTAAGGGTGGATGTGGACTGATGTAAGCATGGAAATAGTAGAATGGAGATGAGGAGAAAAATGCCATTTGCAATTTTTCACATGAGAAAGTTGTTAATTCAGGCAGGATGGTGGACATTACCAGGATGTTCATCTGAGGTCATGGGTCTCCATTCTCTTTTCCACTGAGGTGTGAGGAGGGGAACAGGAAAATCTATGTACCAGATAAAGAGGCACCTAGAGCCAGACCTAAACGAGTACAGCCATCCATTACTGATACAGAGCATGAATAGACTGTAATAGACCACACCCCTTCCTTCAGGAGAAAGAGCTGCTACAGAACCTCTTTTGTATGAGATGTTCCCAGCTTCCATCAAGTCTGAGCATTCACAGGTCATTGCAACCCTGAAAAAAGAAGCCATGTTGCTTCTGAAAAGGATCAGATTTGGCCTCGTTCACATTTCTGAGTAAATAAGACAGTAAGATGTATCAAATCTGTAAAAGGAGATCCAGAAAGTGAACCTGTTTACATGGAAAATGATACTTTCACTGCCAGCCTCTTATTCAGAGGGACTTCCAGAAGACAGGGAAAAGGTCGTTTAGAGGATCTTGCTTTCTGTTGGCAAAGCATTCCAGAAAAACCTCAGAGATAGAGATAACAACTGAGCAAAACACCTGAAGAGTCTGTCTGAAGTGCTAAAAACTGATTTGTAGTGCCCAGGAGTTTGCAACCTGGTCACTCTGCGACAGCTTGCACTCTCCAAGAGCTTGTGCACAAAAATGGCCTCCCCAAGCCTCGCCTGCATTGAAGGTCACCTCTGTGGAACAGCAAGCTGTTACTCATGAAGGTATGGAGCAGCTCTCCTCAGAAAAAATAATATAGTGAAACAGGGTCAAGCTGCCCTGCTTGCAGGGCCAGCCACTCTACTTCCCAGGTGAGCTTGGAAACTGTGTGTGAGGAATTGAGCTGCAAGGCTTGAAGCCTAGCCTGCAGCAAACGCCTTACAAATCCATGTCACAGACAGGGATGCTGAGCCCATGCAGGGAATACACATGGATGACTGGTAAGGATCTGAGGTGAAAATGTAAAAACTTCTCCGTGACAGTAAGGACAAATCAAGTCAAAGTCAAACGGCTGGTTCCTTAACTCCTTTCATGTAGAGTTTTTCAGTAAAAAGAAAAAGCTAAACAGAGCCACATCTGCCTGGGTAGGGGAAGATCAAAAACAAACAGAAAGGCTCCTCAGTTTGAGGTTTTCCCCCATTTTATCTCTGTTCCAGGGGACTGGACTGTCGTGGTTTGGGCCTCAAACCAGGACATGGACTCTGAAGAGCCAGCCTCTTGGCTGCCAAAACTGAAAATAATTTGGGCATGGAGATTTCATAGAAAGATGCTCTCCAAGACAAATGCCCTTCCCTCCATGTTCATTCATCCTGGCTCAAGAGACAGTTTTCATTTTGTAAAACAAAAATGCTTCCACAAAATGGTGTCAGTTAGCTTTTAAAGGCCAGTCTTTCCTTCATCACTGCGGTACCTATATCCCCACCAGAAATGGAGACACCTGGGGTGATCAAAACCAAAAGCAGCATAAGAAGTTCACATTACAGCTCCTCCTCTCGGACAAATGGACCAGACAACTCCAGAAAGCCTCCCAGAGCCCAGCACTACGCTCAGCACACATCCCAGCTCTGCAGAGCCATCCCAGCCTGGCAAGACGAACAACGACCAGCTCCAGGACAACGTCAAAGCTGCACACTTGAGCAGTTACTGAAGCAGCTGTGAAGACCACAGCCAGTCCGCTGCTGTCTTAGCCTCTCTGAACCAGTGTTCAAACCCCCTTGCCCAAGAGCACACCTCCAGGAGCGTGTTTGTACCAACCAAGCACAGAAGTTACTCACATGAGCTGTGCCCTCCAGGACTTAGGACCAGATACAGGATGATCTGTGGCAGGACCCAGCCTTCAGAGGGCCGAAAGTGTGGACAATTTCTGAGACAAACAGATGAAGATCAAGCAACAATCAGCCACAGCTGTATCACTGCCACACTTCAAGCTAGATAACAAGGCCCTTTCTTGCTGTGGAATGGTATTCACTGTATTCAGGAGGACGGTCTGACAGTGAAGAGGGAGATGCTATCTACAGCTTCCTGGCTTTTTAATACTACATATGCATGGCTGGAACCAGTATGTCTTCCACTGACACTAGCCCCAAGGTGCAGACAGCTCAGAGACGGAGACTGAGCAGACAAAACTAGCAGGCAGATATATGTTGCCATTACCTTTAGGAGTGAGTTACTACTGCCATTTGCTATTTGCATAAGAAACAAGCACCAGAAGCCCCAGCCAGTACCTACATCTGACTTTACTGACTGATATATGCCTGTAAAATTGCATGGCATTTATGAAATAAATGAAATACAGTTATAGTTACACTCCACAACAGTTTTGAAGTTGTTTTTCTTGAGTAGCAGCACACTCACAAGGGTTGTTATTTGGTTGAGGTCCTCTGCAGCAATCATTTTTGCAAACTCATAGTGCCTTCCAGGAAAAATCCCAGAGCAATTTTCAGGTTTTGAGAGCTAGAGAAGTCTGCACAGGGCGAGATACTGAGAGCTGTTAGTCCAGAATCCAGAAGTGCCATCCATAAAAAGAACAGGAGATGGGAATTTTTGAATTACTTACTTTCATATCATCCTCTACTCTAGTTTTCCCCCTGAATACAGAAAAAATGGGGTGTCCAGGTCAGGGCAATAGGCGAAGGTCCTCAAAGTAGGAGACAGAGCTAGAAAGCTTCCCAGATGGGTTTCTGCTGCAAAGGAGATGTGGGGCTGGCATGCTTCTCTTTGAAAATAGCGTGAGGACATAGTGAACCACTGTTCCCCCCTGAAAAGGAAGTGCTTAACTCTGCAGATAACTAGATGAAGAAAATGGACAAAGGGGGTAGAAGTTAGGTTTTCCCATCCTCTTTACTCCATAAGGAGACTTTTTTGAACTTTCAGAAGGTGAACATGTGTTATTATATCAGGGATGTAAAAAGCATCTCAGTTTTCCCCGACTCATTTTCAATCCCTGGAAGGTTTTGCATATAAACCTAGCTAATTTGTCAAGTGCACATGGCTCCCTGCCTTGTGAGACATTTCAGTATGGAGGAACTTGTACCTTTCCAAATGACACACTTCTTGTTTCCCTCACATGAGCCAGAAAAAGGAACTTCTCCCTAGAGATCACTTCCTCTGTCATGTTTCTAAGGTAGTTGATTGATGAGTGCCAAAGGAGTTTGTTGTACTTAAGTGGTGTACAGGTACAACTCTCCAATTAAGACCTGGTTGCAACACTGCTCATCTCAGTGTCAGGCATAAGTAACCTACACAGGGAATGTCCAGGGAAATGAGTTGGGGGTGATTAAAGTTCCAATGAAAATCTTTCAGAGACTTTTTCAAAGCTGGAATAAGAGTAAAGAAAATTCATGGCAGGTCGTTAATATTCTGCTCATCCTGAGTGCACTCACACAGCACGTGAAGGACAACCAGGGGATCAGGCCCAGCCAGCATGGGTTCATGAAAGGCAGGTCCTGCTTGACCAACCTGATCTCCTTTTACAACCAGGTAACCCGCCTGGTGGATGAAGGAAAGGCCATGGATGTTGTCTACTTGGCCTTTAGTAAGGCCTTTGACACAGTCTCCCACAGCACTCTGCTAGAGAAGCTGGCAGCCCACGGCTTAGACAGGGGTACTCTTTCCTGGATTAAAAACTAGGTGGATGGCCAAGCCCAGAGAGTTGTGGTGAATGGCGTTAAATCCAGTTGGCGGCAGGTCTCAAGCAGTGCTCCTCAGGGCTCAGTTTTGGGGCCAGCCTTGTTTAATATCTTTGTTGATGATCTGGATGAGGGGATTGAGTGCACCCTCAGTAAGTTTGCAGATGACACCAAATTAAGCGGGAGTGTTGATCTGCTTGAGGGTAGGAAGGCTCTGCAGAGAGATCTGGACAGACTGGATCAATGGGATGAAGCCAACTGCGCGGGGTTTAACAAGGCCAAGTGCCGGGTCCTGCACCTGGGTCACAACAACCCCAGGCAACGCTACAGGCTTGGGGAGGAGTGGCTGGAAAGCTGCCTGGCAGAAAAGGATCTGGGGGTCCTGGTGGACAGCCGGCTGAACATGAGCCAGCAGTGTGCCCAGGTAGCCAAGAAGGCCAATGGCATCTTGGCCTGTATCAAGAATAGTGTGGCCAGCAGGAGCAGGGAAGTGATCGTGCCCCTGTACTCAGCGCTGGTGAGGCCGCAGCTTGAGTACTGTGTTCAGTTTTGGGCGCCACAGTATAGGAGGGACATTGAGGTGCTGGAGCGTGTCCAGAGAAGGGCAACAAAGCTGGTGAGGGGTCTGGAGAACATGTCTTATGAGGAGCGGCTGAGGGAATTAGGATTGTTTAGTCTGGAGAAGAGAAGGCTGAGGGGAGACCTTATTGCTCTCTACAACTACCTGAAAGGAGGTTGTAGTGAGATGGGAGCTGATCTCTTCTCCCAAGTAACTAGCGATAGGACAAGAGGAAACGGGTTCAAGTTGCGCCAGGGGAGGTTTAGGCTGGACATTAGGAAAAAATTTTTCACTGAAAGAGTTATCAAGCATTGGAACAGGCTGCCCAGGGAGGTGGTTGAGTCACCATCCCTAGAGGTGTTTAAAAGTCGTGTAGATGTGGTGCTTGGAGACATGGTTTAGTGGCAGACCTGGTAGAGTAGGGTCAATGGTTGGACTAGATTATCTTAAAGGTCTTTTCCAACCTAAACAATCCTATGATTCTATAATGCTAACCACTGAAAAAAACTAAATCAGAGCTAAACATATACTGGACTTAGCCCTTGCAGCATGCTTAGAGAAAGTAGTGTTTTAGACTTACCAAGCCTTTACGTCTGCAAACAGTTTGGAGGGAACACATATGGATACACATATGGATGTCTGTGTCCTTTGGGTTGGTGAGAAGAATGAGCAATGAAAATTGCATTCTTGATCTTCCCTTCACTTGCAATAGAAAACCTTCACTTTCTGGTCTATATATTTACACAAAAAGAAAGCAGAACTATGCACAATTACTGAGAGTCACCACATCTTTCTCCAGAGGGTACCTATATCGTGAGGATGCCTATGTATCATATTCTTCTCTCACTGTCCTCATTGAAGTCGAGCAAATTTATCATCGGGAATTTGCATAAGCCTTCATTAGTGCATTGCAAGAAATGCGTGTGGACGTGAACCCTTCTTTTTTTAAACAAAGCTGCCTACAAAGGTTCTTGTTCCTAGAAAACATCTCTATAGCTTTCTGCTACCAAAAGGCTGAGACAACTATTGTTGATAGCAGTATATTACACAAAGTACAGTAGTGATGTGCTAGAAGTGACGCTTGCTTCCACAACTGTTGCAATAATCAGGAAAAATAAAACATACACTAGACTGGGAGCCTTTCTGCAGTCTTCCATGACAACTTTGCTTTCCCCATCTTATTCCCAATTGTAAACCTGGATCATATAGAGGACTCTTGATATTTATGTCCTGATGTATCTACCAAGACTAGTGCTGATTACACTGTTAATATCTGAATTTATAATGATAGGAAGGTGGGCAAGATTTAAGGGGTTAGCATAACTGTAAGAGGATACCACTTAAATTTCCACTTTAACTGCAAGAGTCAGCATAAATATGCTCCCAGGCACCCTACAGCAATGAAAATCTAAATTCAGCCAGGGCTACTTGTGCTTTTCTAACATGTAGTTCCTAATGGAAGTTCTGATTCACAGTACGATCAATTCCTATTAAAAATAGGTTAACAAAACATGGGAAAAATAGCTTCATTTTAGGCACTAGGCAAACACAATAATTCTCTCTTTCCTCTCATGCCTCCAGACTGTATGTCTCCAAACAATACCTAACTCTTAGAATTGAAAACATAGCAAAAATATTCTTGAACTGTCAGAATATGGTTCCAAAGAAGTGCTTTCCAGATTGAAAATGATGGTACATTCCACTTACAGTTGTGAGACAAGTTAATTAGACAGAGACGATAAACTACCTAGTAATTTCAAAGTAACTCCACTGGAAATGATCGTAATTATACAGTCATTGAAGTAAAAAGGTCCTAAATAGAAAAACAGAGCTCAAATGTCTATGTACGTGTAGATGCTTTAACCTCAGCTTCTTTTTTTTTCCCTCTAACAGTTCAAAATACTGAGTACTCACCTACCCTGTGTGCATGTTTCTTTGCAATTCATGGCTCAATTTGAAGTATTGTATCATTTTGTGAGACTCTCCGAAAGCAGTCAGAAGCCTAAGGGTTTTGCTAGACTGGAGCTATAGCATTTGACAGAGTGCATGACTGAGCTCTTGGCCGTTTCACCTCCACTACATGATACCACTCCATTAAACCTCATTTCTGGCTAGAGGACAGAACCACGGCCAAAAGGGAAAAAAAAAAAAAAAAAAGAAAAAAAAAGAAAACATATTGGAGGAACAGCTTACGTGCAAGGTGATTTCTTGCTCAGAATGCCATGCCAAGCCAAGTTTAGAATATGCTTTGCTTTGGGTCTTGGGCCCAAAAACTTGGCTTCTGGTCCCTGTCTTCACTTATGCCAATATAATGTCTATTAACTTCACCGGAGTTAACCCCAGTGTAAATGACATGAGAATGAAGCTCTAGAGCTTTATTTGTTTCTAAAGAAGGAGATCTGTATGCTTGAAAATAAATGAAAGTATATACAGAAATACTGAGAAGCTCTTTTTGAACCCTAAAACTAGTCCTTGCTGGATTGGGAAAAGCAGATCACTGATATCCGGAGCGCAGACACACCACCTCTCCCACTCAGGATTGAAAGGGCTTCCCCAAGCCACAGTGGCAGGAGAGTAGAGCCAGTGACCATCACTCATCCCAGCCCACGGCCAACACCATCTTCTGCAGGAAATGGCAAGGTGACGCTGAAAAGCCCAGTGGCAAAGACTAGGACTGTCCCTTCATGATGGTCTCCGTGAAGAGCCATGCAGTGCCGGAAGCAAAACACTTCCTAAATCCCCCTGAGGAAAGTGGATTGTGAAGAGTATAGGGGGACTGCTACAGCCTTTGAGGACAATGGAAAAGCTTCAGGAAGGAGTGGCATGAGGCATCCCAGATAAGCCATGCCAGAGGGAACAGTTTGACTCCTCACATGCAGTCAAGTGCAAGCTGGAGGAAAAAAAAGAAATCTTTCAAATACTCAAATACGTATTCCTGTATTACTCCTTCCCAATAGAGATTTCATTGTGTGACTCATGAAAGATGTCATTTTAAAACCTTAGAGGATAAGTTGTCAGAATATATTGTGCTTTAAAACCTTTCTTTGGTCTCTCATTTAAATCTTTGAAAGACTTGTAAGTTATTTTTTCACATTCACTTTGGTTTTAATATTGCAGAGATGAATGTGCCTTCTCTCTTGTGAGTTAAACGCTTAAAATATTCTAGATAAACAAAATGTGAGACATGACTTTAGAAAATGACAATTGTTCCTTATAGCCTTCTATATGCAGAGCCAGTCCAAGACCCTTCAGACTTCCATCTCCTACTTTGGTGGAGCTTAACACCACACAGATAATAAAAGGTAAATGAGTTCCCCCAGCAGAATAAGTATCAAGTATATGAAGCTTTTGTGAACATGGATGCTGCTCTTACCATTACGGGCAATTAGAGGGCTTTGAAAGTGTGTTGCCTGACTTTCTGTTGCTTGGTAACTGTGCACCTAATTCTTTCTCTAAGAGGTCACAGAAATGTCAGAAAATCCATTTTGTTGGCGAGGTGGGGGGAGACAAATGCCCCCGTCAGAACAGCAGCATATAGATTCATTAAAAGAACTTCATGTCTTCCATTAGCAGATAGAAAATAGTATCGTTATTTGCCTAGCACTACAAAGCTGTGCAATTTCCAGGCGGTGCCAACTGTATAACATGCTTACTGTGCCAAAGAGCTTAGGAACTGCAAACACACTGATGAAATTTGGCATGATACAGGTCAATATAACTCACGGATACACTGACAAATAGCCGTTATTGGCCTGATGCAGAGCCTGGTGGAGCCAATGGAAAAACACACTAAAACAGCTATGGTACTGTAAAAGTTTTAAGGAGTTTCTGAGATTGGAAGATTTGCAAACATTGCCTTACGCAGGAAAAAATATGAACTTAGAAGGAAGCTAATGAGACAGGAGATAAAATTCTCTTCTCCAAAGAGATCCAAGTTGCAGTTTCTGCAGCCACAGAAACACTAAACGGCTTTCACTGAGGGAGAACAAATTAAGTGATGACTGTGAGGGAAGAGCTTGGCTATGTCTACCTGTATTTTAAGGAACAGGACTTTGGAAGTATATCTCATCTTCAGCAAATTCCCAGATCATTCTACTTCGAGACAGGTTTAGTAATACACCCTCCATGTTATACATTATTCCTCACAAATGGATACTGTCAAAAAAACCTACTTCCCTTCAACTTGAGCAGTGTGCTCAAGTTTGCAAAATGCAGTTTAGGTTAAATGAATGCCCCTGAGATTAAACGAATGCATTTCAACAGGGACGCAATATGCAGGTGTTCACCACTGACCATCAATCATTTTCTTGCCGAGCTGGAGGTTTCCCGCAGTTGTCACTGTAATTGTTCCGCAAGAATTTGCAATCATTTTCTAAAAGCGCGTTTAGGAGGAAAGAAGGGCAGACAATACATTCTGTGCTTAAGAAACTGGGTCCATACCATCATCAAAACAAAGCACACTTCCCTATTGAAACAGATTTCCCTGTTTGTGAAACAGCACACCCATACAACCTTTAGACCCCTCCATAGGACCATCTTGTGGTTGTGGGAAGAATGGAAAGCCGAAACTCTGGGTCCCAGCCTAGCTTTGGCCACAAACTCACTGCATAATATCAAAAAAATTCAATTCAGGCCATCACCTAGTGAGGGTAGACGTATTGATGGAAAACTAGAACTTAATTTTGAATTTGTTGCCAGAAGACAAACTGATTATTCTTCATGATCTTCCACCAGAAGGACTTATTCAAGTTGGTATTATCAAAAGGATATGAGTATTTATATATCGGTACTGACAGTAAATGATTCTGTAACACAAATCATTAATATCATTAAAAGAAAAAAAAAATCACTAAAAGAAGTAGGTCTGTAAAGTAAGGGGGAGAAGAAAATGCAATCAAGCCATAATAATGCCTGTTATTCTTTAAATACATACATGTATTTCAGTCACCACTTTTTATTTAGATTGTTGAGGTAAATGCATGAAAGCATAGCCTTTGGATGCTGTCATTTGTTTATATACAGATAGAGTTAATGTGATTCAAGAAATTACATCAATAAAGATTTCATGCATACTCAAAATAAAGGAGTAGCACAGGCTACTCTAAGATTAAACACATCTTGGCAAAATCCAGCAAAACTTTGCGAAGATGCTTGTACCGTTATTCTGGCCCACAGACTAACATGAATTCCGAAGCACTTTAATGCATAATTAAATTCTACTATGTTAAGTGTGTTTCTTCTGATATGATTTTCAAGGACACCATAGAAGATGGAAAAATGTATTACACAACCCCTTAAAAAATGTAAACTTACGGGAAAAACTTCTGAAATATTTTTGAGGTAATCCAAGTTCTGTGGAATTTATGTGGGTTAAAGACTTGGGGGAAAAATACACTCTAGAAAGAAAAAAGGAGTCCAAAAGTGAATAACCTGAAAAACACAAACACAATAATGTAGCAATGAAAGAATATTTTTTTCAGTATTGTCTGTGGATGCAAACTTAACACTGCCTGAGAATGAGCTGTCCCAGCTGCACCGAGAGCCATGCAGGTAATGAATGTGCTTGTCTCTTAAACCTTCCTATGGATGGTTTATAAATGCTGCAAAGTTTATAAATGTAGTGAAATGATACTAAATGGCCACCGGCATTTAGGTAGCACAAAAACCGCAGATGAACACACAAATCCACACACCTACACATTTCTGTAAATAATCTGTCATCTTCAAGTTGAATGACTGCATTTTGCTGCTCCACGTACCATCTCGTTGGAACCAGCAAACTGATTCAAGCAAGAATTGCTCCACAGGCAAAAGCCCAGCTGGCCAGGGCCTCAAGTCCATGTTTCCAAAGGGACTGGTGTTTACCTCAGATGGAGGAAGCAGAACGTTTAGCTAATGTGGAGCAGTTTTCCTGATGTGCCCCTCACTAAAGTGGTAAGACACATATGTGAACTCCATGTACACTGTTATTTTTCCATTTCGACCCCTTGAAGCTTTCTAAGCAGACTGCTCAAGGGCGAGGCGCTGCTGGAGGTGGTTGTACAGGTCCTTGGTGCTGAGGCGAAGACTACCTTCATGCCTGGAGAAGGACAGAAGGGACGAGAAAAGTCTGCGTGTGCTGAGCAGGCAGTAGCACGTTGCCACCATGACAGCTGGGGAAGAAAAAGGGTAAGACGGAGGCTTTACAACCCACAGGCAAGGCCTGTGGGAAGTCCTGTCATCGTCTTTATCATGAAGTTACCCATCACACTTGTTTCATCTCACACTTGTGGCAGATGGAGCTCAGTCTCCGTTGTTCGTTTTACCACTTGCTGGCAGTACTGTAAGCAGCTGCAGACCTGGGAGGTCTCTAAGCAAAGGTGCCAGTCCCTGCCCAGGGCTGAGAAGGGCAGGCACAGAGAGGGTGCGTACACGGGAGAGCTTACAATGCTGGCAGGGACGGCTGCAGGTCACACTGAAGTCAAGGGGACTCCTTCCAATTGCTTTCAGCGAGCCTTGAGTCGAGGCCCAGGTCTCTTCTATCTTGATTTGCTTTTTTCCAGGGTTAAAGGTGCGCTAGAAGAGGAGGTAAAGTGCAATTAGACTGGAAGGGGGAAGCATTAAGCTAGAACTGGACATTACTTGTGACTGTCTTTGAATACCCAACATTATGCACTCCCTCAACCACGTCAGTGTCATTACTTTCACATCAAAAGCAGTTCTGAGGATGTTTAGGGTATAACTGTATTTGTTTATATTTCAAATTAAACAAGTCAATAGTTCTTTAATTGTTCCTATGCAGCTAAAAGAACCTGCTGTTTGAGCAAAACTCTTTTTAAGAGTTTAAGTCTGACAGACCACCTTACCACGTCATAATATTAAGGGCTGCACCTAATACATGTGTCATTTTGAAATCCAGTGTCTTAGTAAATTTCTCTAAATAAGTCCTTTCAAGTCCCAAAGCCTGTTCTTAGGAAAATCAGAATCCTCTCAAGGCGGCATGCAGTTGTAAATTAATTGTCTTCAGAAAAGAAAAAAGAAATTATTTTCTATTTTACAAATCTTTGTAGTTTTGTCCTAAAGAAAATTAGAGGAGATGAAAGTTTCAATATATATTAACTGTTTAGAAACAAAAACAAAAAAACAACCCCTCAATCTACTTTTGGAGTTTTAATAAAGACTAGAAGGATGTACTGGGAAAAGTACAGAGGCTAATAGCAAAAATGTGAAAACTGTATTAGTTTAGAATGACTGTGTGTATATACTGGGCACATCTCATTGTGCATCACTATTACTACCAGCAACAAAATCAGTTTCCCCTCTCATGTACAAAATGAGTGAAACATTTTTCACTGAAATATAGGAATTCTTTTGCCAATCTTACACAACTTTGCACTCGCATTTTTCAAAGACTTCCAGGGGCTGCAAAGTTCTTCCAGTTAACGAAGAGATATAACTTTCTTATTCAGCAGCTGAGGCCACACTCACATCATCTCACGTGGCTACCGTGGGAAGACCATACACTGGCAGCCTACCCACAGCCAGTCCATGTGGGCAGGCACCCTGCCCAGAAAAATCAAGATGTAGAAGTTCCCTAAAGGAGGAGTCCTTTAGGAGTGTGTCTCCACATCTTCTGAAGTGATGTCAAACCGCAGCCTCCCTCCTTCCTTCCTCTGAAGGAGCTGAATATCCTGACAGCATTGCTGTCAGAGCTCCCTCCTGTGCATGAGCTGTGGCAGTATTTTGGTGCATGCCCAAATACCCAGACACCACTCCCAGCACCACTTCACTGAGTTAGCACAAGTGATCTGTCTGCAGCCTCTCCAACAGGACATACACAGGGCAAACTCCACAAGTATGCTCCAGTTGTGCCCAACGTGCATTTTCACGCTTTGGTGAAAAGTCACTGGTAGAGAAAGTTCCTGAGGCAAACACCACTGTGACCCTTCCCGCTCCCATTGCCTGCTTCTGGAATATCATCTCTTGCTCCATATAGCACCTAATTTTGCCTTCCAGTTGCTTCTTAAAGCTCAATGTGACAAATCAGCTCTTAGATACAGGTTTGTGTAAATACAATTGCAAAGGACATTGGCAACATTGCTTTGCAGTAAGACAAAATATACTGTGCCGTCTTCATAACTGCACAACTGCTGGCCTTCTGCCCTTTCCCTAATGCTTGCCTTCACTCCACCAGAGGTGCTACTTCTACCTCTCCTACAAATGCACCTGAGTAGTCCCACTGGAAACTCTACAGTTCAATCTTGAGAAAAAGGAAAAACGTATCACGCTCTCCTTGCTGCTCTGACGTCCAGCACGCTCCACAGCCCAGCCAGAAAGCTTGAGGGAGGATCGCGTTATCCATCTCAATGGATTACCACATCCACACGCTCTGCCCAGCTCTGCTGATGCTAGTGGCCATTCCCCAAATGACTGGTGCTCTCTCAATAAAAATTATTCCATATACGGAAGACCACAAGGTACAATATTTTAATTTTAGGAAAAAAGAGGAATGAAGTCCTTCAGAGCATACCCTACCACATGGGCCACAGGAGGTCTAAGTGAATACACTCCCAGGTCCAAACACAAGGACTATGGTAATTTCAGACAGAAATCAAATGAAGCCTTATCTATTGAGCAAAGATAGGGGGAGAAGCAGATATATCATGGGTTGCTATGAGATTCCTCTAGTGTATTATTCTTTTTAAGTGGAAACATGTGGTGGAAGATTAAGCAGCCTCCTTTTAATCTCCAATTGTCCAGCTCCCCCTGCTGTAATTACATATTGGACACAAATGGCAACAGATGTTCAGCGTCTAAGCTAAGAATTATATACTTACTCAATATCCCAGTGATTCAAAACACTGATTGGGAGGCTAGAATTTAAATTTACATGGAGTGACAAATGAAAGAGTTCCTAGACACGGGTGAGGTACAGAGAATATTAATGCAAACTTGAAGATGCACCCTTAATGGAAGAAGACAGACTCTGGATATTAGTTAGAGTGTTTTTAGTTACAGCAATTTCTCCTAGAATTATTTTAACCCATCCTCATCCTTATAAGGCTGAGCCTCTGTTGTTATTTTTCACATAATCAAATCTCTGCAACCCTGTGTATACCGCTAGCTAGAAGGTTCTACCTAATCATTTCATTATACATCCAGGGGGCAGTCTAATTTCCCTGTATTAAACCTAATAAGAACAGATCTACTGGCATGTATTTTACCTTGTTTGTTTTCCTTGAGATACACACTTGTCCATAATCCAACCACATAAAAATTTTTTGCCTGATTTGGTGAGAATTTTACACAAATAGTTACTACTTCCTTTCGCTGGACTTCCCTTTCCTTGGATTATCACAGTATTAGGAAAGATGCTTTAAATTGGAGAGATGTCTTACCCAACATAGACATGAATCAATCTTCCCTAAAATTTAAGGGTATCAAAATCAGAGAGAGAAAGCAGTTCTGGGGGGGACTTGGCCATGTAAATTTCCACAGATTCTATCTCACTGCAACCAGTCTCTAACCTCCTAAAACAGCAGACTTGCTCCACTTTCTCCCAAACATACAACTACTTCCACCCATACTTTGGGTACCAGTTCTAACCCCATAATCTGATTCCTCCCACTGTAGCGGCTCAGGCAGAAACGCAGATTTGAATGTTCTGAACAGTCAGAGGGTGCATATGCCCACGAACAACAATGTGTCTGAGCATGACATAAATCCCTTTACTCATATGCACATTGGAATTGAGAGCAGACACTTGTTTACCAAAACATTTTCCGACAGATAACTGGAAGCACTTTTAAGTCCATTAGTTCCACTGAACATTACTGAAAACGTCTGTTAAAAGTGCATTTTATTATATATGATCTAATTTTTCTTGCAAGATCACAGGCTCGGATGCAAACCAATCTACTGTTTGCTGCCAGATGGCATGTTGGAAGGGTATAAACTTATTTCACACAGAGCGCTATGTGGCATGAGAATGCTGTTCTTACACTTCTAAACAGTCGTGCTTCTTTGAATGGTTTAGATTTACATTATTCTTTCAGTAAGCTCATAAGCTCTTCCCATTTGAGCTAAAGCCTTGTGAAGTTACCAGATAAGTACCACAGAACCTGCGGTGAAATTGTTACAGATAAATATTCTGCCCCTCTTCTTAAATTTACTAGCTGCAGAGATCCAAAGGGACAGCAGGGCGGCTGACCCAGGCTCTGGGCTGATGTGTATGAGGCCAGAAAAAAACACCATTGCTAGATAGTAAAGTAGCTGAGAAAGTGATTCACAGACCCTAATGCACACGCACTCTGATAAACAAACTAACCTCAGTGCAACCCACTGTGCCTCCACCCTGCACCGGGTCCCCATGAAGACAGGAACGATCTGAAGCATATGCTCCACCAGCCTGTAGCCTTGGTTTGTCATGGGAAAGAGTTGGTAATGTCTTCAACAGCATCAGGGTCTCCAGAAATTTTACCTGAATTATTAGAACAAGGATGAAATTTTTCAAAATGCTTTGGGAAGCGTGCTGATGGGCACATGCCACGTTTCAATACATAGCCATCATGTAGATGGACAAAATAGCGTTCAATTTGCAATGGCAGCTTCTGTGCAGCAATCCTGCATGGCTACCATGTGCATTTTAATTTTCTACATAATTGCTTTGGAAAAGGAGGTGGAAAACCTCTCTCTCTCTTTCCTTCAGCAAAGCAACGCACAGTCTGCACCCGCTGCTAAAAATTGTATCAGTATCAATCTCCTCAGCATCACAAACACACCCACATGTGTCTGAATCCTGAAATGCTTATTTTGCAAAGAGTGTGCCAAAAGATTTACTTACTCTTTAGAACTGTTTAATGATGTTGTGGGGATCAAAGGAGCAAGCATTTTCATGACAAAAGGAATTTGTACTCCAGGCTCTACAGCACAGACAGTGATTAGTGAGTCACACGTAAGAAGTGTCTCGCTTTTCCCTTTTAAATAGCTGTTGTAGCATTTACCTAAACATTACAGTGCTGAATCAGTAGTTTCGCAGGTCTTCCCAGTGATTGCCTGAACTGCTCACCTTTACCTGGTAATATCCTGGTGCAGTTACTTGGCTTCTAGCAGCCAGGCAGACATTAAGCAGGCGTCCAGGATTTCCTGGAGGGGTAGGAGAGCAGCCACTGTATCTGAAGGACATTTTAAAATGTCAGTTCTGAAAAGTATGTTTATTCACAAACAAAAAAGAATGAGAAAGCGTCTCACTGTGGAGCTCAGCTAACCCAAAGCAACATTTGAATTTAATTACTTGATTTAAAAAAAAGTAAAAGAAAAAAAGAAAAAGAAAAAGGAAAAAGCTATCCAGAGCTGAAACATCTATTCCTGTTGTGATGCAACCCCCATCCTCCTCTTGACTTCGTCAGGGTTATGGCCCACTTCTCTCTCCTCCCACACTACAGCCCCCACCTTGCTGCCTTCCTTCCTAAACAACTCTATTCCTCTCTCCTCAACAGTAGCCGATGATGAGGAGGAGCCCTGTCCTGACCGCTCTGCCTGCCCCTTGCCCTGGAGAGTGTCCCTGCACTACCGTTCCCTCTGCAGCGTTGTCACGTTCATGCTACCCAGACTGTTCATCCCACAGTGGTACTGGTTTGCTGTTGGAAATTGGGAGAAGGTAAGGGAGGAGAACAGGATTTTCTTTTTTTAATTGTCTGGAATAAATGATTGGTTTGTGGATGTTGCGGACACAGTCTGACACTTGAAAACTTCTAAGTTAAGGGAGTTGGTTTTTTCGTCATTCTGTGTTCTCCCTTGCTAAACAAGGGAAGCTTTCAATGTTGAAAACAGCTTTGCAGATGCTTCCCTTTAACTGGTGTCCTAGGTAAAGCCTACAACTTCTTGAAGAAAATTAAAAACTGCATGAAAGCAAACCATTTTCTCCCAAAAGCATTTATGAAGAAAAATACTACAACCTTTCAAAATTACTGTCTAAGCTGGGATCACTTCTTATTTTTGATCTGCTAAGACTTCTTTTCCCCTTTTACAGATCTGCCACTAAACGCACATTCTTTCATTAGCAATTCCCTTCATTCCCTTCAAGCAGTTCATTAGCAATCTCCCTTCATTTTTGTTGGTTTTCCTCAGTGCCTCTCAACCAGGGGAACCTTCAGGCATCAGATTTGACACTGTAGTGACAGAGGCTCCAGTGGGTGGCATAGCCCATAACCTCTTCTCCATCATAGAATCATGGAATCATAGAATCATTTAGGTTGGAAGAGACCTTTAAGATCAAGTCCAACTGTTAACCTAGCACTACCCAGTCCACCACTAAGCCACCTCCCCAAGCACCACATCTACACATCTTTTAAATACCTCCAGGGATGGCGACTCAACCACTTCCCTGGGCAGCCTGTTCCAAGGCTTGATAACCCTTTCAGTGAAAAAATTTTTCCAAATATCCAATCTAAACCTCCCCTGGGGCAACTTGAGGCTGTTTCCTCTCGTCCTATCTCTTGTTACTTGGGAAAAGAGACTGAGCCCCACCTTGCTACAACCTCCCTTCAGGTAGTTGTAGAGAGCGACAAGGTCTCACCTCAGCCACCTTTTCTCCAGACTAAACCACCTCAATTCCCTCAGCTGCTCCTCATAAGACTTGCTCTCTAGACCCTTCTCTTGTTGTTCTTCTTTGGACACGCTCCAGCACCTCAACGTCTTTCCTGTAGGGAGGGGCCCAAAACTCATGTGGCATAGCTTCCTAATGCTTGATAACCCCTGACATGATTCTTGAGAAAAAGCAGCCAAGTAAGACACTTCCCTGCCTTCTTTGGTGCTTGTCTTTCTTATAACCCCTGCCCTTCAGAGTGGGAAAATATGTTTCATCCCAGGGCATGGTCCCAGCCTTGCCACTGTCCTCGCCTGCCTGCCCACGGTCCTGCCACTGAGCCCAGATGGCTTCAGCGCAGGTGCCACTGCTCACCTATGCACCAGCTGTATGGGAGAGCTCAGTGCATACTTCTGCTGCCAGATGCTCTATTTTAAGAGCAGACACTCTGTTACCAGCATCTCTGAAAAACGCGGTCCCAGATTGTAGGAAAAAACACTGTTCAAAAGAAAACGTTACTGGAGTGAGAGCATTATGCATGATTCATAGGCAACACGATACCTGAAATATTTCTGTGATGCATTTTTCTCAAAGAGCAGTGTTAGGATTTCAAGAGAACATGCCAACGTACCCACAGCATTTCTGTACAGCTCCTTGAATAGATACTGGTAAATGTGTCTGAAGGAAAGATTTTAAAGCTGTACTGAACTCCTGTGTCAAATACAGCCAAAAACTTGCCATTTTCCCTTGCTTGGTTGCTTAGTGCTAGGGGGGGAAAATACACATTTATTTGTTATTCTGCCATTGAGAAAAATAATTTAATATCCTGACAAAGTACACCTCAGAGATGTTAACTTGGGATCCCCAGACAAATAATCATTTCCCAACAATGGGGAATATCCAGATGAAAATCCCAGGTTTGGGCAGAGTAGAGAGAAAAGTCTGCAATACCATCAGTCACATTAGATTGGAAGATCAGCGTAAGAAGCAGATTGCTCTGCTGGAACTGATGCTTGGCTTTTTGAGAAAACAAGTACGTTCTTCTGTCTAATGGGGCTAAATGTGCACACAGCTAAGGCAAGGATGGCTTGCAGGATGCCACATGCCTTCCCTTTAGCTGAAGAACAGGGGGAAATTCTTCCTGGGTTGGGAGGGAGAGATGGCTTCAAGGTGTGAGACAAAACCAGCTTGCTGTTGATATTCCCTGATTCCAAACGAGAATTTCAGAACCAGTCAATAAAATTCATGTTCCTGACTTCATGTCTAAGCTCCTAAGTAGAAATGCTCTGAGAGGTGTGGAGCACCTGCAAATCTTATTTATGCTAACAGCAGCTGCAGGAATTCTGTATCTTTGAAACTTCAAGTCATTTTACATAGCCACCTTTTGACTGATTGAAGCATTTAATATTTTAAATGCGATTTTGTTTATTATCTTGTGTAATATTTGAGACCTGCAACTTTCTCTCTGCTAAGGCAAATTCGCAGACCTCACATGGTTCATCGCCTCTAACTTGTCAACATTCTTTTGTTAAAGCGTTGACACCTGAACAGATGGTATTCCCGGAGTGATCTCGCTAATAATCAGAAGTACTGCCCCCTGCCTCCTTTTTTCATTGTTATTTAGCTATGCTACTGCACTGGAGCCCATGCTTGATTGATTACCTGCTATTGCCTCTTCCTCCTTTGCAGATCTACTGCCTCGGGAACGCGCTGCCCCGTCTTACAAGTGAGACCTCCTTTCTTTGTCCCTGGATGTGTGCCCTGGCATGTCACATTAGTAAAATGCATGTTGTTCAGATGAACCCACCTCCTCAAGAGATCAAGGCGAGTCTGTATCAGCAACCAGTTCTCTTTCCTGTTTATTTATGTGCCATCACCTGGGATTTATTGTGATTAGCTCTGAAGACACTAAGCGGCACTGAACCAAGAACAGATTCTTGGAGAAACCTTATGTTAACACCCTCATTACCTGTAATACTCCCATGGCCCATGAGCAAGGATGATTTTAACCCACTTTACTGCTGCCTTTGTGCTGTTGTAATTTTTCTTTTATCAAAGGGGCAGGCAGGAGCCACTCAGATAACTCTCAGAAATCAGAGTAAATCATTTCAACAATGACTTCTTGCTTTATTAAAAACTATGAAGTTGGAGAATATTTATTCTACCTGGAAGTGGTGTTGAATGACATCATTACACAACTGTATTTTAATTTTTGCTCCACTCAAGGTAAGGCAAAAGGTTTTCCAGGCATCTTCTTGGAATCCGTATCAAATGAGCCAGTTTAAAGTTTCTAGGGTTAAATCAATTACAGTTTCTAAAAATTAGCGTATCACTAGCTTCTTCAAGTACTTTGCAGCTTCCTTACTAAAAGTCAACAGTGAATGTTCATCAAAAGTCTCAGCCAGTTCTTGTTTTGCCAACAAAGCAAAAACCACTAGCATGCATCATATTTATCAGCTGTCTTCCTTCTCTATTCATTAATTTATCCTTTTTTTTTTTTTTTCACATAAGCAGGTTATGAAAAGTTGTCTCCCTTAAATCCCTTCCCCACACCAATCTCTCTTTCCTTCTCTGGCCTCTCCTCCAGTCTGCACTCTTTCCACTCCAGGTTTTATTTACCTAAATCTCTTAGGGTTGGTTGGGTTTTTTTTCCCTCTGATAATTTTTTTACAAGAACGAACTGCCATACTTGATGAGATCCAAAGCCCTCCTGTTTCAGCCTCTTGGCTCTGACACTGGCTAGCATCAGCTCCTTCAGAGGCAGATATTGGCCAGCCTGCTGCCCAAGGAGCCTCTGTCTGATTTCTGATGCTTAAGGGTTGCTTTAAACATCATCCTTTCTCCCTTCTCCTATTCCAGAATCATATTTTTAAAGCACACTTCAATACAACTAAAAGCAGGATAATGAAAGTAAAATCCAATCACCTGTTTTTCATGGGGATCAACTGTGAATCTTCTGAGCCAAGCCTTTGACAGAGAAATAGGGAGTTTCCATAATGGAACTGTGAATCAAAACATATCCCATTGACGGTGGGAGGGATTATTATTTAGCTACCATCCTATAAAATGGAAATGTATTTTTGAACTATTGCTTTTAGTACATATTACCTCACATTCACTATACTTAAGCACATAACATTCCTTGGTTACAAGAGATGATTCATTATGGCTGTGTGAAATTTCAGTGGTTACTGTTACTGCAATACTTCATGTATGCAACTTCCAAACTTTCTAAACATGTTATATTAAATGCATACAGTCAAAATGAATAGAATATATTATGTAGATAATGCAATATGCGTAATGAATATCACACATGAATGATACACAGCAATAACATACCATGCTCCTTAAAGCATTCCTATATATTCATGCCAGCCTCTCTGACAGATAGAAGGGCTACACATATTAAATACTGGACATCTTCTAATTAGTGCTGACCAAAGATATGACACCAAGTTAATTGTTCTAAATGCAGTAGAAAAACAACAATAGCATATTGTGTGAATGAACAAAAAATGCAAGTGAATTTTTGAGTCTTTTTCTTCACTGAGGAAGGGAACAAGCCACCTCAGACCTCAAGAAATTACAGAAAAGACCAAGGAGAAGAACAGGTCACAGAGCTGAAACGGTGCCGATGCCACAATGCCATGGCACCAGGCTGCCCTCCTTGTTAGAAGGCTGTTGACAATGCCAAAGCTACTGCGTAGAGCTGCAACTGACTTTTGGGGCACCCAGCATCAGCAGCTTGTTTTCAGCTTGTCCTGGTTAGCTTTGGTGTTTTCCATCACGTCTCAAGTCCTGGAGGCAAGCAATCGTATCACTACCTTAACTTACTTGTTTTTGCAAAATGATTTCTAGCCTCAAAGTTTGCAGAGAAGCACCTAACAAATGTGCTGTGAATAACTCAGAAGCTAGAAGGCAAATGTGAAAGATTTTTAACTTATTTTCCCAAGTCTTATGCATTACTCTTCCATGCCTATTTTAGCCTGACTCATCTCGACTAAAAGCTTGGCAATAGCAAAGGTTGCCAGTGACTCTAAACAACACTTGGGTGAGAAACTAGAAGGCTGGCAGAGGTAACAGGGTTTGCTGATAAAAAATACATCTCCCAGTTTATCTGCAAACCTTTTTTATGTTTATCATGTACCTAGTAGCCTCACCATTGAACCTCAGGCACGCTAGCTGGCATGGCATGAAGTGGAGGAGCACAGAGCAGGGAGAAGAAGCCACCAGAGTGAGCCCATGCATCAGGCATCACACTGCCGTGACAGCTCACCTGCCACAGCTCCAGGGAGCACACCACTGAAACCTGCAGTTCAGCACACAAGAAATGATTCCAGCTATAACATTCTTTTCCCTGGACCCAGTTTAGCAAAGCTGCTAAGCGGCTGCCCACTTGTTTGCAGGATCAGAAGCAAAAGTGAAATTAAATTTTTCAGTGACCTATATACTACATGTTACAAGGAGCAATTTTTAAAGGAAAAAAAAAAGACTCAAAATTGTACTTTTTCTCTTCATTATCACAGTGTATTCTAAAGCATTCCTCTTAAAGCACTGTTCATAATATTTGACTAACTAGCCATCTGTGATATTAATGTGTTTTCAGGTTTTGCACCTTATTTTAGGGGCTCTTCATGTATTTGTTAGAGCATGAAGATAGCAGAACACTGGCACTGGAAGTCCTCTGAGCACAAAGGTGGCCTTCTGTTTGCTAGCAGCTGATGAAGTTGCCTACAGGTGAGATAAACGACAGAAGAAACCATTTCTATAATAATAGATCTCTTTAAAGAAAAACACCCCCAGAAATTAGCTTACCTTCCATGACATATTTGATCTGCCCAAGTAGCGGGTCAGGGCAAGTCTCGGCATTCCCCAGATTCAGGCTCACCCAGTGGCTAGCTCCCAGAGTCAGAGCAACCGTGACGCTATGATGAAAGTAAGCCAGTGCACAGTGATCCCAAAAGGCTGAAAAGCCTTAGAATTAGTGCTAATTCTCATGGCCTTTACACATACCGAGCACCAGGGAGTGGGACAGGACTGTTAGCAGCCTGGACATGTTGGCTTGGGTCACTGAAGAAACCACTCTCGGAAGTACAGGTCATTCCAGAAGATTTTAGGCAATTATTCCTATTTTCACAGAAGCACACAATCGTTTGCATTGGAAGGGACCTCTTGAGAGGTCCAACCTCCCTGTGCAAATAGGATCAATGAGACAAGGCTGCCTAGAACTGTGTCCAGTCAGTTTTTTAGTACCTCCAAGGAGACTCCACAGCCTCCCTGGGCAAGCTGTGCCAGTGTCTGACTACCTTCACAGGAAACAGTGTTTTCTTGTGTTCGGATGGAATTTCATGTGTTTTCATTTGTGCCCGTTGCCTCTTGTCCTGTCACTGGACACCACTGAAAAGAGCCTGGCTCCATTTTCTGCATCCGCCCCCAGCAGGTATTTATTTATTGGTAAGATCCCCCCAAACCTCCTCTTCTTCTGGTTGAACTCTCCAGTCCCATCTTTCTCAGTCTCACCTCATGTGAAAGATGCTCTAGTCCCTTGACTATTATCCTCTTATTGTTCATTTTAAACTATTAGGACTTCACAGATAAGAGGCTGTGTATTTTCAAAATTAAAGGTTTTGGTACAAGTAAGCCCAGAAGATTTGTGGCCTGTCTGGAGCAGTGAAAGGTCTACACTTCAGAAACCTGCCCCACTGCGCCTGATGAGCTATGATCAGAGCTGGCAAATTGAACTTCTCTTATAGCACAAACTTATGTGATTTTGGAGAAAGTCCCTCATGCCAGGCTGTCAGATGGCTGCTGCTGCAACCACATTGGTGAGGAGCAGATGAAAATTGGCTTGTGACTGTGACCAAAACCACAGAGGTTGTCACAATTAAACTGGCATAGTTGCGGGTTTCGGAAATAATGGATTCTGGAGGGAAGCAGGGGTGGGGGTGAGGGTACACTGTAGGAAGTGATCTGGAGTTCTGTTGACAAAAACTATCTCCATAACAGAAGCACTTTGTTGGTAGGAAATGGCTTTATAACGGCTCCACAAAAATCCTTCTAAAGATACTTTGAGCATCATGCATTTAACAGAGACATGCAATGCTGGCTCTTCCCATACACTCCCCTGCAGCTCAGCTGGTATTTCACACATTCCCAAAGCAAAGATGAAGTCTTTCCTGTGTCACACGCAGGCCCAGCGGCTGGCCTGGTCTGTGACCCACCACTCAGCTGTGACCTGAGCAAGGGCTGGTGGCACAGGAGTCCACAGCAGGGCTTTGCACCTGGAGCAACACTCCGGCCAAGCCCCTGGACTAGTTCTCCAGCCCCGCTCTTGCATGATCCAGTATGAACCCCGAGGACTGTTAAACAGGGTTTTTTACGCATGGCAAGAGCAGAGATCTGAAAGACTTGCTCCCAGTCTTGACCAGGACTTTTCCACCTAACGTCCCAACTTTCCCTGGGTTTCCCTGAGCAGTTCCATTCCCTATCACGTGCCAACAGGGAGGACAGTGACGGGGGAGACATCCAGCTGCTCTAGTAAGGGCAGGAGGTCACACGTGTGTGCCAGTAGATGTACAGTACTGATGCACCAGAAATTAAATGGTCCCAAGAAATCCACCCCAATGACAAAAACTTTTATAAAGAAAAATAAAGACTTACAGTGTGTGGAACAGTGTGATCAATTAGCATTTTTTTGCCTTGTGGATTCGTTTTAGTTTTGTTTTTGTAATTACTTAAATGCAGTGTTCTTCACAACAGACATAATTCACAGGCCTTTAATACCGTGCCTTTCAAAACAAACATGAGTCACAGCCCCTAGGTAAACTTCCTGGGCTGGCAGTGAATATCATTATTGTGTGATAGAGTGCAGCAAGCTGTTTGCCAGATTACTCAAGCTCCTAAAGCTAGCAAAATGCATTGCCATTTATTTATTATGCTCATGATAATTACAATTATCATCACGGCAGTGCCAATCTGTTTGCTGCAGAATGAAGGCCTCTTCATGATGTCTCCAAGGATTCAACGTTAGGCCTGAGTAGTTAGCCAAATTATGGGGCCTCGCAGGATTTTTTTTCGGCAAGAATGAGGACTTACTAAGAGGTATCAAACAGCATACTCCTGCTCATTTAACAACAATGTGCAGGAATTCCAGGAAACCCCTGCTACAAACCTCCCCTTCTGTACAAAGTACTGTTTCAGTCTTTGCTTTGGGCACTAACCCTCTTCCAAGACAATATCCAAGCACAGGTTCCAGCTCAATATCATGTACACTGCACTTAAAAAATTAATACACATTTCCATTTCCCCACAAATATGTCTTTTTGTGTATATATAAGGATCCATAGAAATTACATAATGTCTGAGTGTGTGTACAAAGTAAACATGAATCTGCCTCTGCCTTTATTTCTAGCCCGTTCCTCAGTACGTCTTGGCACTAAGAAGGAGGAGTCAGAACATACTGAGACATTAGGCCAGGGAGAGTAGCGAAACCCAGATTGTGAGCAGAGGGGGTGGAAACGTAGAGTGTAGGCAGGTGAGAAATGTGAGATCATTTATCCAACCCTGCAGCAGTCTAAAAGAATACTTAGTCTCATATGGTGCTTTAAATCTTCAAAATCCTCAACGAACATTAGTCAAACTAATGAAATTCGTCATCTAAAGTCATATTCCTTTTATTTTCGTTTTAAAGGAATTTTTCTTAGATGATTTTGATGAGTTGCATTTATTTAAAACTCTACAAATGAATTCTCTTAACTTGCCTTGCATTTCCCTTCACATGTCTTCTGGCAGAGTATCTCCAGGTTATCTGAGCATTAGTTCCTTGAAGGCTCTTGACATGATCAAACACTATGTTTCCTGGTAACACATGTTACAATGTTAGATGACATTTCTCAAACAAGTTAGGACTAGATCTTTGGGATTCATTTTAGCTAATTGGGTTTAAAGAGTTGTCTTTTCACCACACCTTCACTTTACTGATGTGCAAGTATGTTCGGTACAAATACATTAATCTCTTTCATTTTCATATATAATGAGATGCTGAATTACAGCGCTTAATAGAAGCCACGACACTCATCTCAGTGGGAATTGCAGACGATCATCAGTAGCATAAAACCATTGCAGATCATCTTGCCACACTGAACCTTGGCAGTTCAAACATGGATCTAAAACTGAACTACAAACTGAAGTCAGCTCTTGGATTGTCTTAGTGTTGTTATTAGTCATTTGTATTAATTATGAACCACTGGATAGTAAGATATGTGGTATAAATAGCACATTTGGTCTCTCTTTGGACACAGAACACTAGCAGGGGTCTATCTCTACAGAACAGTAGACTAAACCATAGGTCGCCCTGCTTCTAAACATACCAAGGAACTTTTTGATAGGCATTTGTTATAATTCTGCACTGAGAGGGAATGCGAGGGGAGAAAAGTGAGTCCTGAACATTCACCTTATCAAATCTCCCACAATGATGAATGATAAATGTTCTCGGTAACTGACACTTATTGCATGACAGTAATTTAGGCAAAAATTACCAAGAGCTGAAGCTTCATTTTGCTACCATGCATAATAAACCAATTAAGATATATCATGAGCTCCTCACTGATGTTAGCCATAAGACAGAGGAACACAATAGATGGAAACTAAACCAGATTGCCAAGGACAAGTATAAAAGAATAACATAAGCACATAAGGGTAAAGGAGAAAGCAATGACTGGGAGACATAAAGGGTAACAAGAATCATTCCATAAATACATTAATAGTGAAAAAGAGACTGAGAAAAGCTTCGCTCACTATAAACAAGGAAAGTGTTACTCTGCTATTTAACAGGCAGGGAAAGTGACTGACAGATGGTGCTGAGAAGACCATGATGGTTAATGCCCTTTTTGCATCAAGTCTTCCCTAGAAAAGTGTACCCTGTAAACTACCCTGTTACTATTAGTAACAACAGGACATAATAAAAGAGAGAATCAAGGATCCTTCCCCTATGAAGGAAAGAAGACAGTAACTGGCTTGGCATGATAGACTTCATCCTAGATTTTCTACAGAACTGCCACAAGCAACCTCAGAAGCACTAGCAGTCATCTCACAGGACAGGAGGAGGACAGGTGAGGTGGCACTAGAAGACTGCAATGGCACAAAACAATGCACATCATTGAAAAGGGAAAACCAGAAAAAACAGGGAATGGCAGACTGGTCTTTGTAACTGCCACTCCTATAAATATTCTGGAGCAAATGAACACACAAGCTTCTGAAAGGTTTTTACTTCAGTTTAATTTCTATCTATAAAAGTATAAGAGGGTCTTTTGAATATAGGAGAGGCAGAAGATATCCTCTGTTGTGACTTTAATAAGATTTTTATATGGTCTGACATACCATTTACACAAGCAAGTTGTAAAACCCAGTCTAGAAGGAACTGTCTACATATGTATACCCTAGATTCAGTCCTGTTCAGTGTTTTCACAAATAGCCACGACCATGGAATAAGGCTAGAAGAAACTAGAGGCACGTGGGAATAGAATGCAAAATTATATTTGCAAACTAGCAAAATAGGGAAAAAAACCCAAAGTTCAATAGATGCAATTGCAATATCCTACACTCAACAGACTGTGCAAATACGAGATGGGGAGAAACAGGTTAGGTAACAGCTCTGCAAAGAAGGATGTAGGTGTTACAGTCAATGACAAACCGAGCGTGAGTCAGCAGAGTCACATTGTTGTGAAAATGGCAAGTGTCATACTGAGATACAGAAACAGAAATAAGGTTTTTGAGACACCAATTGATCCTTCTGTTCTGTTCAGCACTGGCAAGAACACAGCTGGGCTGGGGCACTGCACTCCAGGAAAAGTGTGGACTAGAAGAAAAGAGTTCAGAGGGGAGGAAACTGAAAGGACTGGCATATTCAGCTGAAAATAAAGAGTAAAATGTATAGGTTAGCTATCTTCAAATAAATAGAAAGCTATCACAAAGAGGAAGGGAATAATCTGTTCTTCACGGAAATAGTAGCTAGGAGAGAAGGTTTAATTTGCAGCAAGAAAGATTAAACATTAGGAAAAACATTTTACTGGAAAACCTAGTAAAGCAGTGAAGTAGATTTCCTGCTGAGGCCGTCTCTCCACTAGAGGTCTAGTAATATGTTAGAGAAACATCTGTCAGAAATCATATAGGTCTACCTCATCCTCTTTAGGGGAATGGACTAGGTGACCTCTGGAGGTCCCTTTGACTCTATGACTATCCTTCAGTTGACACGTACGTCATTTACATTGCATAAACTGACCACAGCAAATGAACCCTAATCTTAATGAGTGAACTTCCTCCTACAGTCACACTGCCTATTGTACATCACTCCTCACCAACAATGTGTTTTTGGAACATAAACAAATTCTGCAGCATATTACAGCTCCCTCTTCTAAATAAGTAACGTTGTTGATTTTTAATTCTGAGACTTTTTTTAATCACTTCTCCCTCCATTGTTGGCAAAATTCTATCTTGTGTTTAAATAGTCTTGTTTCAGAAATTGTATACAAACTTCTCTCTTAAACAATAAATAATCCTCTGTTTAAAATGTGTTCCAAACAGATGTAATATTTTACTAGTACTTTCTGTCCTTTTAAGGAACACCACAAAGATTAAAATTTACTACTAAGTAACTTGAACAGCAAAAAACCCCAACCAGGCAAATGCTGTATCATTTCATTCCAAACAAGAATTTATCTGTAAGCAACCTATATCCATCGAACTAGAAAACCAAGTTACTTTACATCATGTGCAAGTTCTCTCACAATGCTGACTCTCCTGTTCCTGTGGGAAAACTAGGAACTGAATTCTGCTCCAGCCAACATTTATAACACAACTGCTATAATCAATACTTGCTTAGCGCCTTCCACCAGGGACCTTCAAATAACTGATCAAAACCTGATGCTACTTTCATTTTACCAATGGGAAAATACCAGCAGCCCTGCCTTCATCAAAGATTAAAGTGATTTCTCAAGGTCAAACAGAAAATCAGTGCCAAAGTCAGGAATTTTGCCCTTCAACTTCTTTATGAGTCTGGCTCTAACACCGTTGGTTGGAGAAGCCATGTTCTTCTACATAACACAGGTGCCAAACACCCAGTTTTAGACTGAGTTCCCTTCTGTGTGTAACTATAGAATCACAAGAAGCACCCCCATAGCTTTTTTTTTTTTCAGAATAAACTGTACAGTGTTAACCATTGATGTTTTATTGTCATTGATTTAGTAGCTGCCAGAGAGTTACAGCAGGAGACAGATTGCTGTCATTTTAGCCTATGAAAGGTCTTAGGCCTCTGTCAGCAAACACTTTGGTTCCTCAAAATAAATAAGTAATCTGAAAGAAAATATACAAGCTGGAGAAATCTTTTAGAAAAACCTTTTTCTTTTTCTTTCTTCCTTTCTTTCTTTCTTTCTTTCTTTCTTTCTTTCTTTCTTTTTTTTTAAGTGCTTGCACTGACTGTTTCTTTCTGGATAACAGAGCTGTGTAAAGTTCTCTGTGTTTTATAGGCACCTGGAGGGTAAGTGAGGATATTCTTCATGCCCCACTGGGAATACTTGTACTGGGCATAGCTGGCAGGGTTTGGGTAGCAGAGGACTGCAGGGGTGCCCTGTGTGGGAGGAGGCCATGAACTGCCCTGGGCTGATCACAGCCATGTCCAGACAGCTCTGAAACATGAAAACAACTCATACCTCAAAATTGCAACCAGTCAGAGAAGCACATGGCTCCTCTGTTCAGACATATTTAAGAAATGGTGGCAAGCACTGGGGGCAGGAGACACGGGAGGACATGAAAAGAAAGCAAAGAGACAGATTTTGGAGGAATGGAAGGGGAGAGAGCACATGGAAGATGCTGCTAGGGACACAGCTGGAGACACACTCCCAAAAGGAGGCACTCCCTGCCAGAAGAAGTTTCCCTCTGAGAAACTGCAGCCCATGGGTTACCCACACCGGGGCAAGGATGCCCTGGAAAGACTGTGCTATGGATGAGCCATGCTGGAGCAGTGACATGCCAAAGAGACTGTGGCTGAGGGCAACTCACACTACAGTGAGGACAACAAAGAGGGCCTGCAGCTGTGGGTGACTCACACCAGGGCAGGGACAGCCCTCCGGGACTGCAGCCTATGGGCAACACATGCTGTAGCAGGGACAGCCCCAATGTATGGCAGCTTGCAGATAAGTCATGCCAGAGCAGGGCTATCCCCAAAGGAATGGTGGCTCATGGAGGATCCCAGGCCAGAGCAGAGAGAACCGAGGAGCGTAGAGGAAAAGAGCAAGAAGCAAGTATTAGCAGAAAGAAACCATTATACACTGACCCAATCTCATGTGCTGCCCATCACCTGCCCAAAGGAGTCAGCAGGGACTTACTACAGCACACAGGAACAAGGGACTTGAAGACTAGGAAGAAGGGAGGAGAGGTGCTGGACTAAAGTTTATCCTGGGGAAGGGAAGGAAATGTGTTTCCCAGTTTAATTGTTTGTCTTCCCATCTTTCTGAATGTCTGAAACAGTAATTAATGGCTTATGGCAATAAATTAAGTGAAATTCCTCGAGTAGAGAAATTTTGCCTGTGACAATACTTTGTTCTTTCTCAGTATTCTGAACAACAACTTTCCAGATACAGTCATGTAAGCAAATCCACCTTCTGTTTCCTACTTCCTAACTCAGGTTTTAAATTCAGTCCTGCTACAGCATAAGCCAGGTTTGGCCTGTGAATCGAAATTGGCCACTGACATCAGAAGGACACTCAAGAAAAAAATCACCCATTCAGAGCATCAGCAAGAAATGCTATTGCGTTGCAACAAGTTTTTCCAGCTGTGATCAAAATGACAACATGCACTTACATTCCTGTACCTTCAATGAATGAGAAAACTCACCAGCACTGGGAATGTCTGCAGAGCATAAATACAGGCAGAGTAGGAGAATGTTACTGGTGCTTTCATTAGGCATCAACTTTGAACGGTTAGCATTTAGCCAAAAGCTAAGGACTTGGCCAACATATTTCAATTATCTAATTTGTAGGGCTATGTTTCATATATGTTTTAGATTGATTTAATTAGTGTTAATTAACATATCTTTATGTATTATGAGAGACAGCAGATATCCATAAAGATTTTTATATTGAGCCATATGGCAGCCTGCAATACACTAGCCAAAAAAGTATAATGAGGCATATAAAAAAGTCTGCTGCACAACACTCCTTGGTAATTTTGAAAAATGAACGTCAGAGTTTGCACAATACAAGAGATACCATCCTGTTTTTGCCTTACCCAGTCTGGCTATGGAAGCTGGATCAAGCTCCGGTTAGGATTATGGAAGATGCAGACTCCATAGTACCAAGGCTGATCTGAAGGGAGTCAGTTCACATCTCTGGATTTTCCTCTTCCCCACAAAGGAGACTAGATGGAAGTGGGTTTTTTTAAGGTTAGGTAGGCTCCAGATGGAAGGTATGTCCTGAACTCTTCCCTAGGATCAGGAGATAGGCAGTTATCTCTTTTGATCTTTTTTATGGAGTCTCAAAGGTTTTGCATCGTCTGCTGTTAGCCTGTTAAGATGGTGGCCTTGAGACCCTGTCTGGCCCTTTCCAACCCTACCTTGCTAAAACAGGGCCAAATGGAGCTCGGTGTGAAAGAGGTGACCAATCTCCACCTCCATCCATGGCCCGTCACCTGTCACAGGACAGGGAGGAGCCCAAAGCATGAAGCTGTGGGAAAAGACAAAGAGGCTGGGGAACAGCAGACGTATACTCCCAGATAGCACAAGAATCAAGCCAATGGTAAGGAGAGCAATAAAGTTCCCTTATCTCCCTCAGTAAATGTTCACCCACCAATCCCAGGCACAGTCACCTCTGGTCAGGAACCTTGTCCCAGGCAGAGGAAAACAGGCCTGTTATTTTTAGTAGCACCTTCCTTTAATTGCATTGCTGTCATCCAAGCAGACAGAATTCAGGAGTCTTCAGTGACTCAGTTTGCCAAGAATGAGACAAGGTGGATGAAAAACAAACAAAACAAGCAATTCCACAAGAAGAATTCTTATTTCCTTCTCCTAGTGTTCAAAGCAGCACAGTTCCCACGTGGAATGAATGCCTTTCACACAGCCATATCTTCATTTTCAGATTATTTTAAGGCCAATTTCAGAGATGAGGTAGGGGGAAGAGGTGTTGGAATAATACAGGAAAAACTGGAAAACTTAAGCATTGCAAGTACAAAAGGTTCCAATTAACTGTCATCACTGATCTAGAGATAGAAACTTCAAGAAGGTGCTGGAGAGATGAAGAAACGGGTTTTTTTCTCACATTTTGGCCACAGGAATGTACCATGAAAAACCCAAGATACTCATAAACAAATGCAATCTCCTTCCTGCCACTTGCCCTAATTTCTGAACATCCCTACGCTCCGGACTCTGCCCTGAGTTCAAAATCAGAGACTCGACCTTGGCATTTTCGCATCCTGGGACAGTGCCATCACAGTCAGAGTAAAGGCTGTTCCTTATAGACTCCATTAGCCTGGACCTGAAGAGATGAATGTGCCTTACAAGACTGCCATGACTAATAAATTCTGGCAGAAAAGCTTTGCGGAGCTGGAATATTTCTTCTTGCGCTGGTGCCTCTTTTTACCTATATCATACTGACATCTGGTGGGAATGGGCATGAATTGACCTATGTGAGAGGGCTTGGACTGTTCCTGCTTTAAAGTAGTGGCAGACAAGAAGGCATCCTGAAATGTGAGCCAGTTATGTGAGCAGAAAATGAAAATTATTTATAATTAGACTTCTTTTTAACAATTTAAAGAATTCCAAATGTAGCTTCTTTAGAGAAATCTATGAAAGATTTTTTATGAGATAAAATAGGTATAGCTAAAAATTTAATGCACATGGTTGACACAGGATGTGTGGTTATTACTCAAATATAATTTTTCATTAGGCTTACTAATTCTTTTTTGTGATGAATCAATGCCAAAATACAAACACTTTTTCACACAGAAGCTGATGTTCCCACCTTTGCAAAATCAAAGACTGGAAATAAGCTTAACAAAAGGCATTCCTGCCTTGACCATTTGTTCAAATGTGTAAACAGAATTAAATTGCTGTACAGATAAACAGTATTTTTCTTTCATATAGTATACAAAATAGAACCACAAAAATTCACAATACTTTAAACTATTCTCTTCTGAAAGAGAAAGCATTCAAATTACAAGGACAAGATTCTACAGTGAGTGTCTGAGCTCTTTATCAGCTGCACCAGTTATCTCATTTACACATCTCAGGACAATGATGTTCAATTAGAAAGATAATTAGTGGTCAGAAAGACCAGAACTTGGCGAAGTCAACATTCCCAGGGAGAAGAGAGCTCTCGGCATTTACAGAGCAAACTCCTATGTAACTGAATGTAACTGAAGTCAAGATCAGAGATATAATCTTCTCAATAAACAACACCACAGTAACTATTCTGGATTGAAAACTCTTGTATTTAAGGTGTTTGACAGTAGGATGCCCACTTTCAGTATTACAGACACTTCACCGTCTTGACTGAATTGCCAACAGCAGACCATAACAAGTATATCAGGTTCCTCCCTTGACCTGGTACCAATAACATCTCCAGTTTTGCTAGACCTCCGAGGACTCACTAGCCTCAAAAATAAAATGAAAACTCTTCCCTCTTCAAAAGCAAGGAGTGTATGTGACCAGTTGTTCCATACAGTTGCTAATAGGTCTGATACTGTTGCTGGTCTGGGAGTTTTATGAGTGAGACAATTAATGGTTCAGCCTTCTTGCCCTCTGATACAACCGCATTTTCATACGGTTCTGTATCAACACCTTGACACCTCATTGGACTTAAACAAAAATCTTTCTCCACAAATCACAACAAAATGTTAACTGGAAAATATTCCAGATAGTACAGAAATGAAATCTTGCCTCACACACCTAACGTTCTCTTCATCAATGGAAAAATACTGTTGTAAGTAGTTTCATGAGTTGAATGAGAGACTGAGATGGGTGACTCAATACATCAGCATGCAAGGAGCCTATGTTTCCCATACCATTTTTCACTGAGAATACTATAAAATCCGAAGTCCTTTATAACCTTCATCATTAGTCATTTCACTGACTACAATAGCTATCTTTCACTTTGTTCTCAGATCTGATTCACCCAGTAATACAAATAACTGTAAACTATGCATCATACATGACTGGTAACCCCTTGAAATTCCATCAGCGTACTTGTCACAAGCATGGAGAAACTGTCAGACTGAGGGACTCTCTCTCATAGGTCACAGAGTTACACCTGCACAAGTTCAAGCCCAGTTCTCAGAAGCTTTCAGCTGCCCTAGCTCTACAATTTACAATTGTCCTCTCAAAGCAGACCCTCCTTGCTTTAAACATGTTGTGATCTATGCAAGTGGTTAATTATTTATTAATTTATTTCCATGGTCAAACATGATGTTGCATATTTTGCAAAACAAAGTTTCCCAATGTTCCAAGCTGTTCTCTAAAAAAAAGTTGATAAAATTATTCAAGGCTGAAGCTAGAGATAACACTACCTCGCATTTAATTTATTCTTTAATGGTAATGGCTCTACAAGGTAATGTTATGTCTTTATGTGCTGGCCCCAAACAGGACTCTCAATATTACCCTTTCAGTTTTCAGAGAGACTTGGTGACATCTGGCCTGTCACAGCAGAGAATTTATAAAGCCAAGCAAGCACGCGATCTGGACAGTCATGAACCACCATCACCCAAATGAATATGCCACTGGATGTGGGGTACTGACCACCCTGTGGTCAGATGGCTGCACTGCCCCAGGGTGATTAGAGGTTACACCAAGGCTCTTCTCTCATAGCTTCACTTTCACAGCAGCCAAAGTAAATCAAAGTCCACCCGCCCATATTTCTTTTTCTGTAACAGTTACTGCTGCCCAATCATCACTTAGGTAACCCACTTGGACTTTCCGCCTAGCAACCTTTTTTACTTACATAAGAACACAGCCAACCATGTATTTTAAATATGCTAAACATATTTTAGCTTCAATCTAGCCATTGCAGTCTAACCCCCCAAAATGAAGTTTTTTTACTCATTTGTCTATTTTGTACTTAAACAGAAACAAACACTATCAAACTTTTCCCCCGTGTATGTAGACATAACATCCTGCCAAGCTTTTAGATGACCGGAAGTCCCTTCTGTTAAGAAAGCTTACAGTTCAGGCCAGTACATGCAAAATGAAATGTTATTTATAAAGTAATTTTGGTGTGTTACTGTAGAAATTGTTGGGATGTAAAAAGACTAGATTCTAATATATGCTCTGTCCTCTCTAATTGGACTTAGAAGAGCTCAGTAGTTTGCAGACAAGGGATACAGGATATTTGTATACAGTGTTAGTCTCAAGAAGTTGCTCAGACTAGATTTAAATGACTTAAACAATTCTGCTACATCTCTTGAAGTCTTGCAATGAAAGGCTTCCCTGTTATCTGTCCTAAACCTTCTTCTTCATTTCATAGAATCATAGAATCATCATAGAATGGTTTAGGTTGGAAGGGACATTAAAGATCACCTAGTTCCAACCCCCCTGCCATGGCCAAGGACATCTCCTACTAGACCAGGTTGCTCAAAGACCCATCCAACCTGGCCTTGAACACTTCCAGGGATGGGGCATCCACAGCTTCCCTGGGCAACCTGTTCCAGTGTCTCACTACCCACACAGTAAAGAATTTCTTCTTGAGATCTAATCTAAATCTACCCTCTTCTGGTTTGAAGCTATTACCCCTTGTCCTATCAACACATGCCCTTGTAAAAAGTCCCTCTCCTGATTTCTTGTAGGCCCCCTTCAGATACTGGAAGGCTGCTATAAGGTCTCCCCGGAGCCTTCTCTTCTCCAGGCTGAACAACGCCAACTCTCTCAGCCTGTCTTCACAGGAGAGGTGCTCTAATCCTCTGATCATCTTCATGGCCCTCCTCTGGACCCACTCCAACAGGTCTATGTCCTTCTTATGTTGGGGGCTCCAGAGCTGGACACAGTATTCCAGGTGGGGTCTCACAAGAGCGGAGTAGAGGGGCAGAATCACCTCCCTTCACCTGCTGGCCACACTTCTTTTGATGCAGCCCAGGATGTGGTTGGCCTTATGGGCTGCAAGCACACGTCGCTGGCTCATGTTGAACTTCTCATCTGCCAACACCCCCAAGTCCCTCTCCTCAGGGCTGCTCTCGGTCCACTCTCCACCCAGCCTATATTTGTGCTTGGGATTGCTTCAACCCACATGCAGGACCTTGCACTTGGCCTTGTTGAACTTCATGAGGTTGGCACAGGCCCACCTCTCAAGCCTGTTCAGGTCCCTCTGGATGGTATCCCTTCCCTCCAGCATGTCAACCACTCCACACAGCTTGGTGTCATCAGCAAACTTGCTGAGGGTGCACTCAGTCCCTACATCTATGCAGCCCACAAAGATGTTAAATAGTACCGGTCCCAGTACCGACCCCTGAGGAACACCACTTGTCACTGCACGCCACCGTTACATCTAATTACACAGTAATTCTCTTCCTAGCCTGATATTTATGTTGTTTAAAAACATGCTAGAAGTGTTTTTAGACAAGACAGATAACATAATACAAAGCAATGTTTCTCTGATAAGAGGAGAAAAAACTGTAGCATAACATTTCAGTTCCCATGACTTTAGAGATGAGATAAAGTCCATGAGAGAAAAATCAAGGCTGAATAAAGAAACTGTGCAAGGCTCCCAGAGCAGAGATGAGACTCCAGCTATTATGCTCTTTGGAATTCTGCCCTGCAGCCCAAATAGGAAATAGATATTAATCTCATGCCTTGTGCCCTCTGCTTTTTCCCTGGGGACACCTCTTTCTGCTTTTTCCCTGGGGACACCTCTTTCAGCACCTAGAATCATAGAAAGATTCAGATTAGATGAGACTTTGGGTCCACACTACTCAGAGCATGGCCAACTTCACAGTGAGATCAGGTTGCTCTAGGCCCCATCCAAGTTTTGAAAATCTCTGAGGATAGAGATATCACAGCCCTCTCTGGGCACCTGTTCCAGTATTGAACCACTCTCCTGCATGGGATATTCCTTCCCAATTCCAGTATTTCCTTCTTTGCCAAAGACTTTGAGATGAGTGATAAGTCTGCCTGCAATTTATTAATCAAAAAACTACACCACGCTCCAAGTATGACATTCACAGTCCAAACCACCCAGTTTGGCCACTTTCAAGTTACTTTCTATTCTTCACAGTCTCTCCATGGCAGTCGGGTGCAATTTGGGAAATTCCACGTAAACAAACCAAAAATCAGCACATACTTCTCCCCAGACATCTTTCAGAGTTCCTCAACAGTCAACAAGTGGCAATTTACTCAAACTCTCCCTGTTCCCAGGATCATTCACCCAGTCAATCAGTTTCAAGCTAGCTTTCATGAAGAGAGAATAAGAAAAAAGTTTTGTCTTCTATGAAGGATGGCAGTCATTTTTAATGCCTTGATTCCCTTTCCCAGTTGCCTGCGGTTCCAAGCAGTCCCCTAGATTACAACCCCTAGCTGACATAAATATTTTAAGAAAAACATAGACTTAGAACAGTTTGCCATCCCAAATGTTCAGTGCATATATCACCAGAATATTAAATAGTAAGCAGAGAGACAGCATTGACACTTGGCCTAAGGCTGGCACAGCCAAGTGATGTTTAAGAATGTCTCTTTGAATTCTGAAGCGCTCTTATGCTCTTTTCTGTTCATGTACCCCTGCTTTGAAGTTCATAAACATTCCAGGGAATAGGTTTTTGATTCATGTGAATGCTTGAAAAATATCTATTCTCTGCAAAATGCCTGCACATAATTGAGTTTTTCAATGCAGCAGCACAAATATTTACTATTTGGTATTCTACTGCCTAAAAATCTGTCCTTCAGTCCAGGAACAGCTATGTAGCCGTGCAACCAGCCATTTATCAGAGGGGGCAAATAGTCAAAACTAAATAGTTTGCACATGTAAATTGAAAATTGTTCATCTATATGATCAACTGAACAGATTTACAGAATCCAGTTACAGTTTACAAACAGTTCATGAACAGTGAAAAGTATTTTCACAGTAATCAGTATTTTTACTTTTTGGACCATTATTCCTTATTACCTTTTGCTTAAAGGTATGAAAACTATCAGATATTTAAGTGCAATTTATTTTCATGTGCATTGATGACAATGAAGAATGAGAGTCTGCTGCATTCCTCACACGCAGATGAGATAGCTTGGTACTTCAAATCATCACAACATTGCCTTGGAGCAAATACTCCGGCACACCAATAGCCTCACATAGGAGTTGCTGGACATTTATTTAGACAGGGAAGTTTTAATTATTAAAGAGATGGCAATGTTTGCAATCTTCACACAATACTCTTACATAGACAAAAAGAGAAGAGTTGTGACTCGAGGTCCAGCATTTATGACAACTACTAAGCTTCAGATATTTCCAAGGAAAATATTAAATCCATAGCATACCCGACTGTTAGTATACTTCTGTGACTGAAAGTACTCCTTGCAAGCTTAATTTTGCATGTTAGACTTCTGACCTGAAACATTAGCTATATTCCCATATGTATTTTTAGGATAGATACAAACCTTACCTTTTGATGTTGCGAAACAGCAGAAATAGCACAAGGCAACATGAGGCTTCACACAAGGCTCATTTTCCACCAGGAAAAGCTAACACAATGGCCTTTTGTTGTCATTTCTCCTGATTCCTGCTGAAGGAAGGACCATTGAGAGGATGCTGACATGTGGGACACAAAAAGGAGCAGCATGGCTTGTAGATCCAGCCTCTTCCTCCTTTACACAGCTACAAGGGGCCCAGGGACACAGCAGGTAACTAAAGCTTCCCCAAAACCACTCCAACTTACACGAGGCATTGGACGGATGTTTGCCAGGCTCTGAGCTCAGAAGGCGCACAGTCCAATGTGGCTTCCCCAACAGTCCTCAGTTCCTACGCTGTAAGGAAATGAGCTCTTCATCTCTGTTGCCTGCAGCAGGTCGCTATTACACAATGGTTTGACTTGTTTGTTATGAATTCACCGCCTTTCATTCTTGTAAGGAAACTTCTTGTTCTTTGAAGTGGGAAAGAGTTTCAGGAAAAAAAAGGCTTGTTTCATAATCTTTTAATCTGAACTCTTTACCAATTTATACAAGCACTACGTTTAAGGTTCCCTTTGTGCAGAAGCATGCCTTCGTCCTGCAGTTCCAGTCCACCTTCATCAAATTCTTCTGATCCCTCAGATAATTTGATTATCTCTTGTTTCAAATTATAGAAGAGTGGCCTGGTGAACTCTTGTTTGGATCATTACCTATCAGTAGAAGTAAAACAAGGGAGGATGTCAGTCTCACACAGTTCTGTTGTCCTTGCCCTGGTGGAAACACAAATACCCTAAACATAACAAATGTCCTGAGCGTGAAGATTAGTTTGTCTCCCTCCACGTTATTTTTGTGCAGCCCCCTCCAAAGCACTATGAGGACTACATCACATTGCAACTTAACAAATTGCCACGTACCAGCTGAGCCATGGTCATTGTATCAGCATTACTGTGTTCTGAAACCATATAAAACCTCAAGGAAAGCATTGAACGCTGATGCACATTCTTTTGCATTAGATGCAGTTGTAGAGCATGATTGTTTCATCAAAATGAAGCTTGCCTGAGACATTTTCAACAGACATTTTCAGACAGAACATGCTGCACCTCAGCTAAGACACAGGTTTGAGTACTACAAATAGGGCCAATCTGCCGCAATGCAAAGCTATAATTTTCTAAATCAGCATGGACAGTTTACGCTAACAACTCTCTGAGTACATCCCAACAGTACCTGCACAGACGGCGTGTACTTCAGCACAGGCACAGAGATGGACAATACCAAAAGTGGCAATATATTCAATGATTATATTTTTCCTCAGTCTTCAAAGTTAAAGCCTTGTCCAATTCCTTTGTGCTTACCACAGAGTTCAGGAAGGAGGACAGTCAACAGTGGGAGAGCAACCGGTTGCAGATCATTCAGTAAAGCTAATCCAGATCTGCAGAATTTACCAAAGAGTGCTGAAAGTGCTGGCTGTTGTGATAGCAAGGTCCCTGTCTACCATCTGTGCAAAATAATGGCAATCAGGGAAGGTGATCTCACTACCAGGAAAAGGGGAGTAGTTCACACGCTGAATGGTAGAGCTTGAATCCAAAGGAACCTTGAACAACCAGAAGATTGAGCCAACAGAAACCTCCTGGCATTCAACAAGGAGAAGCACAAAGTTTTGTAGCTGAGGGGAAACAACTCCATGCATCAGGACAGACTGGGAAGCAACTGAAAAGGACTCAAAAGGACTTAGGGTGATGGTGGACACTAGGCTGAATAAGAGCCAACACCGTACTTGCCCTGTGCATACAGCAAACTCCACACCAGGCCACATATGGAGAGCCATGGACAACATATCCAAGGAAGTTGCTCTCCCTCTTGGTCAGCACTGGTGAGATCACACCTGGAATAGATTGTGGCCAGTTTGACAGGGATCTGGAGAAAGAGAAGAGGGACTGGCAGATAGGTCAGGGTTCACACAGGGCCTGAGACAAGAAGCTGAGGGGATCTGGGCTTCAGTTTTGCAAACAAGAGGCTAAGGGGAGATGCCACAGCAGCTTACAGAACTTGAAAGACAGTTACAAAGATGACATAGCCAAACCTTTCTCTGCAGTGTCAGACAGTAAGACAATGGGCAACACCCACAAGTTACATTTTGTGAGGTTCAGATTGGAGAGCAACAAATATTCCTCCACAGGAGAGCGTGGCACAGCACTGAAACACACTGCCCAGAGAGATCATGGATTCTCCATTCTCAGAGGTTTACAGGAGGACTTGGCTGGGCAAAGCCACAGTTGACTTAATGTCAGGAATACTACGACTGCAAGTGGGAGCCTGATCTCCATAATCTGCAGAAGTCCTTTCCAACCAGATTCTTCCATGATTCTATGCTATTGAAGTGATTGCATCTCTATGTGTACAGAAACGTTCATTCAGGTATATTTCAGGGGAGCAAAATGCCAGGGTAGAGGAGGAGAGAAGACAAAAGAACTCAGCAGTTTCCAAGTTTAGATGGTAACAAGCACAAGGACTTCAGGATCATAGTTTGGACTGAAATGCATAAAATCAGCCTAAGGATTTCATGGCTTTTGAATATGTCTGTGCAAGAAGACAATGAGGAAAATAAGAATCCACTGCTGACATGACAGAATGCCACGTTGTGACTTTTGCCCAGAGAGTCGTGCAGGCACCCCAAAACAAATATTTCCTTGCTATTGCAGGTAGGTGAGAAGCACATGCAGATCTCTTCCCTCCCACCCCTTAACTAGACTACCTGCCAATTCCTATAATTTATTGCTAATGCAGCCCAGCTGTGAGTCTGCATGAATAGTCAGGGCATGGAAGAAACCATACTTCAGGGAGGTTTTTCTCCTGGAGAACAATGTCTTCCAGAGCTATTTTGGGAGTGCAGACAATACAACACTCTGCAGTGCAGGAGATAGAAAAAGGTCCACATGTTGAGCCTAGCATGCAGACTAGTTTCATCAGTCTACATCCATCTCATAGTTTCAGGTCTGTCTACATCTTTCAGGGGACCACAGGACCGATGTTCCCCAGGCCAACAAATGTGCCTGGTTGAGCATAGCAGCACCCACACGTACTGGTCAAGGTCCAAAAGCACTATAGCTGTGTTCTGTGATCTGACATTCAAACTAAAGAATTCCCCTACATGGGCTGAACTACTTCTGCACCTAGGCGGTCTCCTGAGGTGTCAAGGACGCAGCAGTAAATCGGCTATCAGAGCCCCTGAACTAGGCCCACTGTTTTAATAACATATTGAAAGTGGCCACAGGTTGGTGTCACCTTCCAGGATAATGAGCATCATGACACCCTAGTGAGAGGTATCCTGTCCAAGTCTTATTATTTGACTACCTTATCTGTCCCTTCCTCCCCTCATAAAAAGCCTAGGGCAGCTCTCTACAATGAAGACCAGGATCCCTGAGGCTTCCCTTACCTGAAGTTTCCTTTCCCTTTCTGAGAAGTACTATCATTCTCTCCCCTCTTTCTGTGCTGGTTCCTCCAAGCCAGACAGGAAATCAAATCCTTGGTCTAAATCCCTGCAGCTGTGCATCACTGAATTGCACAGGGGAGCCAGCCATCCTTCCAGGTCTTTAAAAAGCCTGCGTGCTTTATTACAGGTCTCCAAGCTTCACACCTCTGAACCAGAGGCGTAAGTCCACTCCAGATTTAGCTACAGCTAAGAGCATTTTAAGAGATTTTTATCCTCTCAGACATGCCTCCACATGAAACAGTTTCTCATAACTCTCTCCCAGTTTCCTCAGTTTGTACGTGATGGGGCCTTTCCCTCAGTAATTATGTCATATAAATCCAGCTTCTTCAGTACCTTCCCATGGAAATAATCCTCTCCCTCACTGCCCCTCCTATTACAAAGGCCTACCAAAGGAAGTGATCCTTCCACACCTCCCCACCACTGGTAGGAATGAGGTATTTGCAGTCAGTACTGTCAAACTCTGATTGTGATGACAAATGACAAATCACCTGTCCCCCAAATCAAGAAGATGGATTTAAAAATCATAGTTGATTTTTTAAAAAATTTTAAAATGTAAAAAGTCTTCACACAACAAGTACATTCTGGTTTATGAACCTTTCAGACATAGTCACATCAAATGTTTTTTCCTCTAGAGATGTAAAAGATAGAAAACTGGGGTTTGTTTAGTGAAAGGGGAGACTTGCACCAAAAGTATCTGTCTCCAGGAGCTGAGTGTTACACCAAATACAGAAAGACTCGAGATGAAATCCAGACCCTAAACAATATGGTGAATCCCCAAAGAGGAAGTATTTTACTTTGGCTTTCACAGTTGGGTTCTGCCTGCAGGCTTCCAGGCTCCCATGAAGCACAGTTTTGTAGTCTTTTTCTTTCTCCCTGTGGCTCATTCAGCACTTTTGAAATCTGTGACCAACTGTATTTGGCACATGGGATGAAAATGCATAGGATAAAAAAAGGCCAAGAAACTGTCTGCGGCCCAAGGTGTTACATTTAGCTGGGTCTTTAACCCTCTCCAAAGTTTTCCTCTCTCTTCCACAGTTGGATTGCCCAATGCAATAATTTTTCAGGCACTAAAGAAGGTGCTTGTGGGTTCTTTTATCTTTGGTCCCTTCCAAAAGAAGTCTTATATTTTTGTCTTTCTGGGAAATATAATCCTAAAATTACCCTAGTTCTAAGCAGAAACAGAATAATGATGAATCTGAAAATAAAAGGCCCATACCCCTTGCAACGGTTTCCAATATGACACTTGGAAGAGGATTGTATAAAGAAACAAAAAACAACAAAAACATAAAAACAACAGGCAAGCTCAACACCTTCCATGGTAGTGTAGCCTAGTAAAGAAAACAAGGAATGCTGATCCATGAGAGACAGTATGCTTGGGATTAAGTAGCAAAACACAGAAGCTGCTTTTGAGAAGAGATTTAAGCTATGGAAACAAACAAGAAGTGAAAGGAGTTAATGAAAAAAATCCAAAAGACAAGATGAGAAAAGCATGGTGTAGAAAAAGCAAGGAATGAGAAAAGTGTGCTAAAATGAAAAATTCGAATTGGCAGGCAGTGAGGGAGCTGAGAAGAATACACAGAACAGCCATAATGAGGATAAGGCTAGACTAACAATACGTAGTCTTGAGAAAAGATGGGGATCATGAGGAACAGGGAAAAGTGAAAAATCAGTCCGATTTGTATGAGCTTTAAGAGACTGCAGAGGGTAGGTAGGGAAATGAAGAAATAGGCATAGATAACATGGTTCATGCTGAGGCACAAAACAAGAGATACATGGAAGGGCTTATCCACTGAACCAAAATTAAGAATCGCAGTGAACTGTGCTTAAAAATATACATGCCTGTTTTGATAGTTGGAAGAGAAGGGTCCAGAGCAGAGTACCACTGGTTTTTAAAAAAGTCTTTTCTTGGCAATAACAACAAAAATGACACAAACATTGCTACACAGAAAAGAAAGATGAATAGTGAGAATCAGAGGGGAAGAAAAGAATTTCTGGTTTTGTTATCTTTAAAGTGGTTGTATCTCTCCAAGAAGGAGATAAGGGAGGTAGAAACAGAATTATTGATGAGTATGTGGGCAGACAAGAAAGAAGGAACATACCTGGGTGCTCTGAGCATACCAATATCACTGGCCAAGAGCAAAAGTGATGCTGATATGGTAAATATAAAGATAACACTGAGACCAAAAACAATACCCTGGGTACATTGCTAAGAGAAGCACCTCAAAACTGCTAAAAACTTGAGCAGAGTTAGTCAGTCAGGTTGGAAGAAAGGTGAAATGACACCCCAGTACCATGATAATGAAGAAGAAGGAAACAAACTGCTGTGGCAAAGAAAGCACTGGCGATTTGCTTCCTGAGCAAACCAAGGATGTCTGGTAGTAGAATGACACGGAGCAAGAGTATTGAAGGGCAAACTGCTACAAAGTGGCTTATCCCTTAATGCTTCAGGATTACCATTAAGGTTACATTTCTTTCCTGCAGAATCTCTTTCTAACTTCGTGCGTTCCTAACTTGGTGAATTCCACTAACTTGTGTCTGGGGTTTCTCTTCCCAGAAGGGGCAAAGCAGTCAGACAGGAGGGTGAAGGAACAAAGTCTGAGGTGCAGAGAAGTATAGCACCACCATTTTCCTCTGCTACAATAGGTATACCATCACTGCCCACTCAAGAAAATTGATATTTTGACCTTACAGACTTCAGCTGTAGCACAAACAGCTCTAGGGAAGACTTCGAAAACAAGAGAATGGAAGTGCTGAGTGACTACAGCCAAAATAAGTTACAGGGCAAGGATGAGAACATGACATAAAGACTCCTCTGGTCTGTTGTCTGTAGAATAGAAAGATGCTTTAGAAAGCAATGTTATTGCCTTTACAAAAAAATGTTGATGCCAGTTCATATGGTAGGAAATCATTTTAAGCTTTCAAAGAAATACATGGAGAAAGAGGAATCAAAGCTAAGGAAGAGAAGGCACTGATAAACTCTCTATGAGACTGAAGAAAGCATAAGACAAAACCACTGATCAAATGAACTTGAAAGAGTTAAAGTAACATTAGTTAAGTCCTTGTACATGTCTTAGAGAAATAATCCCCGTAGATGAACAAAAAAATAGGTAAGTGCATCATAGGTACTTTGATAGTTCAGTAGCAACATACCTAAATCTGGTTTTGCTGCAGTTTTAAATAAATAAAGCATTCTTTATTTTTGTTTTAAGTTGACCTATAGGGCCCCTGTTCAGCAGTCACTCAGAAGTGGTTGCTCTTCGGTCATTAGTGAATTCCACTACAGCAATACTTGTAAGAGTCAAAACTATACAGAAGAGACATTCCATTATAATCCCATGTTTTCACTGACTCAGACCTCCCCAGGGGGAAAAAACTGAGAGAATCATTTCATGCTCCTAAGTACAAAGGAAGCTTCCCCCCCACACCACCGCCCCCCCCCCAAAAAAAACCTTGAGAATTATTCTTTGGACTACAGGGTTTTGCAGAGAGGGTGTGTGTACATAAATAAACATGTGCATGTGTATGCCAGAAGTACTTCAAAAGAACATTAAGGACACATAGTCAAGCACTAAATTAAAGTCAGAATTAAAGTTGTCAGAATAGCTTTCTCTTGGGGTCCCTCCCTTTTTACTAATTATTATTTAGCATTATTATCACAATCATTTTTTTTCTGCAGGACCTCTTCCTCATTGAGCTCATAAGGTGGGCAGCAATCACTAAATGGACAACTATTCAAGATTACCTTTTATCCTCACTATTCAGTGGGTGCTCCATGAGTTAATTATCACGTCACCCAAATCCTGCCTTTGAGCTTTTCTATGATGTCTGTATTGTAGTGTACTAGTTCTTCACAAACAGTAGTAAATACATTTTCACCAAGGTCCACATGTGACTAACTGATATTATACCTTATCACTTGAAAAGCTTAAACAAAAAGTCATTCAATAATCTATACCACTTAATATGTATGCCCACACTGTCCTAGGAAAAGTCATCCTGAAGACCAGATTCACCGTCCATCCAGACAGCAAGCCTGGAAGCACAAACCTAGGCATGGCCAGAGGGTACGTCCACATTGCACAGAAAACTACTAGGGAGTTAGACTGTTTTAAATAGGACTTTATATTGGGAACTGTGAGGGGCCACCAACCAGTTTCACTGGAGTTTTTCACAACAGGGATACCAAAAAGAGATTATAATATTCCAAGGACAAGAAGTCAATGACATTTTAGGAGAAGTAGCGTGTTGGAGGGAGTATGTCTCTCTCTCTAATTAGAAAGACCTGCTCTATCAGACTTTGTCTATCTCCAGTTGAGGTGAGGACCCTAGGACTACCTATGCAACAGAACCCTTCTTTCAGACACTTCCCTTCGGTATTCACAGAACCGCAGAGACCTGGCAACACTGATGTGCAAGGGACAGGTAAGGAGGAAATGGTCTCCGTCCATTCTTCTTCCTTCTCACTTCTAGCATGTAGAGGAAGCACTGCCTTAATTTTACAGCGGAAAGTGGGAGTCAGAGAGTGTATGCAGCAGTGTACAAGGGCACTACAGTGCCACACTAATACGAATAATATCTTGCAGCCCTCAGAATCATGATAAGGCTGGCATGTGCACATCACCCATTACCACAGCAAAGACGAGAGCATCAGCTTCTCAATCACCATGTAATGACGCTGCAATGTACCAATTTGGTCTACACTTTTTCTGGCAGTTATCCTGCAATCCTTTTGGAAGAAGAATGACGAGAGATGAAAGGTAACTTTTATATCGTTTCCCTAAAGCCACTTTACTCTTATAAGGAGCTTTTAACTGGAAAGAAAAGGGAGTATGGAGTGAGAAGATGCGTCAGATTGTCCCTTACATCTACATGCATCTACAGCAAAGAGAAGAGAGAACATTTCTCAAAACAGGTAACGGGATTCTTCAGCGAGCAACAAACAGTTCAAGTCTCCCCTTCTGCACATGCTTCACTCTTGGAAAAATTGGTGTTGTAAGTTTAAAACTCTCCTTTTGGCTTGCGTGAGCTGCATTTCCTCAGCAGATTATCCCTGATCTCACTGCCCTTGGCAGCATTAGAGGGGTCACATTTTTACACGGCTGAACTACTTGAACAATTTCTTCAAAGTATGAAATAAAAACATTCTTTCCTTCAAAGCAGCCATGCATGCTTTCTTCTTTATTCTGTTTGTTCAGTTTTTCTTTTTAAGTCAATAAACACTTTATACCTTGTATTCATTGCAAGAAAAACAAATTCTACTCTGTTGCTAGTATCTACATTCTGTTTACAGCATCAGCTGCTGGAAATGAAGTATTTCACCTGTGTCTTAAATTCTCTTCTAAGATTTAAGTGCAACCCCTAAATGATTTTCTCTCCAGCAAAAGTTCTAATTGTCTTTGGCAGGAATGGAGTGGGGAGCGACATCTCTGATTATCTTCTGCCAAGCCTCAAGGAGCTGCTGTGTCCTCTTTCCCAGCTCCCAGGAGGGAACCAGTACAGTAAACACCATCTTCTTAGGTACTACATGTAGCAGCAGCAGACGCATTTGCAAAGGTCACCTAGCAGAAGGCATTCCTGCCAACTTTCCTTCAAACCTAAATGGTTATTAAGAACTATTTAAAGCAGAGTCTGCTTATACCTGGTGGAGTGAACCCAAACTGCATGTTATAGCTCTCTTTTGTTATAAATAGATAAGATTTACCTAGGTGTTAGAGTACAGGAGATGGATAAGGGTATTGCTAATGTCAGGTAACCAAAAACTTAGTCAGTCCTTTTATACAGTCAAAATATGGCACTTCAGCATATATGAAACCCGAGAAAGATGAAACAGCCATTCTTGAATGCTTTTTCTCTTTGAAACATGTATTCTCATACAAGTTTAATAAAGGAGATTACCTCCAACATTGAGTCAACTTCTATTTCTTATTTTTTTTGTTTCCTAGGCAGACTAATAGGATTATCAGTACTATATCCTGAAATTCATATTCAAAAGCAATAGCAGCCAAACCTTTGCCATGGAGACCAGAGTACCGTGAAGGTTTTTTTGTGTGGTTCTTCAAAGGGCATTAAAATGCAGTCAATAAAGTCATCCAGCAGAGAGAGACTATGAAGGAAAAAGCAATGACACGCCTGTAAGAATCCAGAAGGTCTAGCTGCTCTCAAAAAAAGATAGAACAGATTCCTTTACGGGAAATCTTAATTAGTTAACAAACCGCTTCATCTGAGGCATATTGGATTCATAACCTTATTTGGTAAGAGGTGTTCTAAAGTTACCATGGGCTCTTCTGCTCTGTGTTGGTAAGCTGTTCCTGTCATTCCAACATATTTACCCTTTTTTGCCCTCCAAGTCATGTCACTGTGCAGGTCAATTTCTCTTTGCACTGTCACAGCTCTTCTGTCCACACCCTTCTGCATGCCAGGCCAAGTCCTGCTCCATTTCAGTATGGAAGCTGTCTTCTCCTTCTGCACTCTCCTGAGGAGTCTATTGTCACATCTGCGATCTCTGTCCCTGTATCGAGCACTGCAGTGCCCAAGAGTAGTAACTCCAAAGAAAGTCTTAGCAAGGCCCACAACAGGACCAAACAGTGCTCTCCAGCCTGAAGGTGAAGACCAACAAAGAGATGGAATGTGTTCAGTGTAAAAGCGGCTCTTGGAAGAAATTGGCTGCCAGATGGGTTGCCACTGAGCACGTGGAAACTGATTTTTTATAGGATAATAACTATGACTATGCTCAGATTTGTTTTTATGAAAACAATAGACGAGATACACCTCATAGATAGGCAACTTTCCTTTGAGTCTTTTCTCCTAGTACCTGGACACTCCAGATTTGTTTCTTACACGGAAATACCCCCAAATGGACTGATTTTTTTTTAAGCTGGAGAACAATATGCTTTTCTGCAGTGCAGTTCTCAGAAAGGCCAGGAACAAACTTGCAGAAAACAGGATGAGTCTCTGGCAAACCTGCAGCCCAAAAAACTTCAGCCTCTAAGTTTAGCAAAGTTATAAGCTTCTCTAATTTGAGTTTCTGGGCATTATCAACAAGAAGTCATGCAACCAGCTCCCGGTAATCTATTTCTGATGCCCAACATAAGAAATAGTATAAACTATTAGGAAAGAAAGAAAAATTGAAGTAAAATGGCTAGATCTTGCCCTTATAAGCAGCAAATCAATCTAGCTTACTTCAGTGGGCTCTACAATTACAAATGAGGGAAGAATCACCTGAAGTTTTTTAAGCTCTGTTTTCAGACTTCTGCCTCTTTTGGCTGCCTGCCTGCGAGAGCCGGCATCTCCGAAACAGCCTCCCTGATGCATTGTTTCCTGAAAACAAAGAATACCAAAAGGCAAGCATAATTATTCTCATTGTTGGATACTTGAAACAAACGGCAGGAGACATAAATTATGAGAAGACCTATAAGTCTGCCTCTGATGAGGAATAATGAACTATTGTAAAGACAGAGAAAAACTGAAGTGCAAAGGCATGTAACATTTTACACATTAATAATGTAATCAAACTTTCTAAAATCACAGATCTTTCTCATTTTTTTAGGATGGGATCCGAGTATTTTGCCCTAGGACATATTTTATCTGGACCATTTCATCTAGTGTCATTACCAGGCAACAGTAGGATAACAGCCCTTTTACTAATTGACTTATTTAACCTTAAAGCACCTAAAACATTTTTTAGCTCTATCCTGTGGAAAGTCCAACACTCATAGCTGAAAACAGTTCATTATTAGTTTTTTAAAGTATGTGTGAGTTAGCACAAACACTCAAAAGGCTAAATGTACCTTGGTACATCATGAACTAGCATTACAGTTGCCATTGGAGTTCATTCTGTGAAACACAATTCCATTTCACCTTTCTCTAGCCCAAATAAAGCATTTCAGGGGTCTCCAGAGGCCCAGAAGAATAACAACAAGACCTTATTTTACAAAGTTGATAGCTGCAAACCTTTCTTAGATGCACTGGGTTTTCCCCATGGCTTAGATGCCAAGAATATTTCAGTGCTTGTGGACTACTTTGCTAGTAACATATTCATTTTTCATGCACATAGTTATCTTTACGTGCATGAACAGAAAAACTTCAATCTTTCTAAGAATTTTTGGAAAACAGAGCTCAAGTTTTGGGTTGGTTTTTTATTGGAAAGAAATGGGATACAGAATAGGTTATTTAGAACAAGGTCACTGGGACCAGTGTAATAATTTTGTTTCCAAGTGGGATGAAGACTTGATCCACATCCCTGTTACTATTTTGGACAACCCCCCCCCCCCGCCAAATTTATAAACAAAGTATAATTTCAAGACTAAAAAGCCAAAAATAAAAAATAAAGAGTTCATTGTCAGATTGCAAATAATGTTTTACCAAAACAAAAAGGATTTTTTAGAAAAACTTTTATTAATCCTACTAATTACATGTATGTAGGTTGTCATTCCCAATTATCCTTCATCCAAGCTTCACTCAGACACTTCGTCTGAAGTTTGTGGTTCACGCTCAGCCTTCAGAATTTCAGATTTTATTTACTACAGCAGCATATCTAAACTAGAATCCAGAAGCTTACTGCTCAAGGAGAGGAAAGGAAGGAAGGAAGCTCTGTGCCCAGCTGGCAGTCACTGAGTTGAGGAACCCAAGTTAAGGAAACTGCAGATCTTTACAGATTATGGCAAAACGTACCTGCTGCATCCAGTTTTCAGAGGCCTGCCACGGTCAACATCAGGGTGATAAAGCAAGGTGGACCAAAAAAACCCAGCAAGCTATAAAGACAGGCTGCAGGAACTAATTTTGCCACATGTGAGATCCTTTGTTTCTTGAACTTTCCAGACTGAAGTGGTTATGTGGACTACTAAAAAGAAAATTAAGACAGCCAGCAATTTCCCAACTTAAGGCTAGCTGTTCAAACAACGTGGTGCATCACAGAATTCCTCAGTCTCTCCAAGAATGGGCACAAATATAGACCCACAGCTTTATTAAATGACAAATTTAATTAAAAAAAACATTCCTGATTGCAAGTTTTAAGTGGAGCGCAGCCAGGAGCATGCCTGTAATCTCCTTGTTGAACATCTGGCACACAGGTGGATCAGAACAAAACTGTACTCCATGCATTTACCTCCCCAAAGCGACTAGTGCCTAGATTTCCAGGAGGACTCTCTATTCCACATCCTCCACTTCCCAGTAAACACTGTGGAAGTCTAAGCACCTCTGAAAATTCTTGACCAAGCTGACTAGTTTCCTGAACATCCACTAACAAGCAATTCCTACAAGTCTTACTATTAACAATAAATGAATAGTCTACCAGTGTTGGGCAAGTGGATTGAAGCCCCGCGTGTTTATGAAAGTATCTGAGTAATCTCGGCAGTATGTGCCAACTCTCAATGTGTTGTTTTTAAAGTGCTGTTATAGTTCACCACATGTTTAATTTTTCATAGTTTATAAATTTATAACCATTGCTGTTTGTGGTGTAGGAAGGTCTGGAATCAGAAGGTCGATATTGGATCATTTTAAGGTCTAACCCACAAATTATTTCTTCTGTGGTGCCAGCTAGAGAGTAGAGTTGAGGAAGCCTGCAGAGCTTTCTAAGGAGAAATAACACTTTTCTGAGAGTGGTCAATGCATTCATCAAGAATTCTGCAGACTGCCTCAGATATGGGGCAGAAGCTTAAACGGCCACTCTCCCAGATAGCAATGAGCTACAGCAGGCCCACCGCTAGCAAGATTCAAACAAAAGGTGATAAAAAACAAACAAAACAAACACAATACCAAACATATTGACAGTACTGTAGCATCAGGATGTCCGTGACCCTAATCTTGACCCCTGCTCTGTGCTGCCCTTTGAGCCTACAGGGCCTAAGCAAGCCTTACTTTGAGCCACTTGGACCTGCAGCTGTGTTTCTGCCTCCCCTTCCTTGGCTCCTACTGCTTTCCACAAAGGAGGGATGGTGGCTTCTGCACAGCTCCTCTGCTCTAACACTGGGACAAGCAGAAATCAAGCTGTTTTTTGCATCTCTTCCCTTTGATTGGTGACACACCACTTTGTCAGAGAAAAAGGGATAAGGTAGGACAGAGGAGAGGGCGTTGTGCATGTGGACTTGAAGACCCAGGAGAGAAAGAAAACATTTTGGGGCATGGAGATTTCTATAGAAGAAAGGGCCTCATGCTCCAAATGGAGCAAAACAGGGACCTCTGCACTCAACTGGGTGACAGCCTCTACCACAAAACAAAGTCTTGGGATTACTTTTGAGATCAACTCAGTCAGGCTCCATCAGTGATTACATGTCTTCAGCAGCAACTAAGGATGACATTTTGCTTGTTTTTTAATGGAACTTTGACAAAAGACAGCTAGATCTTCAACGTCTTAACATGTTCAACTGTAGCCAAAGGGATCTATCATCGTTCAGAAAACTAATTGCACAGACAGTGACCAAAGAAGACACCCCTCGCCAAAGATTCTCTACCCACAGTAAAGAGATGAAGGGCACTAAACATTTGCACCTACATCCCCAGCCACGTATTCTCCAGCCACAAGATTCATTTTGGATGAGCTCTATACATGGTGCATATGCCCAGTCCTCAAACAAGCCCCAGAACTGTCCAAGCCCTCACTTTAGCACAGGAGATGTTACTAGAGCCCTAGCAGTACCACTGGAATAGCTCTCATGGGTGGCATGTCTCTCGTCCCACAGGGCAGCTGTTTTGTTCATTGCCTTCAAAGACGTACTGCCTTGGCAGACACGCAACAGAGCCAAATCTTGTGGCCTCTGCTGCAACTTGATCATTTACTGTTCTGTCATTTACCAGCAACATTTCACTGGTTTAGGCTCAAAACATGAAAAAGCTGACTGCAGGCCAACCACAGACAGCGAAAACCATTTCTCAGTCAGGTCCAGGAAGAACAAAATCTCCCCACTCCTAAGGCTACCGCATTCTGCAAATTAACTGTTTGTACACTGCAGGTCCAGATGGGGTTTCTTCAGTACCAGTGTGCAATTAGCAGTAAAGAGCAATCAGTCTTCTTGAAACTGAAGTATTGATTATGCTAACAGTAGGAACACAGAAAGTAGACAAAGCAATTTTAGAATACAAGTCTATTTTGTGTCCATCTGCCCTTATCATTGCATAACGATAGCATAGGTCAGCCTGACTTCTTCAGATACGCAGCAGAGAACCATTTCGGTCTGAGCAGTTCCCTAATAGCTTCCTCTCTTGGAAGGTGAGGACCTCTTTTTAGCCATCCAGAGTTCCTCTGCTCAGATCAGCTCCAGCACTTCCTCTGCATCTTCAGTCGCCTTCTCCATTCCTGCTTGTTTCCTCAACAGTCCTCATTTAACATCTCTGTATAGCAACTGCCCTTCTGATTTAGTCAATATACCTTGTCCATAACACACAGCAGTTGCATTTTTACGATGCACTGTGTTCTGTAAATACTGGTGGATGCTTATGTTATAGAGGCATATGTTAATTCACTGTCAAGTGGCTCAAGGTTTAAAGCACCACAATACCATCAAATTAAAATAACGCAGAGTTGGATCAAAATCAAGATATACCTGCAAATTAGTATGTGGACAAATGACTTTTTAAAAAGACCTATTCACAGAGTGTGATATTTAAACATTTTTATTATTATTTACTCAAAGACTACATATTTGGAATAACAAAAATACAGAAAACAAGATTCTCCAAATATTCTAAAAAACAAGGAGTACAGACACTTAGACTTGTGTTGATTTCTAGAGTTTCATTTATTTTCTGTATGTGATACACAAAGAAATAAATGTGCATATTGACTGTAGTGGCATTCATTGCATACAGATGATTTCCCCTTCGAGGAACATTTTGGATATAGTTACATCCAGCTCTCTGGGAGGACTTTATAATGTCTTCTTTCAAAAGCAGTTGTTTACATTGCTCTTTTAAGGCCCATTCCTGCCACTGTTCATAAATGCACTGGGACTACTCACCTGCACACGGCACAGTCTAAGCCTTACCAGATTCTTAGGTAAATAAAGGAGCAGACCAGGCAAGGCAGAAGCCTCACAACACGCTATCGCATAAACAGAGCCCTGCTGTGATGATGCGATGGGAGGACAGAAACGTTACATGTACACCACTTCATATGCAGCAGATGTCTGATATGCATTTACTACAAGAACTACCTAGGTCTGTGGAAAACAGGACAAGAAGAACTTTTAACAAACACTATGAAAAAATACAAGTTTTCTCTTGAACACTTGAAGGCTATGCTATATCTCCTATACTTCTTTTGACTGGGATTGCTTGACACAGAAGTACGGTAACGTATCTTAGCAACAGTGGCAAGGGGGAAGACTTACTGTACTGTAAAAGAATTAAAACAAAATGTATATAGCTGCTGACTGTTATAAATACATCCCTACCACTCTGAGGGGGTGTTCAATTATACTCCTGATTACTTTTCACATTTCCTTTTGCAAAGGGGCGGGGGTATTTCTCCAGTTTTCAGCTCACCCATGAGGAGCCCTGAGCATTTTATTTCCCCTTCAGCTCTGACTAGACAGGCCTTACAGTATAACCTGTCACTATCCCAGCTACATTAGAAAAAGCCATTACAGTAGCACCCTGGAGATAACCTCTGCGTGTGAGCCACGCTGCCGCTCCCTCAGGTGTTCAGCTGCCATCAGCCTAGAGCAGCATTTGCCAGCTCTGTGTAAAGCAGGTGAGACTAGACATACCAGAACTGCAATATTTCACATTCCTGCTTGTCAGGCAAATTGAAAGCTTCCTGCAGCGGGGGAAGTTTGCACCATTTCACCTCTTACTAAGATGTGTAGTTTCCCACAAGTAAAATAACCTCCTGAGCGCAAGCTTCATCGATGCCCTCTACCCAAGTCCCCAGCCAGGCCAAGCCCCTTGCAGGCTTCCCACCTGCCCAGCTGCGGCAAAGCGAGGTTGAGAGCACCACAGCTCTTTCCTTCTTCCTGCAGAGAGCCCTGTGGGCAGCAGGGACAAGGGACAACATCCACCTTCTGCTGTGGACGCAAGGGAAAACGATCAACAGCACCAGAGGCACTGAACTGATCTAAGGGAGGAGCTACAAAGTGGGAGCAAGGGCTCCAGATTTTAAGTGACAGAGACACAGACTACTGAAAATGACAGTGAAAAAAGTGAAAACACCTTTTTTCCTTCAGCAAGGGCAGGTGGGCTCTGATTTCTTTTTAAGGATTATCCCCTGCAAGCAACTCCGGCAACGGCTACGAGTAACAGCCTCACCTGAGTACCCTTCCAGCAAACAGTTTGCTCAGCCTTTCTGGGAGTGAACACCAGTACTATCCACCTCCTAGGGAAATTTCATTTAATACCCGTGAAACACCTGGAAATCTTGGAGACGATTATTCCCTCTCAAGGCAGGAAGGGAGGGAGCCCTTGCTATTTACTATGGCAGGGGAGGGATCTCAGTTCACGCAGCTTGGAGCAGATTTACACAGAAGGACAGACCAGCTGGTTGCCTAGGACAGCAAATTGGTCTGGGGTACTGAGGGTATGCGTGACCTAGGCTGGATATTTTTCACTTTATCTACTACAGAGGATGGGGTGGAAGGGTCAGGAACAAACGAAGACAAAGTGACTCTGCTTAGACTTGGTCAGTATTATTTTGCAAGGCTTTTGGACTATCTGCGCCATGTAATGATCTATCTGGCACTGTCATTACTCCAGAGGTGCACAAACTAATTCCGTCTTAAATGTTCCCATCTTTCCAAAGGCCACACTTGACTGCTGTTATTAATTCCGTGCATGATGAAGACATTTAAAGCCTCGCAGGCTTTCTAACAAGCAGACGTCTTTCATGCCTCGCTCTTACTAGCGCAGCAGATGAATTTACACACACACACACGTACACACTCCCGCTCCTCACACCACACGCCGCCGCTGTCACCCGCACCACGGCCACACACTGCCACGGCCACCCCCGCCGGCATCCCCACACCCGGCTCCGCGCTCCCACCTCCTCCTCCTCCTCCTC